>VDFB02358134.1:100868934-101075448 GCA_007258455.2 Sequoia sempervirens | reverse complement strand
TGAGTTTCAGGATATTGTTTTTGATAATGTCATCAAATTAACTTGATTCCTGGAGCTAGTTTTCTAAATAAGGCAGCTCATAGAATGACTCCAGTAGAAAATGAGGAGTTAAATAGACAAGTTCAAGAGTTGTTGAGAAAGGGTTTGATACGAGAGAGTTTGAGTCCATTTTCACTCTCAAGTAAAGACTAGCACCAAAGAAGGGATGGGAGTGGTGGTATGATGTGTAGCAGATTCAAGAGCCATAAACAAGATAACAATCAAGTACAGGATTTCCAAGGATGGATGACCGATGGATTGCTGAGTGAGCTAGTACTACAAAGATTGACGAATAGTGGATACTAGATCCAGATTCGAGAGGGAGATGAATGGAAGACTGCCTTCAAGACCAAAGAGGGCCTGTATGAGTGGTTAGTCATGCCTTTTGGGCTAACCAATGCACCGAGCACATTCATGCAGCTCATGAATGAGGTACTAAAAGAATTTCTGGGAAGTTTTGTTTTTGTTTATTTAGATGATATTTTGATTTTCAATAAGATGTTGGATGAGCATCTGATGCATATTCAGAGAGTCTTTGAGAAGTTAAGACAAGAGAAACTATTGATTAATCTGAAGAAGTGCAATTTTGTGAAGAGGGAGTTAGTGTTCTTGGGGTTTGTTGTCTCAGCAGAAGGTCTCAAGATGGACCCAGAGAAGGTGAAGGCTATTCTGGAATGGCCTACCCCAAGAACTACTACCGAGGTGAGATTTTTCCATGGTTTGGCTAGTTTTTATAGAAAGTTCATTAGAAATTTTAGTAGGCATTTAGGGACTCAACGAAACAATGAGAGAGGGATAGAAAGAATCAAGTGAACATCGAGCGCAAAACGCTTTGAACCACAGCGTATGTGACAGCACTGCCCAGCCTCCTGCATTTCAACAAGGTGTACTGTGGATTGTGAAAAGTTAAATGATGCCAAGAGAAAGTATTCTGTATATGATCAGGAATTTTATGCAATAGTTCAAACATTAAAGAAATGGAGACATTATTTGTTGCCAAATGAATTTGTTCTATATACTGATCATCAGGCCTTGCAGTACATAAATAGTCAAGGAAAATTAAATCAAAGGCATGTGAAATGGGTAGATTTTTTGCAAAGTTATACCTTGTTTTGAAACATAGGAGTGGGAAGTCAAATAGGGTTGCAGATGCCTTAAGTAGGAGGCATATTGATGACAAAGATGGTGATTGAAGGTTAGTTCAATGAACTTAAGACACTATATGCAAAAGATCCTGATTTTGCAGAAGCTTGGAAAGCTTGCAAGGAACCTGTTACAGTGGATAAGACAAGGTGGCTGGATTTCATAATCCAAGATGGTATGTTATTTAAGGAAGTCAATTGTGTCCTGAGGAGTACTATGAGGAAAACCTGTAAAAGGGAGAAGTATTAGTGGAGGAATGGTAAGACATTTTGGTCAAGATAAGACCACTACCATTATTAGTGAGCATTATTATTGGCCTCAGTTATCACAGGATGTGAAGAATTTTGTGTAGAGTTGCAAGGTTTGTCAGATGGATAAAGGAGTGAGCCAAAATACACATTATATCAAATTTTACTTGTGTTGTAGATTCTAGAGGACATGGAATTTGATCTAGTTTTCCAAGGGTGCCAAAGAGGGAAGGATCAATATTTTTTGTAGTTGATAGGTTTTCAAAGATGGCACATTTCATTCCATGTCAAGACCCAAGGATGTAGTCCACATTGCTGATTTTTCTTCAAAGAGGTAGAGGCTAGCATTGTCCGCTAAAGAGTATTTTGTTTCAGATCGCGGACACCAAATTTGTGGGTACTTTGGAGGACCTTTGTAGCTGAAGTCACACGGTAGTTGAAGTTCAGTTCTCTGCATTGCACCCATCCACAAACAAATGGGCATGAGGCTGTTAATAGGAGTCTCTGGGTAGCCCATCGATGTTTGGTAGGAGATAAAAACAAGGGATGGGACTTGATCTTACCCTAGGCAGAATTTTCTTACAACAATTCTGTCAACAAAAGCACTAGTAGATCACTGTTCCAGATTGTGTATGGAGATAGCCCTAGAACAGCTCCAGAATTGAGGAAGATGGACCTCAAGAAGAAAAATAAGTGTTGGTGGCTTTCAAATATTTTGCGAATACATCGGGCGATTATGTATAAGGAGGAAGGTAAGAGCAATATTATTATCAAGATGAATTGCAGATAAGGGCTTAAGGCAGATTTAAGAGAGGAGGTATAAGGAAGTTTTGATTGGTGATGAAGTGATGGTCCACTTGAGGAAAGAAGGTTTCCATGAGGGGAACATATAACAAAATTAAGATGAAGAAATTTGCAATTTGCGGTACTCTTAAAAGTATGATTCGTGGAATGCATATGAGGTAGACTTCCTTGATGGAATCAATATTTCTCCTGTGTTCAACATTTCAGATTTGATAGAGTATCATGAAGGTGGAATGGAGGAAGCACTAGCAATAGGGTAGTATGGCATTCCAGCACCTACTTTAGAAAGGGAGGAGATTGAAGCAATCTTGGATAGTCGTGTGGGAAGGAGTACCAGAAATAGGCAGTATGAAGAATATCTGATGAAATGGAGAGGAAGGCTTGTGGAAGATTCATCCTGGCTATCTAAGGCAGCAGTTGATCGGTTGGGTTTTCCTCAACCATCTGAGATGTGATGGGGTCACTTCTCAAATTACCCTAGGTGTTTGATGCAGGAGCATCCAGTGGTGTAAGGGCAATCCTGCATCACCCAAAAATAGTTAAATTTCAAGTTTCTTAGTTTTTATATTTTTTTTACATTTTTGGATACCCTTTTCATCATAATGAAATTCCCAATTTATGGCTTTTATTTTCAGTTCTTGGGTTGAAAGATATTTCAGTTTTTATTTCCCATATTTGTACCTGAAAATCTTCTGAGTTAGATTTGAGGCACTTAGAGCTCCCAGATCAGCCCCAAAACTTGCTAAAATTGGCATAGCCAATTTTAGGCGCGTTATTGACTTTGAGGCCTTTCCAACGGTTCAAATGGTTCACGAATCATAGTCCCGGATCAAAAGTTATGGCCCCGGGAAGTTGGCACACTTTCTAGAAGATACAATTGCAAATGCTCTTTTGAAATTTGAACTTCATGTTGTAAATTTTCGGCGCGAAACTGCCTAAACTCAATTTGAATGTTGTTTTGGCTCCAAACTAATGAGGAGCTCTATTTATGGGCAGGTTTCTAATTTTTGGGGAACTTTTTGGGGACAAGCTTGCATATTGCAAAGGGGTTATTCTATAGCTTTCTATAACTTGCATGTGTTGTAGAACTTGGGGATTGAGATCCTCTACATGTAAGAAGCTCCATTTTCTAAATAATAAAATTATTCTCTTGTTTGTGGGTTATTTTCTCGTAACTTATTTCTATGTCTTCATCACTAGTATGCACTTTTATTACGGCCACATAGGTGGCTACGTAAAATTCATGCCTCATATTTGATTCCCTGCCCAAACTTGATAACAAAGTTATAATTCTCTTGAAAAATTCTTGATAAGGGTGTTAAAAGATCGAGCAAGACTCACAGCGTTTGAACTCAGAAATTAAATCAAAATAGTGGCGAATGTCTGTATGATTTTTTCTTAGTTCATGCAGGTAAGGTATCCTGATGAGGGGGGAACATTGTGCCTACTGTCTCCAAGAGAGGACAAGTCAAAGAAATATCAATGCCTTCAAAGGAACTGCCTAGTGAAACCACACTCAAGGAAAAGGGATGCATCGTGTGAGAAGAAAAAAATAGGCAAATTGCATAGTGAACATGAGTGTCAATGTATGCCCCAATTGAAAGCAATTACAATTTACTGACATTATGAGAAATTTTAAAGTAGAAGAGATTGCCTGAATCCTTTATGCCAAGTCATATGTTCCATAAGCTGCACTGAATAAGTGCGTCAATGTGAGTCAATCTCAGGCATTTCGTCTAATATCCCAAGCTTTTATATACATGACAGGTTAATGACTAGCCAAAAGAGATGAGAAAAATTTGCATACCATGATAGGTATATCTAACCCCTTTCCCCCACTTAGTGTGGGAAAATGGTGATCCAAAATAAGATGAAAATGAGTTTCAATTATAGGAACTAGGTGCTTCAACCAAAGGAAGAGCACCACACTCCTTGAGATGTTGAATTTTGTTGTTTATTTTTGAAAATCAAGTGAAGTAGGATGGGCTCAAGTGAGCTCTCAAGTGATGATGATGGCCAATGAATTCATGGTAGTGATAATTTTTCTCATGTTCTTAGAGAAGGATATCAATGATCTAGAGTCTGATGATACACCACTGACCAGAAATATTCCTGTTAACAAAGATATCTCTTGCTTAGATGTGGCCAAGGCGTCATAATTTCACACAAGATGCTTTAGGATTTTAGGATTTGCCATTTTATAGGAGGGAAATCTAATGAAATCAATCATTAGTGTCGGGTATGATTTATTACTGGATAATAGAAAATAATTCTTGCCTTTCTTGCAAAAAGACTGATTAGTATCAATTACCACCAAGAAGTCAACTTCTCAGAATGGATATTTTGTAATAGTGTTGATATTGAGTGAAGGCTTGTTTGTTTCTTTTGAGGTACAATAACCAAGACCACTAGTATTTTCTTGCATGTGAGTCTCTATAGGGACAGGGATACCTTATTCTCTAGCACCACATCCTTTTCCACTGTAACCAAGTTGCTTCATAAGCTCATATCCTCTTCCATCAAGTTTTTTCATTTCTTTTGGGTTTGGTGGTTATTGATAGCCAGTTTCGTCAAAGTTTTTTGTGTAATTTCCTTCTTCTAAAATGGTTGAAGTGGATGCTTTCAAAGGGTCTTTTGTATTTTTTCTTGACATTACCGCTTTTCCTTTTCCCTTCTCAGAGTCTTTTTGTATGATCTTGTATTATCCCATGAATGTTGGTGTGAATTCTAATGAACTTTAATCATCTTCTAATAGCATCATGACTTCTTTAATGTGTTTTTCTTTTTCTTTTTGTTGTACGGGTTCCACTTGTGTAGTTGGTGTTAATGTTGGTAAAGGATTTTCTTTATTTATTTTTAATGTTTAAACAACTGTTTGGGTTAGGGTCGGCTTCAAGTATGTACACTTTGTTGTTGTAGATGTATTTCATTTTACAATGGAGAGTAGAAGGAACCCAATTCATCACATGAATCCAAAGTCTACCTAAAGGGAGATTATATGAAATATCATGTGGCATGACATGGATTGGTATTTTCAATGTGGTCTTTCCAACTATAATAGGTAAAGTGATCACACCGAGCAATTTCTTTCCTATATTTTCAAATCCACTAATCGATAAAGAGGTTGGTTGAATTTTTTTATTTATCGACAAGAAGCCTATCCAAGAGGTTTATGATATACACATTAAGGGCTAAGCCATTTTCAACAAGGGTTTACTTTATCCCTATCCTATTGTATTGACCTATGATCATGAAAGAATTTTTTTTTTCCACTTCAAAAGGGGGGAGTTTACTTTGGTGGAAAACAATCTTAGTATTTAGTCCTTGAATCATGGCTTCTATGTCATTTGGATGCACATTAGAAGGGGTAGGAGAAGCATAGTGTGATAGTTAGGGGAATTCTATATCAAGTCCCAGAGGGATATATTTGTGGGAGTATTCTTAATTTTCTCAACAAGATCATACTCCTTGCCATGTGAAGTTAAATGGGGAGCACTAGGGAAAATGGGATTATGAAAAGATAGGGGTGTTGGGGTTGGATTTTGTGGTTGTGGATTATTTCTAGTTTTATATGTTTGAGCAATGATATTATGACTTAGTTGCTGCAAAACATTGTTCTTAGGTGGGTAAAGGATGAGTTCGGGTTTGTTCTGACTGTGTTCTTTGTGTGAAGGTGGGCAAAGGATTAGAGGATTTTTAGGATGTCCCACAAGATACATATGAGGTCCATTATGCAAGGGGGATCTAATGGAAGCTTGCACATTCATAACCTTAGTGGTATTTGTTTGATGTATTTCTAATAAAGGGAAATTTAGAACTACTTGTTTTTCATCACCTAGGGAATCCACTTTACTATTGTTTTCATTTTTTTTCACCATGATATTCTTCCTAGGATGAGAGTTATTAGAACTATAAACAAAAAATTTCTTGACATCAAGGATTGGCTCTTCCAAAATGACTTCATTACAAGTAGGGAATGATCAATGGTTGAATTTTCTTGTTTATCAATGGTGGGGATATTAGGAGGAGGCTCTATTTGTTTGTCATTTTTTTCTATTGTATCATTCTCTTGTTCCATAAGTTCTAACCTAGTAGGAGAGCTTTCAGGAGAGAGGCCAACAAAAGGGTCATTACTCTCCGTTGTTATGTTGTGTAAAGTAACTTCATCACTAATAGGGGAGGCATCAAGAGAAGTACTACTATGATTTAAATAGGAATGAGAGAGATAAGGTGATCACATTCTATCCACATGTCCTCCTAACAATTGAAAATTTCATGACAATTCATGATGGTGTCCTATTTTACTAAAGCCTTCTTACAAGTGAGGGGTATTCATAGATGAATTTTGGATAAGAAAAGTGGTGGTTGTGATTTCATCTTCTTGTGTACTATCCTCCCAAGGGGGGTGAGGAGAGGGACAATCAAGACCCTCATTTCTTATATCTTCTTTCACCAAGTAACCTTCATCACTAATAGGAGAGGTATCAGTTGAAGAACAAGTATGATTATTATGATTTTCAATGCAACCATCCTCACAAATGGGCTATATAATAGTAAGGATTGTATCAATGGTTTGACCCACTTTCTCTAAGATGTTTTCATAACTATGAATGATAGTAGAAGGATGACTAAAAAATTTCTTAATGACCTCATTGCTGTAATCTAAATGGAACTCATAAGAGGGGATGTTGTATTTATGCAATCCATTGTTATCCAAATCAGATCCACATCTCTTGAATGAAAACATGCTATCATGGAGAAATAAATAAAGTGCAATTGTATGACCTAAAGTGAAATGCAATTTTGAGATTTGAAACAAGGTGATTTGTTGACTACATTATGCAATAATTTGAAAGATGCAATGTATGAAATAGACTAATTTACAATAAATGTAGTGAAATTCATATAATAGAAAGTAAACCAACTAAAATAGATAGTTAATGGCATCATAAAGAAGTGAAAAAATAGGGTTTTTAGTGTTGTGAAGGAAGTTTCAGGGGTGCATAGGGACTGATTTTCCCAAGGTGGAAAATGAGTCCCAGAAGGGGATTTTTTTCAAAATTTCAAATATCTTCAATTGATTTTTATTCTTTCTAGTTTGTATGACCTGAAGAATAAATGAGAAAAAAAAATTTATATGAATTTCAATGATTTGAGATGCAAAAATGCAACCTATATGCACTTTCACTAATGTAGAATTTTAGAAACCCTAGATGTCAATTAACTAATGCAAACCCTAATGCAAAGTTAATGCAACCTAGATCTAGGATTATGATGGACTCTAAATCAGCAAAGAAGGTATTCCAAAGTCTGGTTCACCAAAATGTGAACAAGGGAAATTGATGCTCCACTTCCTTGACCAAAATGTGGATAGAAGGAGAGGGATCTAATTTCACACTATTCACACTCAAGGACACCTTAGAGATCTCAATCCAATGAAGCATATGAGAGATATGAGAATAAATTATCATAGGTTATGATTGAGAAAAGAAAGGGGTTTACCACCAAGTGTAAACTTGGAAAAGAATTCATGCTAGAAAACATAATATGATATGCAAACTTGAACTAAATGGCTTAAAAATGCAAGAAGAATCAAACAAAAAGCTGTAAAACTATAAGTGTGCACTTGGACACTTACTAGAGATGGAATGGAGCTCTAAAATCCTGAAAATGTTGATTTTTAAACCTAGTGGGACTCATTCACCATTTTGGGTGAATCAACCCAAGATTTAGAAAACTGTATAGGAGCAGGTTTCAGCTAAACAGGTATCCAAATCTGCAAAAATATTTTAAAAATACCTACAATGTGACTCATTCACCACTAATAGAAAATGAGTCCTATTTGAATTTTTTGTAAATTCAAAGTCTAGATCTACACTTCTTAGTTTTCTCTTTCTACTTCTCTACGTTCCCAGATCTGAAAGCTTGATTTTTGAGGCTGTAACTTTTTGTGAATATTTTGACCTTTCAAAGGGAGATGACTCCAACAAGTTTGAAAATTAATCTTCAATGATCTCCAAGAATTCAAAGCACCTTGATCTACAATCATGCAAAGGAAGAGAGAAAATGTTGATTGTTAGGGAATAGAGGTTTGCCTTGGTCAAACCCGTTTTAGGTAATTAAACCAAATAATGAAAATAGGATAATGAAACATGAAAATGAAGTGATGTAATTAGAACCTTTCTATGATGATGGATCTTTAATTGCTGCAACAATTAATGAAGAATATTCCCTAGAATGCCTTAGAATTGACCTTGAAAGCTATCTTGATGACCTTGTGAAGATTTGAGATTCTTAACTCTTGCTTTTGTTGACTTGATAACATGTTGGCTTGATGATACTTGGATTAAATAAGGATTTGAAAGATTTCTTATATAGGCAAGCCACTCAAATGACTACTAATTTGATTCCCAAGGCTGACATTAAAGAAATTTGAACTTAAAACCTAATATTTCCCACTCAAACCTTGAAAATATCTCAAATGGGACTCATTTTCTATCCTTGGTTATTGAGTCCTACCTGGATGGGACTCATTTTCTATCCTTGGTTATTGAGTCCTACCTAGATGGGACTAATTTTCCCCAAGTGGTGAATGGGTCCCATAGGGGCTATTTTTCTAGCTAGAATGTCAGGGAATGAAGAATTTAAGTCTATATGTTGAATTTGTTAGGTTTTTTATAAAAATATGCCTTGGAATGCACAATAAGGGGTCATAGGGGTCTATTAATGATTATTTAAAGGTCATAAATGCAACACGGCCCAAAATCCAATGTGAAAGTGTAAATAAATATAGTTTACAACAGTAAATTAAGGAATTGAGTCTATTTAGCTTAGAAGGGCCCTAAAACCCATGTGAATGTGTAAAAGAAATTACAACACTAGGTTAGGTCCACTTGATTTACAAGCCTCCCAAATTTAATTTGAGGATGTAAATAAATACATTTTACAACAATAAATTATGGCAGGATTAAGTTAATTTAGCTTAAAAAGGTCCTAAGGCCTAATGTGGATGTGTAAAACATCTCACAACACTAGATTAGGACGATATTAAGTCAAATTTATCATTAATTATTTCTAAATCAAGTAAGGGATAATTTTTTTGATGCTAAAGGTTTGTTTATATATAATTTTTAATATGATTAGTGATATACATAATTTATGTTCAATTTTGTTCCTCTTTTATCTTTATTTTTCTTACTTTCATCTCTCCTTTTAAAAACATATTTTCATATAGTCATTCTTATTTCCACCTCACTTACAGTTATTCCTACCTATTTTTCTAATTATCAACTTTGATCTCCATGCACCCATTATTTACTACAAGATTCATTTTTTATTATCCTTGTTGATTTATGATACATGGTTTTATATTTTTTATCTAAAAGTCAAAGTTTTAAACTTTAAAGGACTAAATCCTACCCTTTTCTCATAGCCACTTGGGAGCCAACTTGGTACATGTGTCTAATTATTTTTTATATCATGATATTAAAAACCATGTTAATTTAAATATTAATACATGATATTATAACCATCTACAATTCTACTATCTCAAGGAGTGTTAATTATAGGAACATTTTGATTAGAGCACTAAAAAAAGATTATATCAACATTCATAATAATTATATTGGGAAAGAGGAGGCTAATGTATTGATGATGGTGTAGAAAATGGCTAAAAATCCTTGAAGTCCCATGTATAAACCCTAAAGAGGAAGCTTAGAAAGGTCACCTACTTTACCATCAAGTTCATCCACAACTTGCCTATGACTCTTGCTACAATGATGAAGGAGGAAGTCAAAACGAATGTGCTTGAGTTTGCTCCTAGCTCTAGAAATACTAGTGGGGATTTTTTCAAATTCCTCATTGAGGAATGGGAGAATTTAGCTAGGTAGTGGTTTGGGGCTTGTTCGCTCCTTCCAGGTTTATACTCTATTATTTTTGTGTTGTTTTTGCAGTCATGTCTACCTACTATTATTGGATTTTATTTTGTTGTTATGAATTGATGAACTTTGGCTTGTGGGGATTTTTGTGTTAATGGTACTACACCCTATGAATGTAGCTTATTATATGAAAAAAATTCATAACTTTGGAGTGAAGATTAAATTTTTTAATGAATTTTGTTAAAGTTAGTTTAATAGCTACCTAGAAATTGAAAGTTCTTGTTGTAGATTGGAAGTTGGAATACATAACAAATAGTGTACAATTAGAATTTGAATAGGCATGTGAGAATGTTTTATTCACATCAAAGGAAACACATAAATTAAGGAATAACAACACACGAGGAAATTTGAAGTTTTTCATTTTTGTTTGAAGAATAGGCAATAGTGTGTGAGATTTTAGACTAAGCATAATTTGAATTTGTATAATAATCATATTACTCCAAGCTAATGTAATTATATTTGGCTAGAAGTTTGATAAAAGTAGATTATTTTTGCTTGCAGACATATCCCAAAGTGTGAACCATGTTTAAATTTTTTTCATGTACCTCAATTGTAGAGCTTCCCTAATGTCTAATTAATTGATCTAAATAATCATACATCCAAGTTAACGAACCTGAAAATCCCTAAATTAAGCAATCCACTATTCAAAAGGGAGCTTCATGAAAGTGTCAACAAGGGAATCATGAACTTGAGATGATGTTGATACTATATATTTAGTTAAGAATCCTAGACTTCCTTAATTGACTAAGTATAGGTGAATCAACAAGAGTAAACTCACTTGAAAACTTTTTAATTGAAAATAACTCCTACTTTAGAAAACATGGTAAATAAATGCTTGTTACTGTTAATTGTTATGGGTATCTATCATTAATGGATGGTAACTAGTGACTATTTATGTTGTAGCATAACCTAATTTAAATAATCACTCAATAGTATTGAATAAAATTTAAATTGGTTACTTCAATTTAAAAAAATTAATATAGCATTCAATGTAATATAAATTAGAAATTCTATAATTTAGAAACTATAATTCACAATCTAACAAATAATATAAACTAATGAGGGCTCTAGAGTACCTCAAAAGGCCCTTTCTTGAGCTATCAAGTATTCCATGATATCTCTTTCAATTACTGACTCAAGAAATTATGCAACTAAAATATCTTATTTATTATAATCCTTGTATATAGGGTTTGTGAGAATTTTCTTATTCAAAAGCTATAAAAAAAATAAGAGAAAATATTGACTCTTCTAAGAAAACAAGAAGAGGACCAGGTATTTTAACTAAACATAAAATAAAAAATAGTCCATAAAAAAGAGTGTCAAAGTCTGATAAGGAATCTCACCATTTAAGAGGATCATTATAACTTGGGATTGTGCCTAGTATGCTAATTTTTATTATAACTACTATTATTTTCTTAAACAAACTTATTCTTCCTCCACGGTTTATTGAAAAGATGGAGTGACACGTGGAAATCCATGTTGACATCCTAAAACCATTTCCTATATCTCATTCTAGAAATATGCACATACTATAGCTAATTGATTCATCTAGCTACTTTTAGTATGGGTTGAGAATCCTCTTGTTATGGGTTGAAAAATTCTTCACTACAACTATTAGTATTATTTATTAAGGAATTTTTCATTGTAATCAACTATAATTAATTATGAAATTCTATTAAATTCATAGGAGTTCAAATTTCACACACATTCATTAATGTAAAATACAACATATTCAAATTCTTTGAAACACTTAAAGTATATGTAAAATATATGGTAATGCCTTTTGATGTTTAGTAAAAATGAGGTAAAAAAATTAAACTACAATAGGGAAAGTAGAAATTCCTATGCCACATCATTCCCCTAGCTTAATTTTTTTCTTGTCCTAAAGAAACTTAGATTTTTTGTTGTATTGCAATGCAATCTCTTGATGGTCTGTTAAATAGGTAACCCTTTCACCCTACTTCAAGTAAAACCTTTTTGATCTACTATCTTCTCCCATTTATCTTTTTGTACTATAGCTACCCCTCGTCTTCTCCCTACCCAATCTGGGATTGGGAACAAGAGATGAGGAGGATGGAACATCAAGGGAAACTAGATAATATCATTTTCAAGGGAGGTTGAAATGCATTTGTGACTCTTTTTATTGTTTCTAAGTAGTTGAAGACTGAATGAGGTTCCTTCCTTTTCAACTCTAGTGTTAATTATATGCATCTATCATGAGAGAAATCAAGATCTTCTTTCCCTATCCTTGTTTTTATATCTTGAAACATTTTGTATCCATTTTCTTTGCATTCCAAAATCTTTTCTCTAACCCACCTAACATGACATATAAGAGATATATTTTTAAAGGGTGCACTACTGCCATGCATGGGTCAAGGAGGTGTAGTATAATCAATGGTAATAACATTAGATGTTTGTTATAAGAGATTCTTACCTAATGGATTTTCATCATTTTCATAGAACATGAGATCATCATGGAGTATATAGTTGGAATTTTATGAGAATCCCCAAAATAAGGGAATAAGAACTAATGAATCTTGTGAAAGAGAGGATAGACCACACATGGGAAAATAATACCTCCATAGAAACAATATTTGCATCCAAATAGTAAAATATCATGAGTCTATTGAGAATGAATTTTTATATGACATGAAAAATATATGAACATCCCACAAAAATGAGATAAATGCATGTAAAGGATATAATGAGAAAGATATAAAACGATACATTAGGAAAAAATATCATAGATAGGAGGGTAGGAAGAGAGATAAAACACTCTCAAACCATACAAATATAAACCAAATCTTAGGAATTTTCAAAATAGATGATAAATAAAATTATATTATATAGAGTTCTTAAAATAAATCAAGGTATGTGCTAAAGGCCAATCCTTAGGGGTATAATCCTGGATGCATTAATAAAAATGTGAAGGGAAGCCTTTCCTATTGTGTTATCTAAATTAAATAATTAACGGAAGTATTATTTAGAAAAAATTCTAGATATAATAGAGATGATGGAATAAACATTAAAAAAAATTAATGTTAATTACATAAAGAATTATATGATAGATAAGTTAATAAGTTCTAAAAACTAAATATTAAAGATGATTATGATGTAGTAAAAAATTATGTAAATATTAAGACTAATATAGGTTCCTATTTCTCTATACTTGGTATGCAAATTAGAATGATTATGTCAATTACACTATGCATCAAATCCATATATGTGATTCATTTTTGTTGGTGTGGATCTATCATGTGAGTTGTGGATCTAACCTATGTAACTATGCACTTATGCTTCCTAATTCATTGAATTCAATATTTTGTGCTAGCTATTAAGGACTATTAGTGTTTAAACACACTAGGGGATATCATGAAATCAGATAGGTTTAAAGTTATACTAGATCTACCTCTTGATACAACCAACCTTCTAATTACTAAATGGGTTTAGGAAACACTATTCAAACATGAAGATTATCTAGAAATAATGCATAATTTTTAATTTTATTTAATGTACCAAATGAAGTGTTCCTATTATTCTTTGTAAATAATCAATAAAATAAATCTTGGATATGTTTTCATGATGAATGAATATTGAATTCCTTTAAATACTAAGAAATAGAGACAAATTATGCAAAATGAGTACCGGTTCAATGTATTATGGGAATAAAATGTGTGATAGTCAACACATTTTGATTTTTTTTTTTTAAATGAAGGATTACATTTTCTAGTGCAAGATTGATGATGCACAAAAAATAGAACATGGAAATAGTAGTGTTGATGAAAAAGTTGAACTTCTTGATATAAAGAGAAATGGGCACAATAAATTTTAATGATTTGTAGAGAAATTTATGTATACGAATAACATGATGTTGAGTATGGATGAATACATAAATAAGAATGAGTACTAATATATAACAATCCACCCAAATTTATTCAAGATTCAACATAAAATTTATTGATATATAAGTGTAGTACATCATTCTATAAAAATAGGAAAAAAACGAATGAAAATAGATATTGATATATAATTTTGACTCTTAAAATACTATTTTAAAATTTACAATAAAAAATTCATGATGTACATTAGAAAATATTGTAAGTTATAAAGTTTATAATATCCAGGTCCCATGTGGTTATTTAGCTAAGTGTATTTAGCAATCACTATTTTCAATTTTTTTTTTAAAAGAGTTATTTTTAGAGTTAGTGGGTCCATGATTTTTATTTTTATTTTTATTTTAATTAGTTGTGATTTTTTTTAATCATTTCACTTTTAAGTTAAATATAAATATGTAAGTATGGAAGAAAATATGTATAGTCATATGCATCATTTCTTTAATTAAGTAGTAGCTACCTAATTCATTTTTCACTCTTTATCTACAACTTAATTCCAATCTCTAGACTTTAATAGTTTCATTCTAAAATAAGTTTTTAAATTATCTTGTGTTTAATTATTAAACATCTTAAATACCTAATAGTGGCATGGTCTAATACTTAAGTTGTGTTGTTCTTTCCATCAAGGTTCAAACTCGATTGGAGTGTAATTGCTAAGTGTTTATGTTGGAGATGAGGTCCCCCATTTGTGATCTCACCGATTCATAGCTCTAGGTCAAAAGCATTTACCCCTCTTAATAAAAAAAGAACATCTTAAATATATCATTCTAAAAAGTGCAAAGAGGTATCACTTTGGAAATATTTTATTTACTACATATATGGAGACATAAAATTTATGTGTTGCTTATTTTGAAAATATTATGTTTTTATTAAATTTTAATATATTTTTGTTTTGATAGATAAGAGAGTAGTTATATTGATAATGCAAAAAAATTACAAAGTTGGCCATGAGCATAGGGGTAGAAGATTTCCTAATTTCCAAACCTTATAAAAAGTCCCCTTGACCCAAAACACACGTACAAAATTATAATAGAGAACACCCCAAAATTGACCACGCAAGACCATACCACTATATACTAGTGTAGTTAACTTTCATATGCAAAGCCTATTGACACCAAGAAACAACATAACCATAACATTAGTCATACTTGCCAAAAGATATATCAAACCAAAAACAAACCAGAACTAGGGGGAATTCTGCTAGATAAAGATCCGGAACTCTTGTTTCTAATTAGCACCCTGCATAGAAGTGAGATGAAACTTTTTCTTGTGAAAAGTCGCCCTTGTAGCAGCCAACCTGTCATACTCGAGAAAGTCCAATCCCTGCAATTTTAAGAGGAAAGGATAATATTTAATTGGTTCCCCGGGATCTCCAGAAGACTCAAATTATGAGGATGAGGATTCCAACCCTAAGAGTTACCACTGCCAATGTTTCTTCCAGCCAGATGGAAAGGTCCTTCTTGAATAGCTTCTACATCAAAACTATCACAAATTTAAGATAAAAGATAAGAGTTTTTGTTAACACACTAATACCATCACTCTCCACCCCTTATTATCATTATAAAATATCTTCTAACATTAATGAAACAATTACATAAAACTACCATACAAATATAGTGAAAATTAATATTTAACACGTTTTATCGATTTCTCCATACCAAGATATTGTTAATAATTAAATAATTATATGACTGCAACTTTCAAATTCTCCTCCAAATATCTTTGTACAATGAACTTGTAGCAAGCTTGCTACTAATACCTGTATCGTCCACTGCATCACTTAGAAATTTAACTCAATCAATCAATGGCCTCTCAGTAATATATTGATTTGGATGGTCATGTCAATTTCTCTGAGTAATATATTGATTTGGATGGTCATGACAATTTCTTGAAGCAAGAATTCAATGACGTGTCACAAAATCAGATTCGACGATTTCACACTCTAACAAGGCCTCAAAGCGGGATTAAAGCTCAAGCCTATAATTTATTTATTTTTCCAATACCACCTATAACATTAAACTTCATACTGCAGACCAACGATACCTTCAAATATTTCACCATCAATAAAAAAAAAAACAAAAGGGGGTAAAAGGAATAAACCGACCATCGATATTTATTATCTTACTATGCTATTCAGCTATGACTATCAATTGTTAAATAGTTAGAGAGAATAGCTGCTCACACTCTGTGCGTGATGACCAGTTTGTTAAGCTCATGGGAAAACTGTGATTTTGTTCCATTTTAGTTTATAACATGCCCACTCAGAACGCGTGTAGTGATTGTGTTACCTATTAATTAGGAATACTGGTATTCAGTATACATCCATTTAATCAAACAATCTGGAAATAATGGATTGTTGTTTACTATTTTGGTTTCAAATGTTTGGTCCGTCGTTGTGTTCCAGTTTATTAAATTCCTCCTTTCTAACGAGTATCTCAATGATTTGAGTGTTGAAAAGGCGTATGAAAAAAAAAAAAAAGTTTTAAAATTGTGATAGTTTTTATTAAAAATTTGTTCTAGAAGAGGAAAAATTTATAAATTGTTTTTATTTTTTAAAACAAATATTTTTAAAACAACTCAGTAGAGAATATTTGTAAACCTAACAAAGTTGAAAAGGTTCTAAGGTACTAGCTATGCTAGCCAATACATTTTAATTATTATTCAATTTTCTAGGAATATGTTGGATGTTAAGTGTGTTGAATCCTTCTATCAAATCCTAGAATATATTCCTATAACTGGATTTCTTATAATGAAATACTTATTATTTTCTTATCTATTTGACAACTATTTTAAAGTCTCCAAGAACATGCACTATTTAAGCATTCTTTCTATGCGATAACAATAGTCCATGTATTGTTGGGGCGGTGGAGGGCGAGGACTAGCTCGATTGGCTAAAACATCCTATTGCAAGAAAGAGGTCATATGGTATAGTCTCCTCCTAAACCCTTGGTACCAGAGGGTGTGTCGTGCTAGTGCCACTGTTCACATGAAAAAAGTTTACCCAACGCACTACAATTTATAGGGGGCGAATACTTGACTAATTCCTGCAGTTTAAAAAAAATAGTCCATGAATTATTGATCCATACTTTACAATATTATTGGAACAATAGATTTGAAGTATATAGGAAGCTAATAAGGATTTACATTGAGGATTTGTTAGTTCTATTCCAATTCTAGCTCCTTGTTTTGATTGGGCTACATAAAAAAAATTGTGTCCACATTTGTTGTTTAACCACCTTGGAAGTATTGCTCTTTAAATTGGATTCAAAATACTTATGCTTCTCATACTTATATTAAGGATTTTGAAAATTTTGTTGCTTCTTATTCTCAAGAGGCATAGGTGTATATATAACTATAATTTATGGTATCTCCAACACTTCTTTATTCTATTTGTTCTATTAGATACTTGTAATTGTCTCTTCTCAATGTATAGATACATCTTGAAGTTGTAGAGAGTTATCAACTAATACTTCAACAAGGTACTAAGTGTTTTTTTCTAGTGTATATTTCTGTCATTTTAACCACACCTATAAGGAATAATAAACAAGTAAACTCAGAATGTGTTGACTTATGAACCCAACACCAATTTTTAAATGAGATATCTTTTATGAAGTTTATTCTTCTTTGAACTTTGGTAAATATTGAAATAAACTTTAGGAAATTTCCAACAACAAAAAAATCTCCCTCTAAAGATGAATCATGATCTAATTTAACTAAGACATAAATTCCAAGTTTTAGTCTTATATAATTATTGTTGTTAATTTCACACATGATTCAATTCCTCATTTTGGAACTCCCACAAAATTTGTCGATATACTCTAGGTTTGAATTTATAATAAGGAAACTCATTATCTTGGTTTTACTTATCAATTGAAACTGATTCTTCCTAGGTTCTCTCTATATTGTTATTTGATTAGGTATACCTATCCAAGGTAACCACATTTGAGAAAATTTGGTACCCATAAATCTATTTAATTTTTTTAACCAATCAATGTTGACATATTATCATACACTTCAAGGATATCCACAACTTGGATTTCAATATTGTTTTGAACCTTAGGGTTGGATTCTAACCACATATGGATATGAATCAATTATCCAATGGAATTAATTGGAAAACATTACAAGAGTGAGACCTAAAGTATTACATATGGATAAGGCATAACATTGGTTGAAGCACCAAAATCTACCAAACAATTATGAAAATTCTTACCAATTTTTTACAGGAGGAATGGTGGATTTTTTATCATTTCTCCTTGCATATATTTATGAGAATAAGCTACTTGGACTTAGAGATTTATCGTTTACTTTATTTCTTATTGGGTTTTTTTGGGATTAAAGGATTCTTATGGAAATGGTTCTTCTAAGGAATTTATGAGAACATTCTTAACTAGAGGAATCTTCATGAGTTTTGATGCAAGAGAATCCATGATTGCCAAGAATCTTGCATGAACCAAAAAAAATCAAATTTGAAACTTTATTTAAATTTCATCTTAGGTGGCTGATTTCATGATATGAGGATAATTTTAATAATTTGATAATAATAATATTTAACTAATTTAAAATAATTATATTAACCAAATTAAAAAGTAGAGATAGTGGAGGTGTAGTTGTAGTTTTAGAAAAAAAAAACAGGAAAGAAAACTTGGGCATTGGATTTTTGGAAGTTACAAAATGGAATTAAGAATAATTTATTGATTTTTCTATTGTTGGAAACCACTCATTTTGAATAAGGGGTCGTTTCTTTTCCAAATGGAAGGAAAAATATGGTTTTTGGATTTTTAGAGAAGGGTTTTGTTGCATGCTTTGGGGCATTCATTTGTAGTTGAAGGTTTGGTAAAAGGCTAGGAGAAGCCATATGCTGATGTAATTCACCATTTTTTTAGGTCTAAGATTATAACCATATTATATTGGGATGTTTTAATGAGGAGCCAATAGGCTTGGCAAGTTCTTTTGCAAATCTGTTCACAATTTCAGTGATAATTTCAATGAGTTTTCTTCAATAAATTTGGTGTTTGAATCAATATTATTTTCTATCATAAATAAAATTTCCTAAGTGTTATGAAGTGTCTTTCAAGTGGTTATTAAGAGGTTTTTCATTCCCTTTCATGCTTTTAGAAGCCATTTTTTAGTACATAGAAGTCATGTTACAAATTTGTAGGTTGGAGAGTTGAGATTACTAGTGAGGAGAGCTTGTTTGGAGAAGAAATTTTAGAAGTTATTTCTCCATTATTTTAAATGTATTGGGACTTATTTTAAATCATAATTTATGTATTTTTATCAATCGATGATGTTATTATATTGGAGAATTTAATTTGAAGAGGATATTGTATGATCTAAAATATTTTTTTTGAATGAATAAACTAGTGTTCATGTTATAGGCTTATGTTAATCTATATGGGAGTATTTATTGATGAATGTAATTGCATGTTTAAATGGAGTTTATTTTAGGCTGATTTTTTATTTGTACTATTTGCATTAGAACAGGAGTTCCTAAGTGTGCAAGAAGAAGTGTTGATGTGAGGCAGTTTGCACCAAGACTTATGGTGGTGTGTGTGTGTAATTTGTGTGTAGACAGATCATAGAGTGTGAGGAAATCTATACTTGAGAGGTTGAAGATTGAGAGTGTGTGGAAAGTGTTTGAAAAAATTAAAAAAGACAAAGTAAAAAAAAAAATCATAGTTATGTATGTAAGTAAACAAGACGGAGAAAATATTGCATAAGTATGCTTTGAGGATAGTATGAAGGAGGATGGTGAGATTTTAGTGGAGGATGAGAAGCAAAAATAAAGTGCAGCAATAAAAGAGGTAAATATTTTTGTAGTAGTAGATGAGTGTCCTTTGGAGGACTAAAGAGTATCAAAAAATTAAATTACAGATAAGAGTGGAGGTGAAGAAGATATGACAGCAAATAATGGCAAGGAAAAAGTAGTAATGCATAATATTTTTTAATTTTACAATGAAGATGAAAGTGGATTTTGTGTAGATTAAAGGATTGAAACAATGGAGGAAGAGTGTGATGCATTAGTTATAGGAAAAGGAATTAATACAGTTGCATGTCTTATTAAATGCATGAAAGAAGAGAATAAAATTGAAGTTGCAAAAGGTGATGAGAAGGTAAAATATTATCTTAATGAATTTAAGAAATATGATTTTTATTTTGATATGGATGAGTTAGTGAATGTAGACGATATGGTTAAACTAGACTTTGTTAGGGATTGGTGTATAAATAAGGGTTTGTATGGTGTTGCAAAGTTAAGTGTAGGTGCAATTTGGTGGAGGTGGATGAAATTTGGTGGGTTGAATCCCACAATATTGGAGGAGAATTTTGGATACACTTGGAGGAGGTGGTCGGGTTATGTTGGAGTTGATTCCACATCGAGGAAGAGGAGTAAAGAGAAGAGTTAATAGAGGAGGAGGTTACTTATTCCAACTAAGTTTTGGAAGAGGAGAAAGAAGAAAATATAAGAGGTAGTGATTTTGGAAATGGAGTATGTTGCAATTTGCTTGCAACTTGAAAGATTAGTTCTACTACTAAACTATATTTTGTAGGGCTATTCTCACAAAATTTCTACCATGGGTGTCTAATGCAGAAGAATCCATGGTTGCCATTGATTTTGCATCAACCCAAAAAAAAATCAAATTTGAATTTTTTACTTGCATTTCATGCTAGG
This sequence comes from Sequoia sempervirens, assembly GCA_007258455.2. NCBI lineage: Eukaryota > Viridiplantae > Streptophyta > Pinopsida > Cupressales > Cupressaceae > Sequoia > Sequoia sempervirens. Next base: position 101,054,711 of record VDFB02358134.1, on the reverse strand, counting down.
AGGATAATTTCATGTTAGAAGGATAATTTTAATAATATTATAATAATTATATTTAATTAATTTAAAAAAAAAATTATGAAAATTAGCAAGTGGAGATAGTGGAGGTGTAGTTGCGTTTTTAGAAAAAATAAAAAAAGAAAACTTGGGCATTGAATTTGTAGGAGTTACAAAATGTAATTAAAAATAACTTATTTATTTTTTTAGTTTTGGAAACCAATCATTCCCAATAATTGTTTGTGGCTTTCCCAAATGGGAGGGAAAAAATGATTTTTGGATTTTTAGAGAAGGGCTTTGTTGCATGTTTTGGGGCATTCATTTGTGGCTACAAGCTTGGGAAAATGCTAGGAGTATCCATATTCTTGTGTAATTCACCATTTTTTTAGGTCTATGATCAGACCCATATCATATTGGGATGTTGTATTGAGGACCCAATAGGCTTAGCAAGTTGTTTTGCAAAGTTGTTCACAATTCAGTGATAATTTCTATGAGTTTCCTTGCATAAATTTGGTTTTTGAATCAATCTTATTTTATGTCATAAATCAGATTTCTTGAGTTTTATGGTGTGTTTTAGGTGGTTATTGAGAGTTTATTCATTCCCTTTCATTATTTTAGAATTCATTGTTGAATGCATACAAGTCATGTTGCAGATTTGTATGTTGGAGAGTTGAGATTGCTAGTGAGGAGAGCTTGTTCAGAGAAGAAATTGGAGAAGTTATTTCTCCAATATTTTAAATATATTGGGATTGATTTTAAACCATATTTTCTATATTTTTATGAGCCCATAAGGTTGTTATATTGGAGAAGTTAATTTGAAATTTTTTGCAAGGTGTGACCCTTGGTCTCCTCTTCTTGTGGTAGGTGTAGTCTAGCATGGTGCTTGGGCTTCGTGACATTGTTTAACTGCCTCTTGTGGATCTTTATCTTTTATAAATCTATCGGTTCTACCAAGCATTAACAGGTTGATCTTTTGGTACAATAGCAGTCATCTTTGCAATAATTGGTATTAGAGCCGAGGTCATAGGTTCGAACCCCACGCTTGTGCTAGGGGGGATTGCTGTAAAATGTGACCCTTGGTCTCCTCTTCTCGTGGTAGGTGCAGTCCAACATGGCTCTTGGGCTTTGTGACATGGTTTAACCATGTCTTGTGGATCTTGATCTTGTATAAATCTAGTGGTTGTATTAGACATTAACTAGTCGATCTTTTGGTGCAACGACAATTGTCCTTACAACAAAAAGGATAATGTATGATTTGCAAGAGTTTTTTTTTTAATGAACAAGCAAGTTTTCATGTTACAAATTTATGCTAATCTATTTGGGAGTATTTCTTAATGCATTTCATTACATGTTTAAAGGGAGTTTATTTGAGGTTGATTTATTTTTTCATCAATTTCAAAAAAAGGTAATATTAATTTTACTGTATTCATTTCATTAGTAATATAAGGGCCTAACCCATAATTTTCACCTCTCTAAAGAAATTTTACAAACTGAACCTATGATTCTAGAGGCTATAGACTAGCAATAGATTGAATAAAAGGTCTAGGTACAACAAATTTGTTGCTAAAACTTTGATTTAGAGGTATATAGTAATTATTTGGTGATAATGATCATGACAATGGTCCCTTCAAATGATTACTTCTAGAGGCACAACTATGACCTTTTCAAAACTATTGAAATAAATGGACCTCATAAACTTCTTTCTTAAGTTCATTATCTCCCACATAAGGAAAAATCTACTTATCTAAAACCAAGTTATATTTGTATCCTATTGGCATTAGATCTCTCTTTCTAAAAAAGTTATTGGTTATAATTCTCAACATTCAAGATCTCATTATAGAAGGTATCTAAATCTATCTTGAACCATCAACAATTTATCTCAACATGTGAACTAGTTTTGTAAATATGACACCATTTTTTAACCATGATATTGGGTATGCCCATGAAAATGAGGGACCAAAAGGGGGTCATGAATAACCCTTTTTTATAAAATAAATAACAATTGATCTCAGATATGAAATTGAAGATAGTTATTATCAAAAGTTGAATATACAACAAGAATAATATTTTGTGTTGTAAATATAATTTCTATTAAACTACTAAATTATTTTGAAAATAGTGGGTATTAATGGTTTCAAGTAAGGGAGGAAACTTGAAGTGATCTTTTTTGTTAGAAAAATATAACATAACATCTAGTTTTCTCCCCCTAAAATGTTAAATTATTTTTTGTATTTTTAAAATTCTTTTACTAAAAAATTAGCTATTACCATATAGTTTATGCCTTATTTTTTTTCTAGTAATTCTTATATATATATATATATATATATAATAATATTGTACATAGGTTTTTACAAAAAAATGGAAGACACTAGAAAAAATAACTATAAAAACCTTATTATATTAAAAATATACAAAAAAATATATGGTTAGAAAGGTAAGAGAGAGCTTGATATTATTGTAGTATTTTTTTCAGCTCAACATTGAAAGAAATGTAAACCTCATGGAGAGCATGCTCAATATTTAGTCATTTTCTTATTATTTAGAAAAATATTCCTTTAGGAATTGTATATACCTACGAAAAATAAAAACATAAGTGAATCATAGTGTGCTCACATTTTTGGTGAGAAAAAATACCTCCCTATTGGTCCTTATTTTTATATCTCTACTTATATTTCATATCTCTATTTTGAGATCACTTCCTCTTCCTCCCACTCTATCTATTTATAAATATCTCCCCCTCTCTAACTCCATATCTCTCACTCATACACAATTAAGTTCCCTATTTCTTCATCACGATCTCTATCTCAATATCTATCTCTCCCCCTCTATATATCTCTCCATACTTCTCTCGCAATTACTTGTCTCTGTCACCTTCTTTCAAGCTTTCACTCTTGCCCCTTATATCTCTATCTCCTAATTTCTCCCTCTCTTTTCTATCTATATTGAATTATCTTTATCTCTATCTTATTCAATCTATTTCTCCCTCAATTTATCTCTCTCCCTCCTTCTCACTCATCCCTCTATATTTCTATTCATATATTTTTCTGCCTCTATACCCTTATATATCTATCTCTATATCCCTCATTAACTCTCTATATCTCCCTCTATCTATATCTCTGACTCTCTCCCTCTCCCTCTAGCTCTCCCTCTCTATCTATGTATATATACACACACATATATATATATATATATCATATATCTATATCTCTCCCTCTCCCTCTCCCTCTCCCTCTCCCTTCTCTCCTCTCTCCCTCTCTGGACCTTTCTCTCCCACTCTCTCCCTCACCCCCTCCACATATCTCTCTCTACAAGTCCCTCGCTTCCCCTTCTCTCTTTCTCATCCTATATTACCTATCTCTCTCTCTCTACCTACATTGAGTTATCTCTGACTCTCTCCACTCTCTCTCCTCTCTCTCTCCCTTTCTAGACCTCTACCTTTCTCTAGCATTCTATCCTTCCCTCCCTCTTTCTCAATTTCCCCCTCTTTATATTTACCTTTCTCCCTCTTTTTCTTATAATATTTTCCTATCTCTCCTCCTTTCTCTCTTCCTCTATTCTCTTTCTCCCTATTTATTTGTATCTTCCCATCTATACCTCTCTCTCATTCACTACATCTATCCCTCCATTTATCTATCTCTCTCTATCTATGTATTTATTTACCTCTATCTCCTTATCTATCTATATCTCTCACTATCCATCTCTATCTCTCCATTTCCCCCTCTATACATATATATCTCTACTTATCTCTCTATCTATGTATTTCTCTACCTCTCTCCATTTCTCACAGTATAGATTTCTCTCCATATCTTCATCTTAAATTTTGTCTCACATATCCCTATATATATATATAGAAAGATATCTCTCCCTCCCTCTCAAACACTCATCTCTATCTCTTTCTATTCATAAATTTATCTACCTTGATCTCATTGTCTATGTATATCTCTCTTCTTATTTCCATCTATCTCTCTCTATATCTCCCACTATCTATATCTATCCCTCTCCACTCCCTCTCCCCTTTCTCCCTCTATATACATATCTTTACCTATCTCTCCCCTCCCTCCCTAGATAGATTCTTTATATCTATATATCTCTCTCTTCCCATATTTCCCTATCACTTCCTCTCTCTCTCCCTCTCTCCATGTCCATTTTTTTATCACAAACATAAGGAAATCACATTATAATGTGATTACATTATGGATTGGTAGTGAATAACATAAGTTTTGTCACTACTAATTTGTAATTTTAGCATGCTATAATGCACTTGAGTTATTTCCTAGAAGGACCGAAGAGTAGTTGTGGTCACTTTTTGGTTCCCCATCTTTCTACACATGCCCCATTAATCAAGTTGATTCTAACTAGAGGATTAAATTTATTTTATGATAATTTTCAAGGAGTGATTTCACTTATGAATTATTCAATCTAGTAATCCATTTTTTATCTAATTTTGGGGAATTTTAATTTCCATTGTTGATTATTTTGATTTTTTTATGAGTAAATATTTTGATTTTAAAAGTGACTTACCTCATTTGATCTTTAATAATTTCTCTCCTATTCATTTTTAACAATCAAATTTTCGTAAGATGGATAAAATATTAGAACCATCCCTCCATTTGATGAGCTTCATTTATAGCTAGTCCAAAGTGCAATTTTGTTGATTGATTTATTCCTTGTTTTGGAAGTGATGGGATAAGATTTATGAAAAGTTGTATTCTTAGATAAGGATCCATTAATTCTTTTAATTTGATTTAGAATGCCAATATTTCCTATATATATAGGAGTTACATGAACAACTTGTCTGATTTCTTTATTAACTTTGTGAACCATCAATTTTAGAGGTGGTATGGAGTTTTCTTTCACTCTTAGGTTGCTCACCTAAAGTGAGAGAGATAGACCCCAAAATTGGGGTGGTTCACTCAAACTAACAAATGTATTATGTGATTAAGACTAAATGAAACTAATTGATAAATTTTATTGATTAGGAATGTAAAACTATTGAAATGGAACTTGTTTGAAAATACACTGTGTGATGCAAAAACACCTAGATATGTCAATAAAACTCACAAAAATGGATGAAATTGAAAGTGTGCACCTGAGATATAGATGGAGACTGGAAATGACTTTTGGTATGTTTTTTATGCTAATTTTTAGGCCTAGTGGGACTCATTCACTATCCTGGGTGAATTGGTCCATGTTTTGTGAAACTGTTCTCAAACCTGTTTTGGACAAATGGGCGTCTAAAAATGCCAAAAACTAAAAACGGGCCTAGAAGTGGGAATCATTTTCCAACCATGGTGAATGAGTCCAATTTTGAATTTTTGAATATTCAAAGGTGGAAATATTATCCTTTCATCTACACTTTTTGCTTCTTCAGGTGTATAGTTCTAAAATTGTCGGATTCGGGCCTAAAAGTGACTCTTTGTGGGTATTTTGACTTGTCCAATGAAGGGATGACTTGAAAAAAAAAAAAATTATTTCTAGCCCTCTAATAATTCTAAATATACAAGCACACAAGAAGAGAAAGAGGGATGTTGAATGTTAGGGCATAGGGGTTTTCCTTGGTCAAACACCTTTAAAGGTAATTAAACCAAAACAAGAAATAAATGTAATGAAGCATGCAATAATGGATTTATTACCTTTACATGATGATTGATCTTAAATTTATATATCAAAACATGAAGAATCTACCCTTGAACATCTTAGGAAGCTTATTTGATGACTTGCAATTATGAAACCCTAACTTGCTTGACTTGATAGAGAAGATAAATGATGAATGAATAGTGACAAATGTGTGAATGATTTAATGAATGTGAATTTGGGTTTAGAGACTTCATTTTATATGAAATTCACCTTATTTTCCTATTAATTGGATCCCCAAGGCGGACATGAAGAAAAAAACTTAAATTCCAAAATTTCTTGCTCAAAAGCCAAAAATGGGCCAAATCGGACTCATTTGCCACCCATGGTGAATGCATCCCACCTGGATGGGATTGATTCACCATGTATGTCTAATGCAACTCATAAGGGCCATTTTTCCAACTAAGATGCTAGGAAATAAGTAAATAAGGTTTTTATGATGACTTTGTCAGTTATTTGATCAATTTAAGCCTCAAGATGCACAATATGGGGCAATAGGGGCCTATTAGTGATAATGTAAAGGTCAAAAGTGTCTTGGAACATAGAATTCAATGTGAAAGTGTGATTAAATGCACTTTACAACACTAAAATAAGGTCCATGTATCCTAGGAAGGCACAACATCCAATGTGAATATGTAGGACACATTACAACACTAGATTAACATTAAGGTTAATTCAAAAAAATTCTACATTAGTGTGATAATGTTATTAAACACATTTTATAATGTTGAATTAGGGATAAATGGGTTTATTAAGTCTATAAAAATGTGAAAGTCTCTTACAACACTTTACAACACCTTTACAAGACATCAGTAAATACATTTGAAAGGGTTAAAGACATAGTGTGGATTTGAAAAAAACCTCACAACACCAACTCAATGCCTTATTAAGTCTAATTTATCATCAATTATTCATCAAATCAAGCAAGTTTCCCTTTTTCAATGCTACATTTAGCCCCCACTTTAGTAAGATGATGAACTTGCTTCAAACTCACACTAAAGTAGACATTCAAGAAAGATCCGAGTGTATAGATGCAAATGACAAAGAATGAAAAAGATCAAGAAGGAAGTCAAGCCCCCAACATCCAAGATCCTAAATTAAACCATCAAGATGCATAATCATGCAATGGAAAGAAATATGAAGAAGAGAAAGATGAAAATTAAAGGGTGGATCAAGCTTTGATTTAATTTGTCCAACTAGTTTTGGATAAGATCTAGGCTTGTTTTTTTTGGGAAAAATAGATGTATACTCACTCTAGGGTGACTACAATCATGATTGTCTACTGGGTGAGAAGGCCCAAGTATACTCACTCTGGGGCCACTAAACTTTTGGTTTTCTGTTGGGTGAGGAATCCACAAGGTGGCCATGGGGAACAGTTATTCCTTGGAATTGGCTTTCCCACTCAGCAATACCAAAGCTATACCTCTTGATAACTTTAATAAGGAACCACAATGAAAATGATTTTTGAGCTCTACAAGGTAATCAAAACTTTGTATGCTTGACAACCATAGACATTGTTAATGTAGGATAGTGTAAGGAATGTTCAAACACATTTTTCTTTGTTCATGCAATGTCTCATCTTAGGGAATATCATGATTAATGTCTCTAAGAAAGGATAAGTGCAAATAGTCTCATCTTGTTTCCAAGAGAGGGAAAGTGCAATGTCTCATCTTGGGGAACATTGTGCCAAATGTTCCCAAGAGAGGGAATCACAAGAAAAATAAAATCACTTAATGAAATGTGAGTGGTGATGTATGGCCCCACTTTAAAGCAGTTGTGAACACCAATAATTGTGAAAAATTGCTTTAAAGTAGAAGAGGTGGAAATGAGAGCTTACTCGGAAAGCCCTATGCCAAGTCACATGTTTTCAAGAATCTACATCATGAAAAGTGGAGTATGTCACATGCAAGCCAACTTAAGGCACATTTTCCACATCCTAAGATTGATCTTATATGTTCACGAGAGGTTAAAAACTAGTCAAAGGAGGCAATAACAAGTGACATACGAGGACAAGGATACTGAACCCGTTGCCACCACTGAGTGCAAGACAAAGGTGACTTGAAATGATTGATGAAATGTAGGCAAGAGTGAAAATTAGTATCAATTAGAGGAATTACATGCCCCCCCAGAGGGAAGCATACCAAAATTCTTAAAATTTTGGATTTTACGACTCAAAGCTTTACACTCATTAGTGGAATGACCATGAACTCTATGATAGTCACAAAATTAAGTCATGTAAGAGAATTTATTTCAAAATAAGGGAGGGAGGGTGATCAAGTGATCATGGAGGAGTCTTGACAAGATACCCTCTTGATCAAAGGTAGAAGGTGGTCTTGTGGCTTGTATCAAAGATACATCTTACTTAATATTAGATATTATACTTAAAAAAATTTCCCTAGATTGTGATATTTTGTTCTCACTCTTATAGGAGGAGAGAAAATCTATCAAATTCCAATCAAGAATTTTTTGTGAGATGGCATTGACATTAAGCGAAGGTGTATTTATTTGTGTCATATTTTGTAAATGATGATGTTCAAGACCACTAGTGTCGAGGAGTTTAGGATGGATGATTGCTAAAGATGATTTAGGAGTATGCTGTGTGAGATTTTTGATGTTGAGTGAAGGCTTGGTGATCTCTATTAAAGGACAATAACCAAGACCATGAGTGGTTTTTTGTGTGATAGTGTTTATGGGTTTCCAGATACATTGTTCATGAGCACCACATCCTTTTCCACTATATCCAAGTTGTTTCATTAGTTCATAACTAATTCCATAAAGATTCTTCATTTCTTTTGAAGTCACTTGTTCATTATTAAGTTCTTCAAAGTTTTTTTTGTAAGTTTCTTCATTGGCTAAAGTGGTTGAGGCAGATGCTTTCAAATAGTTGTTTGAGTCATGTTCGAAAAGGAACCCCAATCATCTTCTAATAGCACCATGACTTGTTCAATATGTTGTTGTTTATCTTTTTGTTGAATGGGTTCCACTTATGTGGTTGGTGTTGATTTTTTTAAGGAATTTTATCTGTTCTTCCCAAGTTGTAAGACACTATCAGGTTCAAGATCAATGTCAAGTGTGTGAACTATGTTGTTGTAGATGTATTTCATTTTGAGATGAAGAGTGGCAGGCACACCTTTCATTGCATGAATACAATTTATGTCTAAGATAAGATTACATGAAAGTTCATAAGGAATAACATGGATTGGTGTATTCAAGGTGGCCACTCCAATGGTTAGAGTCATAATGATCGTAGTCCCTAGTGGTTTATTTTTTACATTGTCCAATCCTTTAATAGATAGAGAATCAAGTCAAATGATTGATTGATCAATGCCAATCCTATCCAGAAGGCTCAGACTACACACATGAAGGGAATAGCTATTATCTACAAGAGTTATATTTATCCCTTTTCATCTGTATCATGCTATGATCATGAAAGCTTCATATTTTTTTTGCACATCCAAAGAGGAAAGTTCACTTTGGTGGAAAACAATGTCATCTTGTAGTCCTTGAATCATGGATGTTGTATCAGTTGGTGGCACATTAAAAGGGATGGGATCTTGTTGTAAGGTTGTTTGGATCATGTTGTGATAGTGAGGGGAGGCTTGAATAGGGTCCCACAATGATATCTTAGCAGTCTAGTATTCTTAAGTTTCTCAACAAGATCATACTCCTTGCGACCTTGCAAGAAAGGGTTAGGTGGGATAGGATTAGGCAATGGTAATGGTGTCGAGGTTGGTTGTGGTGGTTGCAAATTGTTTCGAATGTTATATGTATGAGCAACACTATTATGACTCATTTGTTGGGAGAAATTTTGCCAAGGAGGGTAAAAGATAAGTTCAACTTTATTTTGAGGGTGGTTTTGGTGTGAAGGTGGGTAGAGAATTAGAGGGTTGTCAGGATGTCCCATGGGGTATGCATAAGGTCCATTGATTGAGGAGGATCTAATGGACACTTGCACATTCATAACCTCAACAGTTTTGGGTTGATGTATCTCTAATAAATGGAAATATAGAATCACCTTTTATTGAAGGAAAAAATATTATTATTGTTGTCATTTTCTAGCACCATGATGTTCTCCCTAGAAGGAGAGTGTGTAGGAGAACAACAAGCAACATGTTCTTGACAATTAAGGCTTGGTTCTTCCAAAATTACTTCATCTCCAATAGGGGAATGATCAATGATTGGAATATCAAGAGGGGGATGACTAGGAGAAGGTGTTAGGGTATGTGCAGGATCATGATGGGATAAAAGTGGCAATATGATGGGTATGTGGCTGATGACTTCTTTTTTACCCAAAATTGATGAAACAAAAAGAGTTTTTAAAGGAGATTCTCAGCTTTCCACCAATATAAGTTATTCTTTACTTTGAATTTAATGAGTAATTATTATTCATTTTCTATTCAAATTACAACTAAAGTCCTGATTGATAGACTGGTTGAAAAAAATCAATAGATTTCAAATGGTATCACATTTTTTGAATCCAAAACATGCGTTATATTCTATTACTATAGGATTAAAAAAATAAAATTGAATTTATTGAAGTTTTGACCAACTTAAGGTGATGAGACATACAAGTTTTTTATATTTTCTAAAAGTTGTAATAAAAAATTATAATTAATTATTTACTTGGAAAAAAATACAAAAAATATGCATCACATCAAGACATGAATCCTCTACTTATATCTAAAATATTATAAAAAAATATTATGATTTTATTGCGGTTAGGGTGGTCAGATAGACACCTACTTATATTTTTCCTAAAATTTAAGTACTACTGCATTGAAATTTAAAATTTTCATCAAAGATATATTTTTTTTAAACAAACCTAGTAGTTTAGAAACTAAATTCAATTTCCTAAAAATTTTAGTGTTACATATTTTTGAACTAACATATGTAACTTATTCAAGTTTTTACGTCAAGTTTCCTAAATCTAATTTTTCTAATTTTTTTCCACTTAAGGGCCTATTTTTTCCATGATGATCTTGCACATACCCATTAGTTGAGTTTCCATTGTATTTAAGGTCTCATTCTCTTGTGCCATGTTATCTACCCTAGTAGGAGAGCTTGAAATATGTTCATCCAAGTTTGAATTTTGTAAAGCAACTTCATCAAAAGCAGGGGAGGTATCAAGAGAAGGATCACTATGATGTTGAAATAGATTATCTTGAATGGGAGGAGCATTAGGGAAGTGAGGGTCAAGGGTTTCATGATTCTGAATAGAGATGTATTCTAACACCAACCTGTCCTCTTTACATCAAGGAGGGATATTAAGAGATTGACAAGTTTGATTGTCATGGGTATGGAGACTAGGTAAGGTGATATTTAGAAATGCGTATATGATTTCATTTTCTTGTTTTGTAACATCTTCCAAAGGTGAATGAGGAGATGGACAATCAAAACCATCAATTCTTGTATCTTCCTTCACCAAGATACCTTCGTCACTAATAGGAGAGGTAGTAGGAGAAGAACAACTATGATTGTTATAATTGTCAACACCACCATTCTCACCAATAGACAATGTAATATTAAGGATTGTGTCAATGGTTTGATCATGTTTCCTAAATACCTCATTGTTGTAATAAAAATTAAGCTCATAGGAGGAAATATTGTATTTATGCAATCCATTTTGAATGAAATCAAAGACACATATTTTGAAAGAAAATATGCTATGATGAAAAAGGAAAGAATGTACAATGTAATGTGTACCATAGAAAAATGGATCTTTCCCATTTGCATAGTAATTTAGGCCTTGTTTCATAGTGTTGGAGCTATGTTTCTTTAATTGTATGATGTATCTTGGCTTGAACATGCTTATTTTGGTACTAAAACTCAAAAAATGACGTCTTGTGAAACTATTGTGAAGTGTTGTAAGACATTTCTACGTTCTTCTAGACTCTATTTAATGCAATTCACCTAAAACCCACCTTTTCACTCATCAACAAGTCCTACTTTGAAGTTTTTTTAAGTTTTGTAACTAGATTTCACACTTTTCTAGGCATGTTTTCCCTATTTACACCCTTCTCATGCTTTATTTTATCTTTTTACGCCCTCATATGCTTATTTTAAGTGTATTTTTGGGTCTTATCCCAACAAAAGACATTAAACACAACTTTATTTATGACACTTGGTTTTGGGTCCTAGGTGGGACTCATTCACCAAGGGTGGCGAGTGAGGCCCCCTTGGCCCCAAATTCAAAATATTTCAAATTTCTTTCATGATTTTTCTAAAAATTCACTTCATGTTAGCTTGTGATGAGGTTTGAATGAATATTAAGGCACAAGATTTGTATAAATAGGCATTTTTCACCTCATTTTACTCCTACCACAATCTCTTCACTCAATCATTCAATATCTCTTCACAGAATCAAGCAATCAAGCATTTTTCATCTTCAATTCAAGCACTCTCAAGCACTCTAGAGCAGCCTTTTGACATTACTTCAGATCTGCATATTCAATGATGTGGTAAGTTTTGAATACTTCCATGCTATTCATTTATAATTCCTATTTCATGGCATTCATTTCAATTGGGTTTAATTACTAAAGCGGGGTTTGACTGAGGCAAACCCCTATTCACTAATCCCTCAACATTTTTCCCCTTTGCATGTGTCTTTACCTCCTTTGTTTTGAAAATTTAAAAGGTTTAAAGGTGTTGAAAAGTGGATTCCAAGTCAACTAGGCTCTTCAAGTTGATACATCACCTATGCAAGCTATTTGAGTGACTTTCAACCCATTTTCTATAGAATTGACCTTGGCAACCTAATATTCAGTCATTTCTAGATCTAGAGTAGCAAAGTTGACCCTTGAATTTTTAGAAATATTGGGGAGGATTGATTCACCACCCTTGGTGAATGAGTCCCACTTGAAATCTAAAAATCTGTATTTTGTCAGAAATCAACTCCCAACTGTCAGAAATCAGTTCCTGACACTTTTTCATTGGTCAGAGGACTAATTGGCCACCCTTGAGGAATGAGTCACATTGTGAAAAATCAAAAAAATTGATCAACATTCTAGACATTCTAGAAATATCACACATCATCTAGGTGCACTCAAATTTGAACCTATACTTTTTGTTTTGCATATTTCTTTCAATTTCTTCATATTTCATAGTTTCTGCATATCATATTGTGTTTTCAAAAAAGTCACTAATCTTATTTGTGCATTCATTTTAGATCATTTCAATCAATAATTGAATTTATTTTAGTTCGTTTACATCATATCACATTAATTGAATGTACATCTAGCATTTTAGGATCTAAATCTCTCTGTTTCTAGGTAAAAAAATTTGGAAGAGAGCAAGCATTTCAGGTCCTAAAATCTATGTTACATTTTGGTGAACCCAAATTTTGAACATTTTATAAAATTCTAATTGCATCCATACATTGTATCCTAGTTTTCATTTGCATTGCAATTCAATTAGGACATTGATTTGTTATTGCATTCAGGGACATTTCATTTTGCATTAGTGAAAAACTAATTTAGTTTTCATTCTTGTATTCAATTTCACTGGAAAAATAAAAAAATTGCATTTTGTGCCTGTTTATGCATTCTAAAGGCATTATTATGAAAGATACGACAAAAATCTATCCTGGGACTCATTCACCACCTAGGGAAAATTAGTCCCTCTACATATTTTGGACATTACTTTTGTGTTGTTTTTGTTTGAAAACGTGCCTCAATCTTATTGGCATGAAAATCCTAAAACAAAAAATTTGGTGTGACATTCCTACTGTCTGGCCAACTAGTAGCTGTGTAACCTTGTGGAATGCTTAGGTCATTGAGACCTTGTTGTTGTCTTATCGACTGTAGTTATCGCTGAGACTTTCCTATTGCTGTGAGCTTTTCTAACTCCCTCTGCTAGGTAGATCTCCGGCTGACTGGTTTGGTTCATATCGAATGTCTTCAGTTAGACTCCTAGTGATAGGTAGCATCAGGGAGAGGCATGAAAATTCAGTATAACTCATCCTGACAAGATATGTCTCGCTGATGGTTATACACTCAAACTCATTGGGGTGACATCAAGGCTAGGTAAGAGCTCTTGCCGATGGTTGTGGTCTTTCTGATAGAGCTACATGTGTTGATCATCAGTATGAAGTCTCAGCGATATGGCTTGTCTTGCCGACAACTTTGCATGATAAACATCAGTATCACATAAATTTCTAAGAGACTCTTGGCAATAGTGAAACTCTTGCTGGTAGGTCAACACAAGCTATATTTTCATTTGGTATGACCTCTTGCTGATAGCGATGGTCTAGTTGATGCTTCTGCAGTGGATATCGATATGATGTCTTAGCGATAAGGTGATTTTGAGCGACATTTTTTTGAACTCGGTGTAACCTCTTGATGATGGTGATGAATCTAGGTGATAACGACAATCGATTATTGTGGAATTGAGGAGACATGGTCGAGTGTCTCACCAAAATGTGACACAGTTTGAATGTCTTGACTGAATGACTATCCTACGTGGTTTTTCTTTGACCAATCAAAGAAGAAAAATGGGAACTGCTAGCAGTTGGATTGTTGCAGTCATTCTAATGAGGAAGATCAATAGACTGTGAAGACATGGATAGACTCAGAAATTGAAGATGATGATTGGTTCAATGAATAGTGGTGTGAATGGTTTGGTGTGTGATCAATGTGTGTGAATTCAATTGAGAGTGCATTATAAACTGGAATGTTCTATACAAGGTTGATCATTGAATCTGCTACAGTAAATTGACATCAAAAAGTTAAGTTTGAACCCTGTATGTAATTTGGTTTACTATAATAAAAAGAGGCTTCTCTTGGTGTGGTGAGTTTTTCTCCCATAAGGGTTTTCCCACATAAATTTTGTGTTCACCTATGTATGTTCATTTCTCTATTTATGTTATTTCTTTCAAGTGTATCTTAATTGGAATGTAATTGCAAATTTAAAGTCACCTTTACATTCTTCCCTGAGGTTTTGACATTAAGAGAGTTTGTTTTGCACCTTAGCTTTCCTTACAAGTGGTATCAGAGTCTAGCCAGTTGTGTTATCCTTGTGGGTAGGTTGGGTTTTTTGTGTCAATTCTATTTTAGTGGGAGTCTTGTAATTTTGAATTACAGATTAAGATGGCAAGCACGTTAGGAAAGATTGAAATTGAGAAATTCAATGGCAACAATTTTGAGTTTTGGAAAATTAAAAGGGAAGATCTATTGGTTTATCATGATCTGTGGCTTGCTATGTCTAGAACGAAGCCTACAGGAATGAAGCAAGAGGATTGGGACCTTGCAAATAGAAAATCAAAGGGGCTGATAAGACTCTATTTAGCAGACTATATTCTTCTGAATGTTCATGAAGAAAAGACTGGCAGCTATTTATCAGGGAAAGTCCTTGCTAAATAAATTATTCTTGAGGAAGAAGTTGTACACTTTAAAAATGTAGGTGGGAGGGTTTTTTGTTAATCATTTGAACGCTTTCAACATGTTGATTGCATAGTTAGCATCTATGGATGTGAAGATTGATGAAGAAGATCATTGTATGTTGTTATTATGTTCTTTGCTAGATTCTTGGGATCACTTGGTTATGGCTATTGGGATTACGACATCCACTTTTATGATGGAATATGTTGTGGCTTCTTTGTTATTAGAAGAGTTGAGAAGGAAATCTTCTTAGATGGTGAAGGAGGCTCCTGAGGCAGATCGAAAGAAAAAGGCAAGAAGAAGGACAAGAAGTCCAAATCAAAATTAGAAGGGAGATCAAAGTCTCTTGGCAAGAAGTCCAACATGAAGTGTGGGAAACCTAGTCATGTCCAAAAAGATTGCAAAGAGGAGAAAAAGAAGAAGAAGAAGAAGAATTCTTCCAATAATCATTCCTCTTAGAGTGATGAAGATGCTTTCATTGCAGCCTTGGCTACACAGGCATTAGATGATGTATGGATGATTGATTATGGAGCATCTTTCCACATGACATCTCATAGAGATTGTTCACTAAGTATGAAAAATACAATGGTGGAAAGGTGTATTTGGCAAGTGATTCATTTTTGGAAATAATTTGTCATGCAAGAGTCAAAATTCAATTCCTTGATGGAAGAGTGAAGGGAATCAATGATGTAATGCATATACCAGGTTTGGCTTGAAATTTACTTTATGTTAGTAAGTTGAATGATATTGGAGTGTAAGTCATGTTCTCTGCAAATGGCTACAAGATGAATAAAGGCTCTATGGTGCTAGCAAGGGATGCTCATATTTGTACCTTGTATAAGTTGGATGCAGATGTTGTGCAATGCAATAGTGTCTTTGTAAAGTCACAGAAAGCTACTCATGGAGAAAAGAAGGTAAAAATTCTTGATAGTGTAAACTCTATGGAAGTTAAACTTCCAACATAAAAGACTATGCTTTGGAATTATAGGCTTGGCCATATTGGAGAAATTTTTTTAAAAAACTTGAAGAATAAAAACCTTGTTGAGGGGCTTGATGATTGTAACCTTCAATTCAAATTTTGTGAACATTGTATATATGGTAAATAGCATCGTGTTACATTTTAGTCGAGTCCTCACAAATCTTCTAGTTTTCTTGATTATATACATTATGATTTTTTTGGTCTAGTGAATGTTCCTCCTTTGTCTAATTCAAGGTACTATGTATCATTTATTGATGATTATTCAAGAAGGGCATTTGTCTATTTCTTGAAAAGTAAATCAAAAGTGTTCAATTAGTTTAAGGAATTTAAGAACCTTGTAGAATATCTAAATAGAAGAAAAATAAAATGTTTAAGGACTGATAATGGCGGTGAGTTTTGTTCTGATGATTTTGAGAGGTACTATAAAGATCATGGAATTAAAATACATAAAACTACACCTTACACTCCACAGCAAAATGGAGTTGTAGAAAGGTTCAACGGGATAGTGATGGAAAGAGAACAAAGTATGCTAAGTAGTGCTAGCTTGGAGGAGAAGTTATGGTATGAGGCAGTTGCTACAACATGTTACTTGATAAACTGTTCTCCTAATTGCGCTCTTGTTGAGAAAAAACCTTTGAAAGCATGGTCTGGAAAGAAGCCCTCTCTGAGACACATTCAAGTCTTTGGCTATGAGGTATATGCACATGTGCCAAATGAGAAAAGATCTAAATTGGAAAACAAGGTTGTCAAATGTATTTTTATTGGTTACAGTGTTGGCATAAAAGGATACAAGCTTTGGAATCCTAATACGGAGAAGGTTCTATACAACAAAAGTGTTATCTTTTGTGAGCTGAAGCCTTCTACCTTGGATCTGTAGTTAGAGAAAAAATTAGAAAACAAAAAGGATGTAGTTGAAATTCCTTCGACACAAGAAAAAGAAGAATTCAAAATGCAAAATGTACCTGAAAATGAGGAGAGATAAAGTAGTTCTGAGAGTTCTAAAGAAGAAGAACAACCTTAGCCTCAACAAGTGAGGAGGTCAGCTCATGAAAGAAAGCAACCTAATAGGTATGGGTTTTCTTTGATAGATTCTACTTGTGCCTATGCTTTAATTTCTAGCACTGATGAGCTTAGGACTATGAAAGAGGCATTTAGAATGTATGATTCAAACTCTTGGTTGGGAGCCATGAATGAAGAAATGGCATCATTAGAAAAGAATGACAATTGGAGTTTGGTGCCCTTACCTTAAGGCAGAAAATCTATTGGCCACAAATGGGTATTTAAAAAGAAAATAGGTTTGGATGGTAGTGTGGAAAAGTATAAGGTGAGGTTGGTTTTGAAGAGTTATTCCTAGGTAGAAGGAATTGATTATGGGGAAATTTTCTCTCCTATAGCTAAGCTGACATCTATCAGATTTCTTTTGTCACTTGCAACAATGTATGACTTAGAGATTGAATAGATGGATGTGAAGACAAAATTTCTTCATGGTGATCTTGAAAAAGAAATTCATATGTCCCAGCTTGAGCACTTGTGGAGAAACGTAAAGAAAAATTGGTTTGCTAGTTGAAAAAATCTTTGTATGAATTAAAGCAGTCTCCTAGAATGTGGTACCAAAAGTTTGACACTTTTGTTTTGTCATTGGGATTTGTAAGATCAAAATCTGATAATTGTGTGTATTACAAAGTTGAAAGTGATTGAGTTCTTATTATTGCTCTCTATGTTGATGATATATTGTTCATAGGCAATAGTAAGTTAACGATTTATGATCTTAAGTCTTAGTTGTCTACAAAGTTCGAAATGAAAGATATTGGTGCAGCTAGGTATGCTCTAGGAATGGAAATAACTAGTGACATGAATAGCACAAAACTTTGGCTTAGTCAGAGTAAGTACATTAAGACTGTTTTAGAGAGATTTTGTATGACTGATTGCAAGTAGCTAGTTGTTCCATTTTTGCAAGGAACGAAGCTATCTATTGAAGACTATCCAAAATCTCCTACTGAGATGGAGGACATGACTAGTGTGCCTTATGCTAGTGCAGCCAATAGTCTAATGTATGCAATGGTCTGTACAAGGCCAGGCATTGCCAAAGTAGTGGGAGTACTTAGTTAGTATATGGCTAATCTTGGGAGGACAAATTGGGATGCTGTGAAGAGAGTGTTTATATATCTAAAGGGAACTTCAGAATATGCTTTGCGTTACCATGGAAATTTTGTTGAATCACAGAGAACTCTTAACATTCAAGGCTATGTGGATTTTGATTGGGCAGGAGACATTGACAGCAGAAGATCTGCTAGTGGATATATTTTCATGATGAATGGTGGTGTAGTGAGTTGGATGAGTAAGTGGCAGGCTGTAGTTGCTTTGTCCACTACAGAGGCATAATACATGGCAACAACACATGCCTTAAGGAAGTAATCTGGTTAAAAAATTTGTGTTCAAACATTGGATTTGATGCAGGGATAAATACAATTTACTGTGATAGTCAGAGTGCTATTTGTTTGGCAAACTATTTTCCATGCTAGGATGAAACATATAGATGTACAATACCATTTTGTATGAGATATTGTGGAGGATGGAAAGGTATTTTTTAGAAAAAGTGGATACTCTCGAGAATTTTGTAGATGCATTGATGAAGCCTGTGAGCACAATCAAGTATAGGTGGTGTGCCAGTTCGATCGGCCTTAGTGCCCATGAATTATGGTAATTATTTTGTGCTCTAGAGGTGTCAGTAAGATCTTCATTAAGTGGGAGATTGTTGGAAAATGTGCATCAATCTTATTGGCATTAAACTCCTGAAAGAGAAAAGTCAGTGTGACATTCCTATTATGTAGATGACTAGCAGCTATGTAACCTTGTGGAATGCTTAGGTCATTGAGGCCTTGTTGTTATCTTACCAATTGGAGTTATCAATGAGACTTTCTTGTCACTGTGAGCTTTTCTAACTCTCTGCCAAGTAAGTCTTTGGCCGACTGGTTTTGTTCCTATCGGATGTCTTCGGTGAGACTCCTGGTGATAGGTGGCATTAGGAGAGGCATGAAAATTTGATATAACTCATCCCGACAACATATTTCTCATCGATAGTTATACACTCAAAGTCATCCAGGTGACATGAACACTCGATAATAACTCTTGCTGATGGTTGTGGTCTTTCTGATAGAGCTCCATGTGTTGATCATCGGTATGAAGTCTTAGCGATATGGCTTGTCTTTCTGACAGCTTTGCATGATGAACATCAATATGACATAAAGTTCTAAGAGACTCTTGGTGATAGTGAAACTCTTTCCGATAGGTCTGCACAAGCTGGATTTGCATTCGTTATGACCTCTCACCGATAGTGATGGTCTTGTCGATGCTTTTGTAGTGGATATCGATATGATGGCTTAGTGATAAGGTGATTTTGAGTGACAATTTTTTAAACTCAGAGTAACCTCTTGCCGATGGTGATGACTCTAGGTGATAACAACAATCAGGTATTGTCGCATCGGGGAGACATGGCCTAGTGTCTCACGAACATGCGAAACAATTTAAACATCTTGACCGAATGACTATCCTACGTGGTTTTCCTTCAACCAATCAGAGAAGCAAAATTAGAATTGCTAGCAGTTGGACTGTTGTGGCCATTCCTATGAGGTAGATCAACAAACTGTGAATGACATGGATATACTCAAAAATTGAAGATGATGATCGATTCAGTGAATAGTGGTGTGATTGGGTTGGTGTGTGATCAGTGTGTGTGAATTCAATTGAGAGTGCATTGTAAACTGGAATGTTCTGTACAAGGTTGATCATTGAGTCTACTGCAGTAAATTAACATCAGAAAGTTAAGTCTGAACCCTATATGTAATTTGGTTTATTGTAATACAAAGAGGATTTTCTTGGTTCGGTGGGTTTTTCTCCTATAAGGATTTTCCCACATAAATCTGGTGTTCATCTCTGTATGTTCATTTCTTTGTTTCTGTTATTTCTTTCAAGTGTATCTTAATTGGACTATAATTCAAAATTTAAAGTCACCTTTGCATTCTTCCTTGAGGTTTTTATGTTAGGAGAGTTTGTTTCGTACCTTAGCTTTCCTTATAGTTTTTAGCATCTTTTTGCATTTTTATTTCATGTACTCATATCTCTATTCCAATTATCATATCTTCTATTATTTTCATTTTACATTCTTAGATTATTTTGCATTTCCATCCACCTTTCCTCCCTGGTACTTTTATGAGTGTTTGGTGCCCTATTGATAATAATTTAGTGAGAAAAAGTTCTAGACTCATGGAATCCCACAATAACAATTTTGTTGTGGACCTTGGGATCTCATGAGCTCCTACTCCTAGTATGGACAATGGTGCATTAGGCTCTGACAATACCACTTCCATGCCTTCACATTTCCATCGTATGCATGTTGACAATCAAAACAAGTCTCTCCTGCAAGAAAAATTTATTAACATTCATGAGGATTTTGCACATTTACAACAATACTTGTCACTTGAAAAAAATTCCACCACTGCTGTACCTACTATTGAGAACCTTCATCGCTTAATTGAGAGTTTAAAAAAATTTGCGTAGATTTACAATAAATATGCCTCTTCCAAAACTCCATCAACAAACATTCTTGTTACCAAAGTAACACCTCAAGTTCCTCCTCCTTCAACCATAGCTTCCATACCAACTTACACCAATCCACAAGTTAATACAACTTTACATTAATCTAATTTTCTCGATACTTCTTTCCCAAGTTCCACTAGAATTCATACTCGATAATAACTCTTGCTGATAGTTGTGGTCTTTCTGATAGAGCTACATGTGTTGATCATCGTTATGAAGCCTTAGCGATATGGCTTGTCTTTCTGACATCTTTGCATGATGAACATCAGTATGACATAAAGTTCTAAGAGACTCTTGGTGATAGTGAAACTCTTTCCGATAGGTCTGCACAAGCTAGATTTGCATTCGTTATGACCTCTCGCCGATAGTGATGGTCTTGTCGATGCTTTTGTAGTGGATATCGATATGATGGCTTAGCGATAAGGTGATTTTGAGAGACAATTTTTTAAACTCAGAGTAACCTCTTGCCGATGGTGATGACTCTGGGTGATAACAACAATCGGGTATTGTCGCATCGGGGAGTCACGGCCTAGTGTCTCACGAACATGCGAAACAATTTAAACATCTTGACCGAATGACTATCCTACGTGGTTTTCCT
Organism: Sequoia sempervirens; assembly: GCA_007258455.2. Classification (NCBI taxonomy): domain Eukaryota; kingdom Viridiplantae; phylum Streptophyta; class Pinopsida; order Cupressales; family Cupressaceae; genus Sequoia; species Sequoia sempervirens. Next base: position 101,033,536 of record VDFB02358134.1, on the reverse strand, counting down.
TCAACCAATCAGAGAAGCAAAATTAGAATTTCTAGCAGTTGGACTGTTGTGGCCATTCCTATGAGGTAGATCAACAAACTATGAACGACATGGATATACTCAAAAATTGAAGATGATGATCGATTCAGTGAATAGTGGTGTGATTGGGTTGGTGTGTGATCAGTGTGTGTGAATTCAATTGAGAGTGCATTGTAAACTGGAATGTTCTGTACAAGGTTGATCATTGAGTCTACTGCAGTAAATTAACATCAGAAAGTTAAGTCTGAACCCTATATGTAATTTGGTTTATTGTAATACAAAGAGGATTTTCTTGGTTCGGTGGGTTTTTCTCCTATAAGGATTTTCCCACATAAATCTGGTGTTCATCTCTGTATGTTCATTTCTTTGTTTCTGTTATCTCTTTCAAGTGTATCTTAATTGGACTATAATTCAAAATTTAAAGTCACCTTTTCATTCTTCCTTGAGGTTTTTATGTTAGGAGAGTTTGTTTCGTACCTTAGCTTTCCTTATAGTTTTTAGCATCTTTTTGCATTTGTATTTCATGTACTCATATCTCTATTCCAATTATCATATCTTCTATTATTTTCATTTTACATTCTTAGATTAGTTTGCATTTCCATCCACCTTTCCTCCCTGGTACTTTTATGAGTGTTTGGTGCCCTATTGATAATAATTTAGTGAGAAAAAGTTCTAGACTCATGGAATCCCACAATAACAATTTTGTTGTGGACCTTGGGATCTCATGAGCTCCTACTCCTAGTATGGACAATGGTGCATTAGGCCCTGACAATACCACTTCCATGCCTTCACATTTCCATCGTATGCATGTTGACAATCAAAACAAGTCTCTCCTGCAAGAAAAATTTATTAACATTCATGAGGATTTTGCACATTTACAACAAGACTTGTCACTTGAAAAAAATTCCACCACTGCTATACCTACTATTGAGAACCTTCATCGCTTAATTGAGAGTTTAAAAAAATTTGCGTAGATTTACAATAAATATGCCTCTTCCAAAACTCCATCAACAAACATTCTTGTTACCAAAGGAACACCTCAAGTTCCTCCTCCTTCAACCATAGCTTCCATACCAACTTACACCAATCCACAAGTTAGTACAACTTTACATTAATCTAATTTTCTCGATACTTCTTTCCCAAGTTCCACTAGAATTCATACTTATTTTTTGGCATCACAACCTCTTTCCACCACCTTCACAACCTTTCATATTCCTACCATTCTAATAACATCACCTACACTCCATCACTATTTTCACTTCCACCTCAACCCCATTATCCTAATCCCTTCATGATGCAACTCCTCAACATTGTTTCATCCACGCAACACCAACTTTCCACAATTAGCCAAGCTCAAAATATAAGTTATCTATATTATTTTAAAAATATGTAAGAATAGAATCTATATCAATTTGAATTTATTTTTTAATCTACTAGGTTTTTTTAAAAAAACATAAAATCTATTTGGTGAAAGTTTGAAATTTCAATGCAATGGTACTTAAATTTCAAGGAAAAAATAAGAAGTATGTGTCTATCTGACCACCCTAACCACAATAAGATGATAATATTTTTTAATTACATTTTAGATATAAGTAGAAGACTCATTCCCTTATGTGATTCATACTTTTTTGTAAAATTTTTCCAAGTAAATAATTAATTATGAATTTTTTATTACAACTTTTTAAAAAATATAAAAAAATCATATGTATGACCACCTTAACTTGGTCAAAACTTATTGAAATTAAATTTTTCTTTTTTTAATCCTATAGTATGTGAAGCATAGAATGTGACACATCTTTTGGATTCAAAAACTATGATACCACTTGAAAGCTATAAATGTTTTTCAATCAACTTATCAATCAGGAATTTATTCATAATTTGAATAGAAAATGAATAATAATTACTTATTAAACTCAAAGTAAAGCATAATTTATATCAGTATAAAGTTAAGAATCTCCTTTACAAACCCTTTTCATTTCATCAATTTTGGGTAAAAAAATAATCATCAGCCACATACCCATCATATTGCCACTTTTTGGCCCATCATGATCTTGCACATACGTTGGAAGAAGCTTTCATTAATTACTTTCATGTGAAGATGACACCTAAATATACAATGGATGACATTATGCAATATAGAAAAAAAAATGATGAAAAAGTAACAGAGTTCGTCTCTCGTTACCAGTCCTTATATGCTCAAGTTGATGTCCAAATTTAAGATGCACATCTACAAAAGATGTTTATTGAGAATTTTCACACTACTCTTCAAGTTAAGCTTACAATAATGAAACTCCCTTAATTCATGCATTTGTGTAAAACCTTATGTGAATATAAAAATTTGGTTTCCAGTCGAGAGTCAAAATCCACTTTTAGCTGAATTGACAAAATTGAAAACAATAATCAACACAACAACACAAAATTTCCACAAACCTAATAGAGGTTTCTTACAATTTAGTTCTCCTCCCCCACCACAATCACAACCAACTCTATAAGTTCAGAATTCAATGGCCACCTCTAAAAAAGTTGAGCCTTATCATTATGGTGATCCAGATAGACACTTCACTCCTCTACCAGACACACTCCATCAGACAATGACGCAACACATCCAAAAATGTATGCTTACTTTACCACCTATTGGACCACTTGATCCCAATCAACCCTTCCAACTTAGCTTCAAACCTAATGCTGATTTCCATTTTCATTGTCAAAATGGCCATGACACCGAACATTGCAAGTGTCTTAAACATCTAGTTGAAGACCTCCTTGACTCAGGTGAATTGACCATTATTGGTGTTAATGATCAAGGCAATAAATCTATCACACCTCCTAACCAAAATATCCAAATCTTCACCAACCCTATGCCTATAAATACTACCTCATTTTTCACTGCTAGTGAACCATGATAGATGTTATCTCTCACAAGGGACAAACCACTCAATCTCTTTATATTACCTTTTCTACCAAAGACATACTACCAAAGCTTCCTAATGGTCCTTTCTACCTACCTGGTAGAATTTATGATAAACCTACTAATTGGATATTAATAGATCCCACTTTTGGTGAGAATGTCATCATAGAGGAGTTCCTAGTATTACATGATCTATATCAAGATAACTATAATCCATTGACTGCACAGATTAAAATACATTATGGTTTTGCATGCCCTATGATTGGATTGATCGTGTTACCTTTACAAATAGGACCTAAGACATTGGAGGTAACATTCTCTATTATTCCACAATCCAACTAATTTTGTTTGTGGTTGGGCCTTCCTTGGCTTCGCTCAATGAAAGCGGTCCCATCAGTCATTCACAAGCTCTTAAAGTTTCCACATGGAAATGAGGTATTCACTGAAAACCATAGTGGACTTAATCCTTTATCTTCCTAAGGTATCTTTTCATTAGAATCCTTTTGGCTTGAACCCATGGAACCTATCACTCCTTGTAAGGACTTCTTTTACATTGCTTATTAGAGGTTTAAAGCCAAAAGTATTGTTGAATTATCCCTTTGTCACACATCTTCATCCACTTCCACTCCTATCCTCAATGAAACCATGATTACACCTACATTTTATATTCAAAAAACCTCTAAAAAATCTCTTCTTGATATTTCCTAGCCATCATCTAAATGATCAAGAGACCACGAGATGGTTCCTGCCTCACTTCCTCGTAACAAACAAATATATAAAGGAAAAGAGAAAGTTTTTGATCCTTCCCCTTTGGTTTCTTCTACTATTTCCCTTCCAGAAGTAGATGAACCTATCTTTAATAAATCCACTACTAAACCTCAACAAAACCAAAAAAAAAAAAGAACTGTGTTTCTCAAGACCGGCAGTGTCATTGTCGTCTCCTAACTCATACTGCAACCAATCAAGACAACCAATATTTATCTTTGATCGATGACCATCCTGACCAACCACATGACATTCCAACCCAACAATCACAACCAAATAATCATATCCAACCTACACTCTTAATACGTCCATCCTTAGAAATAACTCTTTTTGATCCCATCATTATTAATCTTGATGATGATGATGGAGATGTGGCAATTGCCAACATAGATGAAACAGTAAACAACTTGAACTATTTATTTTCATCTACAATGAGTTTAAATGATAAATCCTCTTTTTCAAGTGACGAACCTGGTACAACTCCTAGTTTGGCTCTTGTGATTCCTCCTTTAAATAGTCAATCTCCTTTGCATCCCACTAAACCTAACTAGGAGGTAGATGACTTGATGGATGATCTAGATTTTCCTACTTAGTATTTTTCTTCACATGTATATTCCTTTTTCCTTTTCGTGTGTGTATCATGTTCCCCTGTATCATGTGTTTGATGTCTCCTTCTCTTTGTACATTTCTTCTATTTGTATCTCTATTCTTCTCCTTGTCTCTTTGTCTTTTCCTTTGGGGATGACGCAAAGCATAGAGATGCCCTATGTCTCTTCTATGTTGACCCAAACAATCCTTGTCTTTTTCCTTTTTTCTTTTGTTTTTTATTTTCCTTTGGGGATGACCCAAAGCATTGAGACGCCCTATGTCTCTTCCATGTTGACCCAAATGGTCCTGTCTTTCTCTCTTTTGTTTTGTGTTTTCCTTTTGGGGATGATGCAAGGAATTAAAATTGAAATGTCTCCTTCATGTTGAATCAAAAGCTTTCTTTTCATTTTCCTTTTTCACTTGTGTTTTCCTTTTGAGACGATGCAAGGTGTCGATACTACAATGTCTCTTCCATGATGACTCAAATTGGACTTTCTTTTACCTTTGTTTTCGCTCACTTTATGTCATTCTTCTAGTTCTATGGGCTTTGGGGAATGATGATAGTTCTGAGCTCTTTCATACAAAATACAAAATAAAAAAAATTGCAGTGCAACAAACATACTGACCCTAAATCCATAGATCCCTTATGTGTTTGGTGTGCTTTTTTTTCTTGGGGGAAATCCCTTTCTTTCTTTCTTTCTTTAGTTTTCATTTTCCTTTACATGACGCAACTTAACTTTGAAACATATGACTTGGCATAGAGCTTTCTAGGTTGGCTCTCATGTCTTGTTGTCTTTTTTCATTTTATTTTTCTTCTCTACTTTCAAGTAATTTCTCACAGAATGATGTGTAGCAATTCCTTTAAAGTGGGGGCATAAATTACCATTATTTCATTTGCATTCTTATCGAAGACTTGTCACTTTCATGATATGTTTTTCACATTGTGGATGACATTGGGTATGATTTCCTTCATAAGTGTGATGTATCTCAACATATTGCATTCATCTTTATGGTTTGATGCAATGCACTGTATCCCTGAAGTTGTGAATATAGTATTATTTGGTTAGTCCTCTTTTGGAGACATTAGATGCAATGTTCCCTAAGTGATTGACCTTGCATAAACTGAACAAGACTCCTTTGAACATATTACACATAAAATTTTCACACATACTACATTAGCATTCAACCACCTTGCATATCACAACTTACATTCCTATGGTTCCATCCTATTTTAAACCAACATTTACATTTTCTTTATCTTTTTGGCACCTTGTTAAAGTTATCAAACGAGTATAGCTTTAACATCGCTGAGTGGGAAGCCCAACTGGCGGTATGAATTTTACCCACAGCAACTTTTTTGTTTGTTTGTGAGTGCATACCAACTAGCGTATGTATCTTACTTTTTGGAACTTCTCACCCCATGGAAAACTAGTTTTGTAGCCATAGAGTGAGTAGAAATTTTCCTTTTCAAATAATCAGCCTAGATCTCTTTTCACAACTAGTTGGATTGACGATCGAAGCTTTACGAATTCCTTTCAACACTTGTCTATTCCTTTGTCCTTATGTTTAGTTTGGCATGTAATCTTCATCTTGGGGGCTTGATCATCCCTCTTGTTTTTTGCATTTCATCTTGCTAATGTAGGTGCATTTGAACCCTTCTATTGATATTCGATGGCTACTTTAGTGTGAGGAAGCAAGTTTCTCTCACTAAAGTGGGGGCTAAATGTACCATAGAAAAATGGATCTTTCCCAATTTCATAGTCTTTTAGGTCTTGTTTCATAGTGTTGGAGCTATGTTTCTTTAATTTTATGATGTATCTTGGCTTGAGCATGCTTATTTTGGTACTAGAACTCAAAGAATGACATCTTGTGAAAGTGTTGTAAAGTGTTGTAAGACATTTCTACATTCTTCTAGACTCTATTTAATGCAATTCACCTAAAAACCACCTTTTCACTCATCAAAAATTCCTACTCTAAAGTGTTGTAAAGTCTTGTAACTAGATTTCAAACTTTTCTAGGCATTTTTCCCTATTTACACCCTTCTCATGCTTGATTATACCTTTTTATGCCCTCATATGCTTATATTAGGTGTATTTTTGGGTCTTATCTCGAAAAACAACATTAAACACAACTTTATTTCTGACACTTGGTTTTGGGTCCCAGGTGGGACTTATTCACCAAGGGTGGTGAATGAGTCCCTATTGGCCCCAAATTCAAAATATTTCAAAATTCTTTTGGGATTTTTCCAAAAATTCACTTCATGTCGGCCTATGATGAGGTATGAATGGATACTAAGGAATAAGATTTGTATAAACATGATTTTTTCACCTCATTTTACTCCTCCAACAATCTCCTCACTCAAGCATTCAATATTTATTCACATAATCAAGCACTCAAGCACTTTGGAGCATCCTTTTGACATTACTTCAGATTTTCATATTCAAGGATGTGGTAAGTTTACAATAGTTCCATGTTATTCATTTATCATTCCTGTTGCATGTCATTCATTTCAATTAGGTTTAATTACTAAAGTAGAGTTTGACCAAGGAAAACCCCTATTCACTAATCCCTCAACATTTTTCCCCTTTGCATGTGCCTTTGCAATCTTTCTTTTGAAGATTTAACAGGTTTAAAGGTGTTGAAAAGTGGATTCCAAGTCAACTAGTCTCTTCAAGGTTATTCATCACCTATTCAAGCTAATTGAGTGACTTTCAACTCTTTTCTACAGAATTGACCTTAGCAACTTGATATTCAGTTATTTCTAAATCTGGAGTAGTAGTGTTGATCCTTGGCTTTTCAAAAATATTGGGGAGGATTGATTCACCAAGCTTGGTGAATGAGTCCCACTTGAAATCTAGAAATATACATTTTGTCATAAATCAACTCCTGACTATCAGAAATCAGTTCCTGACACTTTTTCACCAGTTAGAGGACTGATTCGCCACCTTTGGCGAATGAGTCCCACTGTAAAAAATCAAAAAAATTGATCAGAATTCCAGACATTCCAAAAAGCTCACACATCATCCAGGTGCACTTAGATTTGACCCTATACTTTTTGTTTTGTATATTTCTTTCAATTTCTTCATATTTCATAGTTTTTACATATCACACTGTGTTTTCAAACAAGCCATAAATCTTAGTTTTGCATGCATTTTAGATCATTTCAATAATAAATTTTATTTATTTTAGTTATTTTACATCATATCACATCACACATGTCCTTAATTGAATGTACATCTAGGATTTTAAGATCTAAATCTCTCTGTTTATAGGTGAAAACTTAGAAAGAGAGCAAGCATTTCAGGTCTTAAAATCTATGTTACACAATGAATTAAAAGGAAATGAGGTTTTTTCGTCTTTAAGTAAGCTAATTGTCTATTTACATAATGCAACAATCTAAAAAATGAAATGTTGTGAATGCAAAAGTGCAATTATGAAATTCAGGAAATGAGGTAATTTAAGCTAAATCTAATGAAATGCTTGTTACAAAAACTCAACCAACTAATACAAATAGGTAAAGGAGCCAAACTGAAGCATAAAAATAGGGTTTTCATTTCTATAAAGGGATATTTTAGGGGTGAAAAGGGATTGATTCACTCAAGGTGGCGAATGAGTCCCAGTATGGAATTTTTCAAAAAAATTAGAAAATTTAGAGTGATTTTTATGTTTTCTAAGTGCTATGATGCTAAGTGAAAAATAAAAAATTTCAAAAAATTTAAATGAATTTATATGCCAAAAATGCAACCTAAATGCATTTTTTTATGAATGCAAAATTTAAAACCTACCATGCAAACTCTAATGCAAGATCAATGCAAGGATATATATATGATCAAGGACACCAAATAAATAAATTATTCAAAAATAATGTTCACCAAAATGTACCAAATATTTTAATGGTTAGGAATGCTATGTCTCTTTTGCTCAATTAGGGTCTTTCACCTAATGGAAAGAGATAGATCCCACAACACAAAATCTAGTTGGTTCACTCAAACTAAGGAATGTATGATGTGATTAAGACTGAATACAATGATTTGAATGTAGCTAATTGATAAAATTGATTGATTATGAATGTAAAACTATTGAAATAGAACATTTTTTGAAAACACATTATGTAATGCAGAACCACCTAGAAATATGAACAAAACTTAACATAAAATGGATGAAATTGAAATTGTGCACATAAGATATGGATGGAGACTAGAAATTGCTTTTAGAATGTTTTTGATGCTGATTTGTAGGCCTAGTGGGACTCATTCGCCATTCTAGGTGAATCGGTCCCTATTCTATGAAACTATTCCAGAACCCGTTTCAGACAAATGGGTGTCTAAAAATAGAGAAAACCAAAAGTATTCCTTGAAGTGGGACTCATTCGCCACCCATGGAAAATGAGTCCACTTTTCAATTTTTGAATATTCAAAGGTGGAAACATGAGCCTTTGATATGCACTTTCTACTTCTCTAGGTGTACGGTTCTAGAACTACCAAATTTGGGCCTGAAAGTGACTTTTTGTGTGTATTTTAACTTGTCCAATGAAGGGATAAATTGAAAAACTTTTCAATGCAATCTTCAATGATTTCTAAGTGTCCAAGATGTCTAAATCTGCAAGCATACTTGAAGAGAAAAAGGGATGTTGAATTTTAGGGCATGGGGGTTTGCCTTGGTCAAACACATTTGAAGCTAATTAACCAAAACAAGAAAAAAATGTAATCAAGTATGCAATAATGGAGTTATTACTTTTCCATGATGATTTATCTCAAATTTCCTATAGCAAAACATGAAGAATTTGCACTTGAATGTCTTAAGAAGCTAACTTGATGACTTGTAATGATGAAACCCTAACTTGCTTGACTTGATAAAGAAGATAGATGATGAATGAATGGTGAGATATTTTTGAATGAGTTAATGAATGTGAATTAGGGTTTAGAGACATGATTTTATAGGAAATTTACCTTATTTACCCATTAATTAGATCCCTAAGGCTAACATGAAGAAAAACAAAACTTAAATTCCAAAATTTCTTCCACAAAAGTAAAAAATGGTCCAAATGGGACTCATTCACTACCCATGGAAAATGGGTCCCACTTAGATGGGATTTATTCTCCATGTATGGCAAATGGGTCCCATAAGGGCCATTTTCCTAGCTAATATGCCATGAAATAAGAAAATAAGGTTTTTATGATGACTTTGTCAGTTATTTGATCAATTTAATCTTGAGGATGCACAATATGGGGTAATAGGGGCCTATTAGTGATTATTTAAAGGTCAAATAGGGATTGGGACACATAATCCAATGTGAAATTGTGATTAAATACACTTTACAACACTAAAATGAGGTCCAAACAGCCTAGGAAGGCACAATATCTAATGTGAATGAGTAGGAGACATTACAACATTATATTAACATTATGTTTAATTCAAAAACCTTTTAGATTATTGTGATAATGTTATTAAACATATTTTATATTGCCGAATTAGGGAGAAATGGGTTTATTAAGTCTAGAAAAGCATGAAAGTCTCTTATGACAATTTACAACACCTTTACAAGATATCAATAAATACATTTGAAAGGATCCAAGACCTAGTGTAGATGTGAAAAACACCTGACAAAACCATGTAAAGGCCTTATTAAGTCCAATTTATCATCAATTATTCCTCAAATCAAGCAAGTTTCCTTTTTTCTATGGTACACTAACAAATTTTTCATGACTGTCAACTAATTTTTTAGTAAATTTGAACTCTTCTTTTGATAAACATAAATTTAAAAGGATCTAATGTTGCATAATACAATAAGAGTGTTTCTTCTCCATTTACAACATAAGTAGTTTGTAATATTGAATAAGTGTTTTGGAATGGATCATCAAAGGTAGTAATAAACTCACCTTCACCTCTTTTGGTCTTGGAAAACTGGTGATATAATACTTATTATAGAATGGATCATGAAAGGTAGTAATAAACTCAACTTCACCTCTTTTGATATTTGAAAATTGGTGATATAATATCAAGGCATCCACATGTATTTAAAATCTATCCTAAAATGTTTCTTGTACTAGGCCCCGACTAGTAGTAGACTTATTATGCAAGTTAATGTAGACTATTTGTATGCTTCTTCTCCAATATTGTATTAGAAAAAGTGACATATAATATATGTGTTTGATATCTTGGCTTTGAAACACTTATCCTTAGAGGTATGAAGATGATCTTCTACATCTTTATGTAGACTATACTTAAATTTAACTTCTTTGTATTCTTCGGAAGGTTATGATAAACAATGAACTAAACAAGTGAAGAAATATTACAAAAGAAAGAAACCATAGGTAAAATATTGACAACTTTCTTTGCATTCCTTGGGATGGATCCTATAAATTTTTCTCTAACTCTTGGATTTAGTCTAGTTCTTATATTAATATGGTATATCAACTCAAGCAATTCCACTCAAGAGTCACTAGATCTTTATCTAGTGTGAATTATTTACAACTCCATTTTGTATGATTGAATCTCTTTCTAATGCCAAATTTTTTGATATTCTATAGTCTCAATAAACTCAAATAAATTTGCAACAAATCCTTTCTCTCTTGAAAGAAAATGATTTTCTATAACAAAATATAATAGTCTCTGACTTTTGGTCTTGACATACAAGATCATTTAGAGGTTTGTTGTGTATTGTTAAATAAAGATGATTCATGGATCAAGATTCTATGATTGGATCCATTTATGAATATTTTTTATACATTAGAAAAATCACATCCTCACTTATATATATTTAGCATAAGTCAAATTAATTTGCAAAGATTATGAATTCTATGCTCAATTTTCTAGAAAAGGGTAGAGAAAATGGAAAGGAAAGAGGAAAGAAATGGTTTAGGAAACCAATCTTCATAATAATTGCACAAATACACTCAATGTTTTAACTAAACATCATAACTAGTTTATATTTCTCTAGAACTATTTAGATTTTCATATAAACATGTGCAAAATTCAAAGGAAACTTTCAAATCATGAAAATTATCATATCATACCCAAACAATGGAAGAATGCTATGATATTTCACAATATTGAAAGAATTTAAAAGTCATTTGAGATATGTAGGAAGTATATGATTCAATTTGCCTCACAATTGAAAATTTACAAGTATACATGAATAAAATTTACTAGTACAAGTAAGAGGAAAATATGAAAGAAGAAGAATAATGATGATTCTTCATTGTTTATCCTGTAATTATAAAAAAATTCTAATTCATTAAAATGGAGGGTCAAGGAAACTTTGATAAACATAAGATGTCAGCTTTCATTACAAATCAATAGTTGAGATGATATATCAAAGGTATATGGTCATGTAAACTTTAAAAAAAACTTTCAAATAATGAAAAATATTATATCATACACAAACAATGGTGCATTGTTATGGTATTTCACAATATTGAAGGATTAACAAGTCACTTGATATATGTAAGATAAATTATACGACTTAATTGACATCACAATTACAACTCTACAAGTGTAGATGATCAAAATTTATTGGTCTAAGTGAGAGGAAAACATGAATGAAAAAGAATAATGACAATTCTTCATTATTTGTCCTATAGTTGTCAACAATTTCCAATTCCTTAAAATAGAGGATTGATGGTACTTTGATAATATATCAATGATTGAGCGACATCTCAAAGATAGATGATCATGTAAATTTCAAAGAAAACTTTCAAACCATGAAAATTATAATATCATACCAAAAGAATGGCACAATGTTATGATATTTCACAATATTGAAAATTATTTATAAGTCACTTGATATATGGAAGATAATATATGACTTAATTGACAGAAGAATTACAACCCTACAAGTGTACATGAACAGTAAGTGAGAGAAAAACATGGTACTAATGACAAATCTTCGTTATTTGTTTCACAATTGTCAAAAGGTTTTAATCCCTTAAAGTGAAGGATCGACAATTATTTTATATGTACAAGATGTCAAAGTCCGCTACAAATTAACTATTGAGATTACATCTCAAAAATAGACCACCAAAATTCAAAAAGCATGAAAAGAACATATTTAATTGACAGTCAGCAAAAATATCTCCTTCGAGGCTAACACTCTACAAATACCAGATGTGTACAGGCTCCCAATAATATAATGAATTGGACTACAAACTCAGCTCAAGCATTCCCACACACTACTGGAGCTCCAATCCAACATTAAAGTTCAAGTCCATATTTTAGCTTTTTTCAATACCACCTATAACACCCGAGCAGCATCTCCTCCCATATCAACTTGTCTATTTTCAACCCCATTGTAAAGTAATCTGCACACCACCAATACCCCCGAATCATTTAACCAAGGCTAAAAAGAATAAACCAACAACCGATATTTATCTTATTATGCTATACAACTATGACAATCAATCGTTAAACAGTTAAAGAGAATAGCTGGTCACACTCTGTGGGTGATGACCAGTTTCTTAAACTCATGGAAAAAATGTGATTTTGTTCCATCTTGAGTATATAACATGTCACTCACAGTGCGTGCGTGAGGAATGAATGCCTCATCTGTCCATTTCAACACAACCTGCTCGTTTTAGCCTCGTACCAAAGTGATTTTGTCTTACCTATTAATTGCGAGCTACGCGTAAATTTGATGGCCGTATGACCGTATTTGTAGATTTTTGCCGTAAAATACAATAAAAAATTTAAGAAGATTGTATCTGATGAAAGGAGAGATTTTGGATGGGCTGTCAAAATTTATATAGAATTATAATGATGTATATATTTGATTTATATGTAATTTACTTACATTAAGGTATATCATAATGTTTTAAGGGCACCTTTGAATAGATAACTGTCATTAAAAAAATTGTTGACGAGCAAGTTTGACCGTCAAATTTAAGCTTTGAAATTTGTGAGCACTGGTATGTACATACTTGTGTTTATTATTAATAAATTTTTCTAACTAAGTAAATTTGGAAAACCTTTCTACCTAAATGATATGTTAATGTGGTTTCTTATTAAATATATATAGAATCACAAAATGTCTAATGGTAGTTGAAATTGTGTTTTTATAAACATTTATTATTTATTTTAATATTGAAAACTTCAAATGCATAATTTATAGTAACATTTAATGTAGCATTCTACTATTATATGTCATTACTATGTCTTTAGCCTCATTAATAATGAAGTGAATTCATCATTACACATGACAAATCTCTATCTACCTTCTTCAATTAATTTTATAATGACTCACAACTTTACTAGATTGTGCTCCCCATTTTGAAAATTTTGAGATTTTTGTGCATGAAAAGTTCTACATATTTTCTAAGTTCTAGTGAGCATGTTTCCTTAGATAGTGCCACAATGAATTTGATATAACAATGTTCAAAGTTTTCAAATGCAATAAAATGAGTTTTCAGTCCCAATTTGTACCATTGGTCTAGGTATGCATAGTGGGCACATGTATTTTCATTTGTGGTATCTATAATATTAGTGGTAGGACCCACCTTTCCTTCCTTGTTTTGTTCTAGTTGTAATGATATCTATTCAATAATGCATGGCATGCTCCTAAGAGTTTCCAAGGAAAGATAAAATATTTTCTCCTTAGAGTATTTGAAGCCATCATGTAACATCCCATTCAATGGACTACCATGTTCACAACTATTCTTTAGTCTATTCTTGGTCATGTTTCATCATGGCAATTAGTTTTGATATCCATGGGTTCATGAAATAATATGAAGAAAATTCACTAGAGAAAATAAAATTGGATGGGATTTCTTCTTCTCAATTTCAAAATATACTCACAAATACTTTTTGACATTTAATTCTAGTATCTTGTTTCTGTCTAGCAACTAAGATAAGACAACCCATTACCTAGTGATGGTATATGTTGTAAAGAAAGAAAAAAATCACTAGCAAAATTCTTGGTACTCATCCTAGAAGCATATCAACCATTGATAGAATATTTTTGGGATTTCCTTGCTCTACTCTAGACCTATATGACTTGTAATAAAGTGATTTATCTTGCTAATTCTAAAATTTGAAGTTCAAATATCTTGATAGGAATTCATAGCCAAGTGATGGGTACTCTCCTAGATAGATTAAGATATTATTTTGTTAAATGAACTATTAATCCTTATGTATAAAACTCTTTCTCCCCTTCTTTTTTGACTAACTAGGATAACTTCTACGTATGGGTCCAAAATCAATAATATTGCATTATATAAGGTAGTTTAGTATTATTAAAAGCATTAATACAATAAGTGCTATTGTAGAATTTTTTATTATTCTTCAATGTTTGAATTCATCTAATACATGAATGTTGTATTTCACATTACTTCTATTTACTATTATGACATAAAGTGCAAATATTTGTCATGATTCTAAGAGAACATTTATTTTACATGATCTTTCTAAAATATATCATTCACTTTCTATATCTATTTTATGTTTTTCCCCATTAAATCATATCTTAATAAGAATAGATAAGGATCCAACATTAGCCTAAAGATTGATTTGCAGCTTGAAGATTGATTTGTGAATCATACCTCACACTTTCAAAACATTATATGTGGTGGTCTTACATGATTTTTTATTTTTTTTTGTCTTGATAAGATATTTAGACTACAACAAATAACACATCAAGGAGAAATTTTAAAATAAAGAATTACTTATAATAACATTATTTCCATAATCTATCAACCCAAAACATTGACTAACAATATTAGACACAACACATTCAAGTAGCATTAAAGCTCATTTATATTGAGATATACATTAAAAATAATTTCTACCATAATATTAATTTTTAGAATTTTTTCCTAAAATATTTTTACATTCATAATTGAATAGAATGAAAAAATATTTATTAAAATACAATTAAAATAAAATTTAATATTTTTAATCTAACTAAATGTGTCATTTTAAATGCCATTTAGAAATGAGAAATAAACAAATAAAAATTCAGTGCAAAAATATTTTTCAAGGAAGGTGTTGCCATCTCCTAATGTATTCAAGCTTGTTTATAAAGAAAAGACAACAAACTTCATCAATTACACGTGGAAATGATGACAATTTATACACGAGACATGCTACATTGAATGAGGGGAGTTCTTAAATGCTTGAACATTCTATGCTCTTCCTTGTTGAGATATTACAGAAAAATATGGTCCCCGAAATCTTGTCCCAAGTACATAATTAATTGTCTCCCTTGTAATAACACTCATATATTTCTTCTATCTCAATATTTTCTAGACCAACCATTACTTAAAAGGAATAGTTGTGATCACCATAACATATAGGCGATTGTAGAGTATATTTTATATTGTGAAAATTCAGGGTCTTTTCTAATTCTTTTTATTTCTATAAATATAGATTTTTGGCTAGTATTTTTTATTTGGTAAATGTGGATCTTCGATTAGTATCTATTTATTATAGTTTCATAAAATGTTTTCAGTGATTTCTTTTTTAAAAAAATTAATTTCAAATTTAATGATGAAAATTTTATATTCATATAAACTTTTATTGAGTTTTGGGTCTATTTAGAGATATTGTTTTAATATTACTAGTAATATACATAATTCTATGTTGATTTTTTCCTCAATCTTGATTTTTTTTGTCTCCCCTTTATCCTTCCTTAGCCAGTATTGTACATTTATTCTTATTCCCACCTAATTTGCATTTATCACCACATATTCATCTAATTACCAACCTTGATTTCCATGCACTCATTATTAAACTCAAGATCCTACATCCATTATCCTATTTGATTTATGTTATCCATAGTTTCACAATTTCTACACATCATAAATTTGACCATTCATTTTTTTAAAATTTAAATGACTAAATCCCACCCTTTCCTCATATTCATTGGGAACCAACTTGGTACATTTTTGTATGATGATTTTTTGTGTCTTGGCATCTAAATACATTCATTTTAAAATTAATACATCATTTAATCACCATCTATAATCCTAGCATCCCAAGGTATTATATACAAAGGACAACTTAGATTGAGGTGGGTGAATCAGTTGTATATTAAAAATTCAAAAACCTCATTAACATTTATATCTTTATTATCCCTTAATCCCTTAATCCCTTAATCAGATTTAGCATGAGAGTAAAAAAGTAAAATAACAACACATCAAAATACCATGTATAATAGAACACTATATTTACATGGAAAAATCAAGAGGGGAACAACCACGATGATGGTTATCTCACTAGATAAATGAATTACAACATCAAATACAATAGGTTCACTGTCTTAAAGATAGAAGGGATCACTACCAATGGCTCACTACCAAATTAGAAAGATCTTGAAAGGAACTATTACAAAGAGAAATCCATATTAGAGAAACAAGAAGATCCACCACATCAAATCTTCACCATCTAAAACCTTCAACTCATTACTTTCAGTAACTTTGGGTAGACTGAAAAAATAAACACTTTTGCTCACTTCTTCAAATTCATTGGCATTAAGCTCATACATAGATCACCACAATTAATTAATTTCACATCTTTAACACTCCTACAGATCCACACTCATCTCCAATGATTTACCTTGCTTATATACCATCCACAACCTTGAAAACATTCTCTAAGGTTGGCTATACACCTCAAACATGAAAGTATAAAATAGGTCAACACCAAACACTTATATGGTAGAAAGAAGTGAAGGACAACCACACCATGGGTTAAATAAGACCCAAATCTACATCAAAACACTTTACAAAGCTTCCATGACCAACACACCACTTCCACAATTAGTGCTAACATGTTAGATTTCCCAAAACTATATTAATTCCCTTAATAGTTGAGTTCATGCTTAACCAAAACCAAAGATAACTTTGCGGAAGATATAACGAAACTCCTCAATATCCATACAACATCTTAGAATATTCCATCATCAAAATATTTTGGAACTCTACGACAACCACCTAAAACTAAGAGCACCATCATTCTGTGCAACTAGACATAATCACAAAAACATCCACCTCACCAGCCAACTTCGTAGAGAACCTCAACACCTAAAACCTCAAGGGAGATTAGATAAAAACACTATAAGCACATCCCCAAATTTGCAAGACAAGGAACTTTAATATGAAGAAATTCAAAGAAATCTCATTTCTCCCAAACAACCTTCTTCATAGGCACCCACACAAGTGAACACAACTTTCACTATTGTATGATCTAGAACCTGTAACATTGGATATAACACTTCTAAACACCTTTATTAATATATCCAAGCCAAACTAGCATATCTTCAACCATGAATAAATGGAGAACTCAACATTGAACACCACTTTATCACACTATAATCTATTTTATTCATTTTTTTTCAATAGCACTTGGAAACCAAGTGAACTTACCATTACTAAAACTCTTATTCATTAGGACATCAATGAAAAAACTTAATGATAGAACCATAACACCTTCAAAACAAGCTCCTGACAACAATCTCCCCAACTATGACAACACTAGTATCCTTCCAAAAACATCAACACAAAATCTCCATATAGTTTACAACAATGACCACCACCAAAAATTGTTGACATCAATGACAACACCAAATGAATACTTGCAACAATACCCCCCTTTATCATTGATGATAAAACCAACACTCTAAAAAATCATCAACAACAAAAGAAATCAACAACAATTGTGCAACAAGTAGTAGTCCCCCTCACTAGGGCATCTCTCACTCTTCATATTCTCATTCTCTTGCTCTTGAACACACTCTTCCCTAATGGTCTTCAAATAATTCTCTTTTGCACTATGTTTTTTTAACCAATTATCTCCCCCTTTGACATCAATGGCAAAGTTCCATAAGCTCATCTCACTATCTTTCTTGTATTGAACTCTTTTTCTATCCCCATTTTGATAACATTCAAATCAAAACACATGTACCTTTCACACATCATCTTCATAGGATTTTTCTTTTCTTCTTTCCCTTTTGACATTTTCATACACACTATTAACACCACTTACAACACTAGCAAGCAATTGTGATGCACTCACTTTTCTACACTCTCCCCATTAGGTGCAGAAAGTATGCTCCATATGAATTCACCAACCAAGAATACTAGTACCAACTTCCCTTATGAGGTTGCTTTCATCAATCTAGAATAAAAAGAATAAATCTTGAATTGCCCCACTTGAGTGATGCACACTCTTATGCATCTAGTTGAAAGTAGGGATAGTAACCCCTAACTTTTTCCGAAGATAATCAAATGTATTTTTTGGAAGATCCTTTGTGAAAATATCTGCAACTTGATCATTTGTGGGCACATACTCTATCTTCACCTCATTTTCTGCAACCTTTGCTCTTATAAAGTGATACCTGATTGAGACATGCTTTCTCCTCTAATGCATCACCAAATTCTTTGATATATTAATAGAAATTATATTATCACACAAGATAGAAATAGATTCATTAAATGATATTTTGATATCCTTCAATGTCTACTTCATCCACAGTAGTTGTGTGCAACAAGATGTTGTAGCAATATTCTTTTCCTCTATAGTAGATAAAGATATTAAATCATGCTTTTTGCTTAGCCAAGAAACCAACCTGATTTGAAGAATGAAAGCACCTCCACATGTATTTCTTATATCATCCAGACATGTTGAATTTTTATCTATATAGACGCTTAAAGAGAAATTAGTGTCATTTGGATAGCATAGAAAAGAGTTCAAACTGACCTACATATATTTGGATATCCTCTTTATTATTGCCACATGTGATTCTTTAGTATCTTCTTGAAATCTAGCCACAAGACAAACTACATGTATGATATTTGATCTAGTAGCAATTAGATATAGCAGTCCACCAATCATTAATTTGTACTTGCTTTGATTAGTCTTAGGATATTCATCATTCTTGCTCAACTTGCAATGAGTAATAATAGGAGTACATATCGGTTTAGATCCCTCCATTCCAAACTTCTTCAACATTCCTTTGACATATTTTGACAATGAAATGAATATCCCTTTATTTTTTTGGCTGGCTGATTTGTAGCCCAAGGAAGAAATTAATCTTCACAAACTTTGACATCTCAAATTCAGTTTGTATCTCTTTTGCAAAATTATTACACACTACCTCATTTCCTCCAAATATTACATCATCAACATACATAGCCATAATCAATATTTGATCCTTCTCAACTTTAAAGTAAAGAATGCTATCTATGGTACATTTATTGAATCTTTGTTTCAACAAGTACTTATCTAATCTTCCATACCAAGCTCTAGGAGATTTCTTGAGTCTATACAATGCCTTCTTCAATTTCGATACCATATTAGGATTGTATCATAACTGAAATCCCTTCAGTTGTTAAATGTATACCTCTTCTTCTAACTCACCATTCAAGAATGCAAACTTCACATCCATTCGATAAAACTTGAAGTCCTTAAGTGTTACAAAGCCCAAAAACATCATAATTTCCTCTATTTTTTCCGTCAAAGCGAATTTCTCCTTAAAATATATTCCTTACATTTGTGAGTAGCCCTTACACACAAGTTTATCCTTATTTCTAACAACTTCTCCATTCTCATTCAACTTTTTTTGGAATACCCATTTAGTTCCTATTATAGTATTGATTTATGATCTTGGGACTAATTTCCAAGTCTGATTCTTATCAATCTGCATCAATTCTTCTTTCATACCTTTGGTCCAATTCTCATTCTTACATGCCTCAATCACTATCTTAGGTTCTACTTTTAAAATTAGACACAAATTTACCCCTTCTTCTACCATAGAAGCTTTTCTTCTTTTCAACATACCTCTTCTCTTATCACCAATGATCTAATATTTATAATGGTTCTTTTTCATATACGCAGGAGTCTTACTAATCCTTTTCTAGAGAATCTTCCTCTTCAACTTGTATCTTCTTTTCCTTTTCTTCTTTTTCTTCTTCTCTACAAGAGGACTCATTAGATTCATATGCTTCTATTACTAGAGATCTCTTATGTGGTTCTTCATCTACTTTAACACTTGAAATTTCAACTATCTTCTTCAACCTCTTGTTATAGCATCGGTAAACCTTGATTCTTGTTGAATATCCAAGGAAGATTCCTTCATATGACCTCGTAGCAAAATTTCCCAAATTTTCTTCATCTCTCTTTACATAAAATTTTCTTCCAAATACTTTAAAATATTTGATTGTAGGAGTTCTTCCATACCATAGTTCATTGGGAGCCTTTGAATTTTTTACTCTTACTTGTACTCTTTTGAGTATGTACACTATAGTATGAATAGCTTCTCTCCAATAGACATCGGGTAGATTTTCTTCCTTCGTCATTATCCTTGCTACTTCCTGAACTATCATGTTCTTTCTCACTGCCACTCCATTCTTCTAAGGATTTCTAGGAGCTGAAAAATGCATAAATTTATTCCATAATTTTCATAAAAATTGTTGAACTCATTGGAGGTGTATTCTCCACCTCTTTCATACCTTAAGAACATTATTTTCATATTCATTTAATTATCAACCATAGCTTTGAATTGTTTAAACTTTTCTAGAGCTCCTTATCTTTCTTTAAGAAAATCTACCAAATTCATTCTAGAGTAATCATCAATTGACAACATGAAATACCTATAAAATTGAAATCTTCCTATTCTTATAGGTCTACATAGGTTTGAATGCACCAACTCCAAAGGTCAAATGATACAATATTCTTTGATATTGAACCTCTTTCTTGTTTTCTTCCCAACCTAACATTTCTTGCAAACTACATTGTTAGGATTTGTAATTCTTGTAAGATCTCTCACATCTTGAGTAGATTTGATCCTCTCTAAGCTATCAAAATTGATGTGACACATTCTTCTATTCCATAGCCAATTTTCATTGATTTGAGTCATAAAACACTTACCATTAGCGCCTTTGAGCTAATAAGCATTCCCATATGTCCTTGTTCCTACAACAACTAGAGTTTTGGATCTTCCTTTTTTGATTTTACAACCACCATCTTGAAATACAAGATTATATCCTCTTCTACACATTTTTTCTACACTCAGAAGATCATATTAGAGACCCTTGAAATAAATAACATCATCTATATATTATGTTTGACATTAAAACTAATTGCACCTTTTCCACCTATCTTAGGAGATGTATCATCACCAAACTTAATAAGACCACCTTCAAAATTCTCAAGTTTAACAAACTTACTATTATCACCTGTCATATTATTTGAGCATCTATTGTCAATTATCTAATGACTTTTCTCCTCTCTAGCATGAAAAATAGTTATCAAAGTTCCATTCATTTTGTGACCTATTTATAGAGAAATTTCCTTCATACATATTTCAAACTCAGTATAATTATTTCCAACATTTAGAGGCATGAACAAGCATTCATCATTTTAATTGTTTAGGTAGTTATATTCATCAATAGATATGCTAGCATATTTTTTAACATAGTAACTTCTCTTGACAAATTTACCTTTATTATTCTTATATTTAAAACACTTGAAACTTTGGTTAGACATCTTGAAGCATAATGACCTATCTTTCCATAATTGAGAATTTTGAAAGGTAACTTACCCCTATATTTTAAATTCTCAAAAGGATAAAGAAAATGAAAAGGAAAAAGAGGAGAGAAATTATTTAGGAATCTAATCTTTACAAAGATTGCACATATACACTCAATGTTGCAACTAAACATCATAACTAATTTATAGTTCACTAGAAATATTCACAACTACATATAAACATGATGCAGGAGCATCCATGGTCAAAGGGATATCCTCATCAATTTTAATTTTAATTTTCCTATTGTTTGATAATTATTTAGTTGGAGAAATAAATTAAAATATTAGGCCAAAAACTGTAATAAATAATTGGTCTTTTATTTTAATATTGCTAAATTTTGGAGTGGAGATTGTCTAGGTGGCAGTGTTGAACTTGAGCTTTAACAAAAAAAGGCAATCTTGGAATGGATTTTTTTTGGGAGTTACAAATTTGTAAAAATCAATTAAATCCTCATAAATTGTAATAATGGAGATCTTCCATGCCCAAGTTTAGTTGGCAGTTACTTTTCTAATTGGGTCCCTATTTTCTAGGAGTTGGAATCTTGCATGTTGTTGCATGTCTAAAGTCATATCTATGAGACCCAGTTTTAGTAAAATGGGCATAACTTTCTCATATGGTAACAAAATTAAGAATTTCAAAATGATTTGGAACACTGAAAGGAAGGGGCACAAAACCCAGAAATTGTTCGAGGAGCTTCAGAAAAATGATAGATCGTTGATAGGCAGAAAGTGACGGGTTTTCTTGGTGGTTTTGTGGAGGTTGTTTTGAGAAACTAATGGTGGTTTCTTCTCACATAACTTCTATGTATTGATGCTGCTCATTTGGAGAAGGGAGATTTGGAGAGTTGGTGGTTGCATATCCAGATATGGCTAGAATGATATTGAAATTTTAAGTTGCAGATTTTTTTTTTTGTATGTGTGAAGCCCATGTTGTATGTGAGCATATGAGCTCTATGATTGTGTAATTCAAATTCAGATTTGAAATCAATATATATGTTGCATATTTCTCTTCCATATTTATTGTTAATTTTTATTTGCAGCCTTCTTGCATAGTGGTTAATGTGTGTGGCTTTGGATTTGAAAGGGGTGAGTTTCCCTTCCTGCTTTAGTGGTATCAGAGCAGAAGTTCTTGAGTCTGTAACAGAGCACCGAATGTGAGGCAGTTGCAGCAGGACCTGTGAGTGTGGGTTGAAGCTAACAGATCTTGAGAGTGAAGATCTTGTAAACAGATCACCGAATGTGAGGCAGTTTACATGTGAAGAACCTGAGGGTTTTAAAAAAAAAATTATGTTGTAGAGGATTTGAGAAGCCTAGAAAATGGAAAGGAGAAAGGGAATTATCATTAGATGGATTTTAAGGATTCCCAGACTAGAGGTAATAAAAAGGAGATTCAGAGAAAGAGAAATGATAAGGTTGCAACAACAAATAAATGAATTGAGGGATGAGATTGAAAGGAGGAAACAAGAGGAGAGAAGATTTGAAGATAAGTTTTATCTTTCTAATGATGTTTTGACTACAGGAAAGAAAGAAGAAGTAATAGAATGTCATGCATGCGACATTGAGGAGGAAGAAGAGTATGAGCATGAAGAGATTGATGAACCTGAAGAGGGATGCTTATTGGAAGACATGGAGAATGAGACTACAGTGATTGCAGTAGTAGAAGAGAGTTCTTTAAAGAACACCTATGAAGTTGAGAAGGATGATTTACTCATTCAAATTGAAAGAGAATGGGATCAAATTATTGCAAGGGAAGAAAAAGTTGCAACAATGGAAGATATCGAGGTAAAATTTAATTTTGATAAATGTTGTTATGAAGATGAATGTGTGGATAATGAAGTTACAACAGAAGAGTGTCCTTTGAAGGACATAAAAGAAAGTGAAGGGGATGATTTATTGATGCAGATGACAACAGTTGAAAAAGAATGGGATGATTTGATCTCAGGTGAAACGAAGGCTTCAGGTAAAAGTGAAGTAAAATCAGATTTTGGTGTTTACTTTGATGACAATAAGAATGTAGAAATAGAGGATTTTATTGCAGTAATAAATCAATTTGATGAAATTAAATTGGGGGAGTGTAAAGTGAAGGTAAATGCAAATTTTTCTAATAAATCTTTGTTAAAGAATAGTGGACATGAAGATGTTTTGGTTTGTGAATATGATTCCTTGTTAGGAGGAATGGAAAATGAGTCTCTTAATAATGGTACTAATGCTGTTTTGGGTAAAAGAAATCAGATTGCAGTGATGTGTTGTACAGAAGGCATTGAAATAATAAAATTTCATGAAGAAGACATGGTGGAAAGAGTGGGAGAAATTACACCAGCAATA
Source organism: Sequoia sempervirens (assembly GCA_007258455.2). Taxonomy (NCBI): domain Eukaryota; kingdom Viridiplantae; phylum Streptophyta; class Pinopsida; order Cupressales; family Cupressaceae; genus Sequoia; species Sequoia sempervirens. Next base: position 101,009,415 of record VDFB02358134.1, on the reverse strand, counting down.
GAGGGTAGAGGAGTAAAGATGAAAGAGGATAATGTTGTGAAGTTGCAAAAATTGGTGAACAAAGAAATAATAGTGGAAAAAGAAGAGAGGTGGATCCAAGACAAGCATAGGTTCTATAAATATTTCTGCTCATGAAATATTTTTTTTCTACCGTGGGTGTCTGATGCAGGAGCATCCATGGTCAAAGGGATATCCTCATCAATTTTAATTTTAATTTTCCTATTGTTTGATAATTATTTAGTTGGAGAAATAAATTAAAATATTAGGCCAAAAATTGTAATAAATAATTGGTCTTTTATTTTAATATTGCTAAATTTTGGAGTGGAGATTGTCTAGGTGGCAGTGTTGAACTTGAGCTTTAACAAAAAAAGGCAATCTTGGAATGGATTTTTTTTGGGAGTTACAAATTTTTAAAAATCAATTAAATCCTCATAAATTGTAATAATGGAGATCTTGCATGCCCAAGTTGAGTTGGCAGTTACTTTTCTAATTGGGTCCCTATTTTCTAGGAGTTGGAATCTTGCATGTTGTTGCATGTCTAAAGTCGTATCTATGAGACCCAGTTTTAGTAAAATGGGCATAACTTTCTCATATGGTAATGAAATTAATAATTTCAAAATGATTTGGAAAGCTGAAAAGAAGGGGCACCAAACCCAGAAATTGTTTGAGGAGCTTCAGAAAAATGACAGATCGTTGATAGGCAGAAAGTGACGGGTTTTCTTGGTGGTTTTGTGGAGGTTGTTTTGAGAAACTAATGGCGGTTTCTTCTCACATAACTTCTATGTATTGATGCTGCTCATTTGGAGAAGGGGGATTTGGAGAGTTGGTGGTTGCATATCCAGATATGGCTAGAATGATATTGAAAGTTTAAGTTGCAGATTTTTTTTTTGTATGTGTGAAGCCCATGTTGTATGTGAGCATATGAGCTCTATGATTGTGTAATTCAAATTCAGATTTGAAATCAATATATATGTTGCATATTTCTCTTCCATATTTGTTATTAATATTTATTTGTAGCCTTCTTGCATAGTGGTTAATGTGTGTGGCTTTAGATTTGAAAGAGAGAGTTTCCCTCCCTGCTTCAAAACATGTGCAATATTCAATGGAAAATTACAAATCATGAAAATACCATATCATACATAAAAATTGGCATGATGTTATGCTATTTTACACTATTGAAAGAATTTACATGCCACTTGATACATGTGGGATAATATATGCATTTATCGACATCACAATGATAAATCTACAAGTGTAGATGAAGAAAACTTATTGGTCTGAATGAGAGGAAAACATGAAAGAAGCGAATTAATTACAATTCTTCATTATTTGTCCTATAGTTGTCAATAATTTCCAATTTCTTAAAATAGAGGATAGATGGTACTTTTATAAACACAAGGCATCAAATTCCATTACATCAATGGTTGAGATGGCATCTCAAAGATAGCTGGTGATGCAAACTTCAAAGAAAACTTTCAAATAATGAAAAATAGCATATCATAACTAAAAAATGATGTAATGTTATGATATTTCACAATATTCAAAGAAGTTATAAGTCACTTAATATATGTAAGAAAATATATGACTTAATTGACATTAGAATTACTACTCTACAAGTTTACATGAACAAAATTTACTAATCTAAGTGAAAGGAAAACATGAAAGAAACATAATAATGAAAAGTCTTCATTATTTGTTCCACATTTATCAAAAAAAAATAATCCCTTAAAATGACAGATTGATAATACTTTATAAGACACAAGACACCAAATTTTGTTTCAAATCAATTGTTGAAATTGCATCTCAAAGATAGACAACCAAAGTTTAAAAAGCATGAAAACAACATTTTTAGTTGATAGTTGGCAAAAGATTTCCTTTGATTACAATAGAAATTACATCTCAAAGATAGACAACCCAACTTCAAAAAGCATGAGAATAACATATTTAGTTGACAGTTATTAAGAGATCTCCCTCAATGACAAGACTATGCAAACACCTGATGAATACAATGGTTTCTGCTAATATAATGATATGTCAAATTCTTGGAACAAGAATTGAATGGCATGTCGGAAAAGTAGCCCATGAATTCTCACACTCTATTGGAGCTCCAATCTAAAATTAAAGTTCAAGTCCATATTTTAGCTTTTTCCAATACCACCTATAACACACCAGCACCATCACTTCCAATGGCGATACTAAGTAACTTGTCCATTGCAACAAAACCAATTGCAATGAAACCAATTCATTTTAGCCTCACGCCAAAGTGATTTTGTCGTACCTATTAATTACGAGCACTAGTATGTATGTACTTGTATTTATTATTAATAAAAGTTTGTAGGTAAGTAAATTTGTAAAACCTTTTATCTACATAAATGATAGGTTTTTGCCTCTTTTAATTGGGATTAAAATGATAATACTTATATTGTAATGTAAATATAATTATGTTCGATATATACATTAATCTTATCAAATGGAAAGCAACTAATTTATTATATAATTGTTAGATGAATATTTGAAGGGAAGTAGTAAGATTGTAAACATTCTATGAAAATAAAAGGATCCTTCTCTATGATACCACTTGTTAATGTGGTTTCTTATTAAATATACTTAGAACTACAAAATATCTAATGGCAATTGAAATTGGATTTGTATAGAACACTTACTATTTATTGTAATACTAAAAATTTCAAATGCACAATTTTTAGTGGCATTTAATGTAGCATTTTACTATCATATATCATTATGTCTTCCTCACCATCATTAATAATGCAACAAATTCATCATTACACATGAAAAAATCTCTTTCTCCTTTACTCAATTAGGTTTAAAATGTCTTGTAACTTTAGTAGATTGTGCTCCCCTTATGAAAATTTGAGGTTTTTGGTGCATGAAGTTCTACATGTTTTTATAAGTTTTAGTGGCATGCATTCTTAGATAGTGCCACAATGAATTTGATATAACAATGCTTGGGGTTCTCAACTGTAACAAAATGATTTTTTAGTCCCAATCCCTACCATTGGTTTAGATGTGCATAGTGGCCACATGTATTTTCATTTGTGTTATCTTTAATATTAGAGACAGGGTCCAATTTTCCATCCTTCTTTCATTCTAGTTGCAAGGATCCATATTCAATGCTACATGGCATGCTGCCAAGATTTTTGAAGGAAATATAAAAGAATTCTACTTAGAATAGTTGAAGCCATTAGTTTGAACCATAGCATATCTCATTCAATGACTTCTGAGGTTCATAACTATTCCTTTTTCTATTATCATTCTTGATTCATCATGCCAATTATTGTTTGATATCCATGGGTTCATGAAAAAATATGAAGGAAAATCATTAGAGAAAATAAAATTGGGTGGGGTTATTATTTGTAAAATTCGAAAAAAATCCTCATAAATACCTTTTGGCATTTAATTCTAGTATTTTGTTTCTCTCTAGCACCTAACATATGATAACCCATTACCTAATGATGACATATGTATTAAAGAAAGAAAAAATCACTACAAAAATCCTTAGTACTCATCCTAGAAGAATCTTGACCATTTATATAGAAATGTACATGATTTCCTTACTCTACTCTAGGGCTACATGACTTGCAATAAATTAATTTATCTACTAAGGTGGAGAAAGTAAAATCATGAGAAAGTGTGTTGTCTTTGATGGTTTTTCACATGATGTGTTGCCATCAATGACAAAGGAGGAGATTGTTGGAAATTGGAAGGTTTTCATTGATTTCAACAATGGAATTTAGATGATTGTCAGTGATGTACATTACTTGTATAGTTTAGTAGTTTCTCTGATAATGGAAGTCTGTTGATCCAATATTTTTGTGTAGACTATCTATAAGATTCTTTCTGGAATTGATATTATGGTCTATCCCAAAATCATTTGCATCTATTGACAATATTTCACTTGATTAGGCTTTCAATTAGAAAGATACTATCACAAGTAGTTTTGAAAATAGTGGTTTTCTTATATACTAGTTCAGTATGACGGTATTTTGGTCTAGATTTCACTTCAAGAAAGATATCACTATTGGAGTTTGTACATAAGTTTATGATTACTAGATGGATTTTACATTAATTTTTTGTGATAGTATGTGTCAGAATATAGAAGATATGAATAAAAATGTTTTGAACTTTGAAGTCTACAACAAGTTTCTACACAGTACATTGATGTGGGAGAATTCATATTTTCTCAAGATTAATTATTTTGTCTTGTGGCGTTGATGATAAGTTATTTGGTGTTGTCCAAAGGAGAATTTGATGTGTTAAAATTTTTTTGTGTTACACGTTTGATGAAATGCATATACATTTGGAGTTTTTTATGTTTTAGGTCTAACTTTGGCTTACCTAATTATGAATTGGGATTAAGGAGTTTAAACATGCATTGTGAATTTTAAATGGATTTATCATAGGTCCATGCTGAATCATATCATGTGAAAATGAATTTTTTTTGAAGTTAATGTTGATGTAATTGATGTACTTGATGACCTAATTGATGTACTTGATAATATACAGTATATATGTTGATGGATTTGGTTTTGATCTAAAATAGGGTTTTGTTAGTTAGGATGACCTAATTGATGTACTTGATCATATACAGTATATATGTTGATGAGGGCACAACCCGAGACACAAAAAATAACCCACAAATAAGAGAAATTTTATTATTTAGAAAATGGAGCTTCTTACATGCAGAGGATCTCAATCCCCAAGTTCTACAACACATGCAAGTTACAGAAAGCTACAAAATAACCCTTTCACAATATGCGAGCTTGTCCCCAAAAAAGCTACCCAAAAAATTAGAAACCTGCCCATAAATAGAGCTCTTCTTTACTTTGGAGCCAAAAAAAAATTAAAATTTGAGTTTAGGTAGTTTGGAGCCAAAAATTACAACTTGAAGTTCAAATTTCAAAAGAAAATTTGCAATTGTGTCTTCTCGAAAGTGTGTCAACTTCTTGGGGCCATAACTTTTGATCCGGGGCTCTGATACATGAACCGTTTGAACCGTTGGAAAGGCCTCGAAGTCAAGAACACGCTCAAAATCTACCACACTGATTTGGGCAAGTTTCACGGAAACTAAAACTTTAATATCTCTCAACCCAGGAATAGGAAATAAAAACCATAAATTGGGAATTTCATTATGACGAAAAGGGTATCCAAAAATGTAAAAACATCAAAAATTTGAGAAACTTGAAATTTAACTATTTTTGGGTGATGTAAGATTGCCCTTACACCACTAGATGCTCCTGCATTAGACACCCAGGGTAATTTGAGAAGTGACCCTGTCATGTCTCAGATGGTTGAGGAAAACCCAACCTATCAATCACTGCCTTAGATAGCCAGGATGAATCTTCCACAGGCCTTCCTCTCCATTTCACCATATATTCTTCATATAGCCTGTTTCTGGTACTCCTTCCCACACAACTATCCAAGATTTCCTCAATCTCCTCCTTTTCTGAAGTAGGTGTCAGAATCCCATACTGTTCCATCGTTGGTACTTCCTCTGCGCCACCTTCATGATACTCTATCAAATCTGAAATGTTGAACATAGGGGAAATGTTGAATCCATTTGGAAACTCTACCTCATATGCATTCCCTGAATCATGCCTCTTCAAAACTTTACGGGGACCAAACTTCTTCATCTTCAATTTGTTATATGTTCCCACTGGAAACCTTTCTTTCCTCAAGTGGACCATCACTTCATCACTAATCTGAAACTCCTTATACCTCCTCTTTTGATCTGCCTTAGCCTTATACTACATATTCATCTTGTTAATATGTTCTCTTACCTTCTCATGTATATCCTTGATGTGTTCTGCAAAATCTTTGGCTTCAACACTTATTTTCTTCTCTTGGTCCATCTTCCTCAGTTCTCGAGCTGTTCTTGGGGCTACCTCCATATACAATCTGGAATGGTGATCTACCAGTGCTTCTATTGACAGAATTGTTGTAAGAAAATTTTGCCTAGGGTAAGATCAAGTCCCATCCCTTGGGTTTATCTCCTACCAAACATCTCAGTAGGTTACCCAGACTCCTGTTAACAACCTTTGTCTACCCATCTATTTGTGGATGGTGTGCAGAACTGAACTTCGGCTCTATCTTCAGCTTTCTTCCACAAGGTCCTCCAAAAGTACCCTACAAATTTTGTGTCACGATCTGAAACAATACTCTTTGGAAGACCATGTAGCTTCACCACCTCTTTGAAGAACAAGTCAGCAATGTGGACTACATCATGGGTCTTCTAACATGGAATGAAATGTGCCATCTTCGAAAACCTATCAACCACCACAAAGACTGAATCATTCCCTCATTGTGTCCTTGGCAAAGCAAGAACAAAGTCCATACTTATATCCTCCCATGGCCTCTCTGGTATAGGTAAGGGCTAATATAAGCCTATATTCTGGCTCACTCCTTTAGCCATCTGACAAACCCTACAACATTGTACAAACTTCTTCACATCCTGTGACAACTGAGGCCAGTAATAATGCTCACTGATAATGGTAATGGTCTTATCCTGACCAAAATGTCCTACCATTCCTCCACTATGCTTCTCCTTTATCAGATTCTCCCTCATGGAACTCCTTAGGATACACAATTGACTTCCCTTAAATAACATGCCATCCTGGATTATGAAATCTAGCCACCTTGTCCTGTCCAATATAACAGGTTCCTTGCAAGCTTTCCAAGCCTCTGCAAAATCAGGATCTTCTGCATACAGTGTCTTGAGTTCACCGAACCCAACCAGTTCAATCTACATCTTTGTCATCAATGTATGCCTCCTACTTAAGGCATCTGCAACCCTATTTGACTTCCCACTCCTATCTTTCAAAATAAAGGTATAACTCTGCAAAAACTCTACCCATTTCAAATGCCTCTGATTTAATTTTCCCTAACTATTTAGGTACTGCAAGGCCTGATGATCAGTATATAGAACAAATTCCTTTGGCAACAAATAATGTCTCCATTTCTTTAATGCTTGAACTATTGCATAAAATTCTTGATCATATACATAATACTTTCTCTTGGCATCATTTAACTTTTCACTAAAATAGGCAATGTGCTTACCTTCTTGGCTCAATACTACTCCAATGGCACAACCACTGGCATCACAAATCACCTGAAACACCTTGTTGAAATCTAGGAGGGAAATAATAGGTTGCTCTGTCACCTTCTGCTTCAACAGTTCAAAACTTTTTGCTGCTCGAGTGCTCCACTTGAATTCTTTTCTATCCCCTCTCATTGTTTCAGTCAGGGGTCCACAAATACTACTGAAGTTTCTAAAGAACTTTCTATAAAAACTAGCCAAACCAAGGAAAGATCTCACCTCAGTAGCAGTTCTTGGGGTAGGCCATTCCAGAATAGCCTTCACCTTCTCTGGGTCCATCTTGAGACCTTATGCTGAGACAACAAACCCCAAGTACACTAACTCCCTCTTCACAAAACTGCACTTCTTCAGATGAATCAACATTTTCTCTTCTCTTAACTTCTCAAAGGCTCTCCAAATATGCATCAGATGCTCATCCAACATCTTACTAAAAATCAAAATATCATCTAAATACACAATAAAAAACTTCCCAAAAATTCTTTTAGTACCTCGTTCATGAGCCACATGAATGTGCTCGGTGCATTGGTTAGCCCAAAAGGCATGACTAACCACTCGTACAGGCCCTCTTTGGTCTTGAAGGCAGTCTTCCATTCATCTCCCTCTCGAATCCGGATCTGGTGATATCCACTCTTCAGATCAATCTTTGTGAAGTACTGAGCTCCACTCAAATAGTCCATCATGTTATCCATCCTTGGCAAGGGAAATCTGTACTTGATTGTTATCTTATTTATGGCTAGGAATCAGTACACATCCTCCACTCCCCATCCTTCTTTGGCTAGCATCGCAGGTACTGCACATGGACTCCACTCTCCTCAAACCCTTTCTCAACAACTCTTGAACTTGTCTATTCAACTCCCTCATTTTTTCTAGAGTCATTCTATGAGCTGCCTTATTTGGAAAACTGGCTCCAGGAATCAAGTCAATCTGATGACTGATCTTCCTTATTGGTGGTAAACCCTCAGGTACATTATCAGAAACAATATCCTGAAACTCATCCAACATCCCAGAAACTTCTTCTGGAACCTTCTCACTATCCTCCTTACTCACTCTAGGAATCAATGCATAACACACATGCTCATGCTTCATACCTTCTAAAAATTTTCTTCCATCTACATAACAAATTCTAGCACTACTGCATACCTTTTCTTCGGTCTTCTTCAGGGGTTTCAACTTGTGATGAACCCCATCCTTTGTCAAGGAATAAGTGTTTGCATGGCCATCATGTATAGCTCACCTATCAAACTGCCATGACCTCCCCAACAACATGTGACATGCATCCATGGGGATGATATCGCCGAGTACCTCATCATGGTAGCTCCTGATCTTGCACTTTACTAGGCACTACCCATTGACCAAAAATTTGCGGTCTTTCTGCAATCAGGCAATCCGATATGGATGCAGGTTCCTTTTTGTCTTTGGCTTCAACTTTGTGACCATCTCCTCTGACACCAGATTATCAATGCTCCCACTGTCAATAATGACATCACACTTGCACCTTGTGCGAAACAAATTATTCCTCTGTTATGGTTAGTTTTCTTCAGTCACTAGGGCTCTCCTAATCACTAGGGTTTTGATAGAATGAGGGTTGGGTTGAGATAATCACAATCTCAATGCTTTGGGTCTCCATTGGACAACCCCTTGGTGTTTCACTCCACCACTCAACCTATAGGTCCTAAAAGAGAATAGGCACCGCTGGTCACTTGCCAACCCTGCTATCAATTCTAGTTTGCTGCTGCTAAACAATTCTTGGTGCTTTTTTGCTAGTTTCCTACCTCCAAAGAGTTCTTGGTGTTTTTCCTCATCTTCTCCATCTAGTCCTTAATCCCTCTAAAGACTAGTCAACCACTAAATCCTCCTAACAACGTTGCATGGGTGTGCATAAGTTTTATTGCCTTCAAACCAGTCTATGAATGCTCACTGTCCAAGCTCCAAACTCTATTCTCCTATCGTTGTCCGTAAACCCTAGCTTAGGGTTTGGAAAGGCTACAAGAAATAGGCCTTTTTCCTCAAGAAAAGTGTTTATTACTCCTCCCTGCTACAAAAATATCACAATCACAGAGAAGGAACCATGACTAAATCTTGGAGCACTACAAGATTTTCATAGTTTCAGCACCTCTTAGGCTTTACACAGGGCTATCACTGTTTTACAAACAAACTAGGGCTCCTAAGACCCTTTCTTGGACTGTTTTTAGTTTATAACCTCCAAATGAAAAATCTAAAGTTCTGCACACATGCCAAACCTGGTGAAGATTCCTGCAAACACCTCACACTCTATTTTATCCGACACTTTACACCCCTGCCACGTTTTGGTAAATGCAAAGATTGTCTTTCACAACCGGGCATCTTTGGTCTCACCTAGGAAAAGGCCTTAAGCTTGCTCTTAGACTTCCTAATGCTTCATACCATTAAAATATATACAAAATAGGAGCTTCAGAACATTCCCAATGAGTCCATGATTGCTGGGACAGGAAGAATGCATCCTAAGTCTCCATTATTACCACTTTCAAACAAAACAGAAATAAAAGAGAAAAACCAAAGAATGTAGAAGAACAAATAAAGTGACGGATTTTTCTAACTAAAACACCACTAGTCTGGTACAATAGCTTTCCCACGCACTAAAAAAGTCCACAAATACTTAACATAACTCTCTATTTGCTACTTCTAACGCAAAAACATAAATCTGCAATTTTTCACATTAAAAGAAGGAATAAAAAATGTTGTTTTCACTTCTTTTCACAAAAACAGCCAATAAAAAAAGCCTCCAACCCCGTGAACAGATCGAAAGCTTTCTTTACATCATGAAAAATCAGTTAGGTTTTGCTGTTTCGGGCTCCAAAATGACAAAACAATTCACGTTTGAAAACGCACTGTGTTTTCCAGTTTTAACCAAAACTTAAGGAAACGCCTACAAAACAAGTTCCCCATTTATTTTAAGTTTAGATAAGCTCTAAAAAGGTCCCCTTACACATCCTAAAAGGAATTAGGACCTGGCTTAACAAAAAGGAAATGATTTAAAAGCAAAACATCAAAATATGCTTATTTTTAAGGTAGGTGCTCCTACACCATTCTCCCCCTCTCAGCACAAAGACAAAGAACTAGAAGGTGGTATCAGTTTCAGGTCAATTCCAAGATTCTTGAATTGATCCTCTTGTACCCATGTAGCCTTTGAATTAGGTTTTCTCTTCCACTTGATAAGGTGCTCCATGTATACCTTATTCCTTTTTGCTTTCTTCACCCTGGACTCCAAGACCTTCTTTGCCTGAGCTTTCTCTTGACTTGGAAGGGGTATATTATTGATATCCTTAAATATTTCCTGATTGTTCTGAAATTCGTCCTTGACTGTCCCTTTGTATTTGATCAAATCAGCAACGTTGAAGACTAGAGATATGCCCAAATCCGATGGAAGTTCCACCTTTTATGCATTCTTTCCATACTTAGCTATCACCTTGCATGGTCCTACCCACTTCATTTTCAATTTGGTGGACATCCCCTTCTACAATCTATATTTTTTGAGGTGAACCATCACATAATCACCCACTTGAAACTGCACATCTCTCCTTGACTCATCAACTTTGTCCTTCAACTTTTGTGTTGCTATTGTGATTGTCCTCTTAACCTGCTCGTGGATCTCCTTCATGGTTTGAGTGAAGTTTTCTATATGTCCACTCCTATTCTCCATTGTCCCAAGGTCTCTTAGCTCACAAAATCCTCTTGGATGCATTCCATACACAACTTCAAATTGACTTTTTCCTATAGTCCTGTTCACACTATCATTGTATGCATATTCAGCTTGGGAAATCACCATATCCCAGGTCTGCCCATATTCCTTTGTCAAGCACCTCAGTAGGTTACCTAACATTCTGTTAACCACCTCGATTTGACCATCAGTCTGAGGATGGTAAGCTTATCCAAATGATAAATTAGTTCCCAATCTGCTCCACAATGTTTTCCAAAAATGACTCATGAACTTCACATCCCTATCAGAAATAATACTCAATGGCAATCCATGAATTCTCACAACTTCCTTGAAAAAGAGATGGGAAATATAGCTTGCATCATGTGTAGTCTTTCAAGGAATAAAGTGACTCATCTTGCTAAATATGTCCACAACTACAAAAACACTGTCAAAACCAGATTTAGTCTTGGGAAGACCCACCACAAAATCCATGCTCACACATTCCCGTGGTTTGTTTGGAATAGGCAAGGGCTGATACAACCCAGCATTGCTAGCTCCCCCTTTGGATTTCATGCAAACAACACACTGTTCAACATACTTTCTAACATCTTGTGCTAACTTAGGCCAATAGTAAAACCTTTGTACCAGCTCCAAAGTTTTGTTAATACCAAAATGCCCACTAAGACTGCCATTGTGTTTCTCTTGGATCATATTTTCTCTCATTGATCCTCTTGGGACACATAACAGATTTCCCTTGAATAACAACCCATTTTGCAATGTATACTCAACATATTGACTATGAAAATGATTTGCAAAATATGAAAATACCTTATAGGCTTCGGAAAAGTCTTCATCATCACCATAGAGATCCTTAAAACTTTCCAATCCTATGCTTTTCAGCTGTATCTCTTGGATTGTCAACATCCTCCTGCTTAATACATCTGCCACTTTGTTTTGCTGTCCCTTCTTGTGCTTAATGGTAAATGTGAAAGCTTGAATGTACTCCATCCATTTCAAGTGTCTATTGCTTAACTTCTCCTGGGTGTTGATATAACTGAGTGCCTGGTTATCTGTGAAGACCACAAACTCTTTGGGCAGCAAATAATGTCTCATTTCCTAAGGGACTGCACTAAAGCATAGAGTTCCAGATCATAGGTGGAGTATTTTTGCTTGGCTTCATTGGGTTTTTCACTAAAGAAAGCTACAGGCCTACCTTCTTGACTAAGGACTCCTCCTACTACTACTCCACTTGCATCACACTCAACTGTAAACAATTTATCAAAACTAGGCAATAACAAGATAGGTTGTGTTGCCACTTCTTTTTTCAACTATTCAAACCCTTTATCAGCCTCTAAAGTCCACTTAAACTTTGTTTTATGACCACCCTTGATTGTATCTAACACTGGTGCACATATACCACTAAAATTCCTTAAAAACTTTCTATAAAACTAAGCCAAACCATGAAAAATTCTTACCTCAGTTGCTGTGGTTGGTGTAGGCCAGTTTAGGATGGCTTCTACCTTACTTGGATCCATCTTCAGTGTTCCTTGGGATACCACAAAGCCTAGATACACAAGATCTTGTTTGAAGAACTCACATTTCTCAAGATTGATTGCTAACTGTTCTTCTTGCAACCTTTTGAGTACCATCTCTACATGCTTCAAATGCTCTTATGCTGTCTTACTGAAAATCAGTATGTAATCCAAGTAGACTACCACAAAAATCCATGTGAAATCTTTAAGCACCTCATTCATTAGTCTCATGAATGTGCTAGGGGAATTCGAGATGCCAAATGGCATCACTTTCCACTCATATGAGTCATCATTCATCTTAAAAGTTGTCTTCCATTCATCACCTTCCTTAATTCTAATTTGGTGATACCCACTCTTAAGATCTAGCTTAGTGTAAAATTTTGCACCTCCAAGGCAATCCAATAAATCTTCAATCCTAGGTATTGGAAATCTATACCTAATTGTGATTCTATTTATTGCTCTAGAATCAGTACAAAGTCTCCATTTACCTCCTTTTTTTGTTGCCAAAACAACTGGGACTGCACATGGACTAATACTCTTTTGAATCAGACCTTGATTCAACAACTCTTCCACTTGTCTTGTCACGTCTTGGTTATGCTCAGGGGTAAGCTTGTATGCTGCTTTGTTTGGCAATGAGGCTCTAGGTATGAAGTCAATTTGATGACTTATTTCTCTCTTGGGTGGTAGAGTTGATGGTGTTCCATCACTCACTATGCTCTTGTATTTGTCAAGCAAGTTTTGGACTGCTGCTGGTAACACTGTCCTTTCAGCCTTTTCCTCTTCTTTGGGCTGCATCATAATCACATACCCTTCATTCCCTTGGTGTAGATCCTTGATGAACTCCTTACCACTACTCAACATAATGTTTGGAACCTTGGACTGCCCTTCATCTTCCTCAATCAACAATTGCAGCTTGAAGGTTTTCCCATCCTTCATGAATTCTATGGTATTCTCCTTCCCATGATATACATCACCTCTATCATATTTCAATGGCCTACCAAGAAGAAGGTGGCATGCATCCATGGGCAGTGCATCACAAATCAGCTTGTCTTTGTAGCCTCCAATCGAGAATTCCACTGTAAGCTGCTCATTCACTAAGACACTTTGCCCTTTATTTAGCCATGTGACTTTATAGGGATTGGCATGAGGTATCTTCTGCAATTTCAACTTATTTACTACCTCCTCAGAGATTATATTGTCCATAGAACTAGAATCTACAATAACCTTGCATACCTTTCCGAATATTTTGCACCTTGCTCTAAACAAAGCTCTCCTTTGATTGGGTTCTTCCTTGACCGGTTGTCTGATCAACACTCTATTAAACATTAGATTTTCACCTACTTCTGATTCTATGTGACTAATCTCAGGTGTCTTTACACTCACGGTGTCCTCTTGTGCATAAGCTACTCTTTTCTCATTGCTAGATGAAGCTTTCTCCAGGCATCTATAAGCTGGATGGCCTAGCTAATTGCAGTTATAACATTTCATGGTGGCAAAGTAAGAGTTACCTCTGCCTACTCCTCTACCTGTGTTTGAACCCCCTTGAGGACTTCTTCCTCTATTAAATCCTCCTCTTGTTGAAGTTTCACCTCCATGCTCGATAAGCTTTGATTCACCTTGGCTTCTTTGGTCACCACATCTTCCTTGGTAACCTCCACACTGTCCTTTTTGATCTCTGCCTCTTCCTCTGCCCGTAGAGGACTGATCATGCTTCCTTTTATTCCTCTCTTCAATCTTGATAGCTAGCTGATAGCATTGGTGGACTGTCTTGGGGCTGAGCAAAGCCATCTCTTCCTATATATTCCACTTCAATCCGTTGATGTATCTAGCCACTTTTAAGCTCTCATCTTCTGCCACATTTGATCTCAAACAAAGCTTCTAAAACTCTTTCGTGTAGGTGTTTACATCTTGGTCTTTTTGTCTTAAACTCTGCCTCTTCTTGTGGAGTTGAATTTCATAGTCATCGGGCATATAGGCTTCTTTCACTTTTGCAACCATTCCTTTCCAAGTTGATATAGGCTTCTTACCTTGTTTCTCCCTTTCAGTCTGGACAAACTTCCACAAAGTTAACACTGATCCTCTCAACCTTGATTTTGCAACCTTCACCTTCTGTGCTTCTGTGACTCCATCACATTCGAAGTGATTCTCCATGCCATCTATCCAGTCCAAGACCAGATCAGGATCCATATTTCCATGGAATAGTGGTACACCCTCAAGTCCTTTTCCACTTAGGGCTTTTAATGCCTTCAAGAAAGGATGCTCCTCCAAGACAGGGTCAGATTCAGGGACTTTGTCCTCCTCTACAACCTCTTCTTCTTTTGGCACTTTTCCTTCCAGTTTCACCTTGTTTAGTGCTACTTGAAACTATTCTATTCTTTCCTTTAGAGATTTGTTATCCTCTTCTTGCTCTTCAACCATCTTGGCTAACTGTGCGTTTGTCACCATCTTGGGTGGTTCACTTGATTCAACTTCCTTTGACATATAAGCTACTGCTTCCCAAATCTTTCACTGCTCTGGTACCAATCTGATAGAATGAGGGTTGGCTTGAGATAATCACAATCTCAATGCTTTGGGTCTCCATTGGACAACCCCTTGGTGTTTCACTCCACCACTCAACCTATAGGTCCTAAAAGAGAATAGGCACCCCTGGTCACTTGCCAACCCTGCTATCAATTCCAATTTTCTACTATTAAACAATTCTTGGTGCTTTTTTGCCAGTTTGCTGCCTCCAAAGAGTTCTTGGTGTTTTTCCTCATCTTCTCCATCTAGTCCTTAATCCCTCTAAAGACTATTCAACCACTAAATCCTCCTAACAACATTGTAGGGGTGTGCATAGGTTTTATTTCCTTCAAACCAATCCAGGAATGCTCACTATCCAAGCTCCAAACTCTATTCTCCTATCGGTGTCCTTAAACCCTAGCTTAGGGTTTGGAAAGGCTACAAGAAATGGGCCTTTTTCCTCAAGAAAAGTGTTTATTACTCCTGCCTGCTACAAAAATACCACAATCACAGAGAAGGAACCCGGACTAAATATTGGAGCACTACAAGATTTTCATAGTTTTAGCACCTCTTAGGCTTTACATAGGGCTATCATTGTTTTACAAACAAACTAGGGCTCCTAAGACCCTTTCTTGGACTGTTTTTAGTTTATAGCCTCCAAATGACAAATCTAAAGTTCTGCACACGTGCCAACCCTGGTGAAGATTCCTGCAAACACCTCACACTCTGTTTCATCAGACACTTTACACCCCTGCCACGTTTTGGTAAATGCAAAGATTGTCTTTTCCCAACCGGGCACCTTTGGTCTCACATAGGAAAAGACCTTAAGCTTGCTCTTAGAATTCCTAATGCTTCCTACCATTAAACTATGTACAAAAGAGGAGCTTGGACACATTCCTAATGATTCCATGATTGCTTGGATAGGAAGAATGCAGCCTAAGTCTACATTATTACCACTTTCAAACAAAACAGAAATAAAAGACAAAAACCAAAGAATGTACAAGAACAAATAAAGCGATGGATTTTTTTAACTAAAACGCCACTAGTCTGATACAAGAGCTTTCCCACACACTAAAAAAATCCACAAATACTTAACATAACTCTCTATTTGCTGCTTCTAACGCAGAAACATAAATATGCAATTTTTCACATTAAAAGAAGGAAAAAAAAATGTTGTTTTCACTTCTTTTCACAAAAACTTCCAATACAAAAAGCCTCCAACCCCCTCAACAGCTTGAGATATTTCTTTACATCATGAAAAATCAGTTAGGTTTTTCTGTTTCGGGCTCCAAAATGACAAAACAATTCGCGTTTGAAAACACACTATGTTTTCCCGTTTTAACCAAAACTTAAGGAAACGCCTACAAAACAAGTTTCCCATTTATTTTAATTTTAGGTAAGCTCTAAAAAGGTCCCATTACACATCCTAAAATGAATTAGGACATGGCACAACAAAAATGAAATGATTTAAAAGCAAAACATCAAAATATGCTTGTTTTTAAGGTAGGTGCTCCTGCACCAGGTTTCTCCCCTTTTAGCATCATCTGAATGTTCAGATTGGGCCTCTTCATCTGGATGCACAACCCTTCCATGACCTTCTATCCTTTTTTCTTCCCTTCCTTGGTGTTGTGGACATTCATAAGCTTGATGCCTTTCTTCACCACACTGGAAACACATTCCTCTGAAACCACCTCTTCCAGACCCTTGTCCATATCTCCCTCGTCCTCTACCTCTTTGATCACCACTGTTTTGATCATGAGGGTGGTAGAAGTTTTCATTATTTTGGCTTTGGTTGGTACCCACATCTTCACTTTTCTTTTCATCATCATTTCAGCTTCCTAAAGGTCTGCCATTACCCCTTCCACTTTGACCTCCTCGTCCTTTTTGCTTGCCATCAAATCTTTTGTTCAGCTTCTCTTCCACCTTTAGAGCAAACTGATACACATCCTCAATGGTGGTCATTCTCACTAGGCTTAACTCCTCCTAAATGCTCAGTCATAACCCATTAAGATATCAGGCTACCTTCTCCTTATTGGCCTCTGTGTGACCCATTCTGATGATTATCTTGTGAAAATCTTTAGTATATTCTTTCATAGATATGCTTCCTTGCTTCAACCCTTGCAATTTCTTCAACATATCTAACTCGTAGTCCACTCGTATGAATTGCTTCTTTAGTTTCTCTACCATGTGATCCCATCTGGTGATCTTGACTTTTCCTCTTTGATTTATTTCCAACTAGACCTCTTTCCACCAAATACTGGCATGGCCTTTCAGCTTCATTTTCACAAACTTAACCTGATCTGGGTCCTCTATTTCCTCATACTCAAAATATTCTTCTAGCTCGTTGATCTAGTTGATCAACTCTTCCGGGTTCAGACTTCCGGAATAACTGGGGACTTCTGCTCTAGGTCTTTTCCCAATCTTTGAAATAGCCCTTATTAGCTGCATTTGGTCTTGATCAATTGCTTATTCTTCCTCTTCTACATCTAAACTTTCTTCCTCTCCTTCATCCTCACTTTCCTCCCTCGGGTTTAACCCTCTTCTCAACTGCTCTTGTAACACATCAATCTATCTCTGGAGGGCTGCTAATGCATCTCTTCTACCAGCATCTCTGCTGCCTTGATCACCTCTGGCACCACCATGCCTACCAGGTATCACTCTTGGAGGCATCTTTCTTGACCTTGACCCACAACCACGGTCCTAGTGTGAACTGCCTCACGATCGGTGATCTGTCCACACACTCAAGAAACCCCGCTCTGATACCACTTGATGAGGGCACAGCCCGAGACACAAAAAATAACCCACAAACAAGAGAAATTTTATTATTCAGAAAATGGAGCTTCTTACATGCAGAGAATCTTAATCCCTAATTTCTACAACACATGCAAGTTACAGAAAGCTATAGAATAACCCCTTCACAATATGCGAGCTTGTCCCCAAAAAAGCTACCCAAAAAATTAGAAACCCACCCATAAATAGAGCTCTTCTTTAGTTTGGAGCCCAAAAAATATTAAATTTTGAGTTTAGGCAGTTTGGCATTGAAAATTACAACTTGAAGTTGAAATTTCAAAAGAACATTTGCAATTGTGTCTTCTAGAAAGTGCACCAACTTCCTGGGGCCATAACTTTTGATTTGGAGCTCCGATTTGCAAACCGTTTGAACTGTTGGAAAGGCCTCGAAGTCAAGAACGAGCTTAAAATATGCTACACCAATTTTGGAAAGTTTCTGGGCCATTCCAGGAGCTCTAAGTGCCTCAAATCCAACTCAAAAGATTTTCAGGTGCAAATATTGGAAACTAAAACTGCAATATCTCTCAACCTAGGAATAGGAAATAAAAACCATAAATTGGGAATTTCATTATGACAAAAAGGGTATCCAAAAATGTAAAAACATCAGAAAACTAAGAAACTTGAAATTTAACTATTTTTGGGTGATGCAAGATTGCCCTTACACCATTGGATGCTCCTGCATCATATGTGAATATTATTTTTATAGAAGATTATGTAGAAGATATAATGTGTGTGTGAGTGATTGAGAAAATAAATGTGTTACATATATTTGTAGAGAAGTGTTTCATATACTGTGCTTCATCAAAACTAAACTTCGGCACAAGGAAGGTGCATTCTATCTGAGTTCACCTCTTAGTAGTGATCCATTTTATTTTTTGTAAACTATTTCAAACTGTGATCCTTCAAGGATAGTTTTTCCTTGAAGTGAGCCCTTGTAATATTCTATATCTAGATATATTATATTGTGAGATAATCCTTACTAATTTTTTTCCCATCTTGGGTTTTCACATAAAAAAATCTAGTGTTGATGTGACTTATGGTGTTATGCTCTTTTCAATGTCTCCACTCTTGTTTGGAGTTAAATATTGCTTAATAATTGAAAGGTTTATAGTTGAATGGTTTAATAGAATATTGATTCACCCACCCAACATTTAGGGTATTCAAAACATTCTACCTCACTTCCAACTCATAAGATAATACCTTTGTATGGTTCGCATTCTGAGGTTGAGGGTTCTCATCCTACATTTCCATTTTCTTCACAATTCTTTGGGTTCATTATCAAGTCAGTAGGTACTTTTTTTGGGGATCCTATAGAAACTTGAAGGACTTGGTCACAACATTAACATATTCCACATGTCTACATTGCTACCTCTTTAGATCCATAATCATTTAAGGAAGCATTAGGCATTCCTAAGTGGTATTTAGCTATGGAGGAGAGTATAGTTCCTTCATTAGTAACCACACATGGGACTTATTCCCTCTTCCTAATTGAAGAAAATTGTTTGATGTAAGTGGATCTATCAAACCAAATATGCAATGGATGTATCTATAAACAAGTTCAAAGGATGACTTGTGGCCAAAGGTTTCTCATAGGTTGTTGGAATTGATTACAGTGAAATTTTTTCCCCTATTGCTAAGATGAACTCCATTTTTTTGACTCTTGCCATAGCTTATGGGTAGGATTTCCATTGGATGGATGTGAAGAGTTAATTTTTTCATAGAGATCTTGTAGCCAAGATATACATGGAGTATCCATACGATTTTAATCCTTAGTGCACTTAAAAGGAATTGTTTGTCCTATGTAGTACATTATTTTGTATGTATTCTCTTTCCTTACATCTTAGTGTGATATTGGAAATTAGAAATACCACTAACTTATATAATTTTTATACACTTTGAGGTCTAGTGTTGTGTATGCTATCCTCTTATGACTCCCAAGAATGATCTTGAGGACCAAAAGAAATAGTAGTTCAGTTTATTTCTAAGTTGGATACATTGTTGGTTACCATAACACCCCAAGTTCTGATCTCAACCATGTGTTCAAACATAGTATATAACAGAGGGTAGAATGAAATTTCTACCTTAAGGAGTAGCTAGCATCCTTCAAGCCAAGCTTAGTGACCATCAATCCATGGAGGTACATATAGTTGATGAGGAGAGAGGTGACCCCTCTTGACTTTGGAATACTGAATAAGATCTTTGTTCATTGATGACCTCATTATGAACTTGTAAAATCTAGAAGTCTATGAGCCATTTCTAGACTATCGAGTTGAAGTGGTACAATGTACAAGGATCAAGCATGAAGTTGCTTCCTATGTACCAACCTTTTTTGAGGTGATAAAAATACCTTGTTAGGTAATTTTACTCTCAGGGTAAGAGGTGTTAAGGAGGTGCATGACCTTGGCATACCCTAGTCATCCACTCACTAGAAGCTAATTTATCAGTAGATCCACTTTAAGTTGATAATCCTGATCTTTGACTACAATAACGATGTGTTCTATGGCATGTTTTTATTGTGAATATACCAGTGATACAAATTAGCATGATCTTATTGAATAAGAAAGAACAAAATTCTTCCAAAATCCAATTGATTAAGTTTTACATGTTTTTTATTTTCTATACATCAAAAAATTCAAACTCCTAAGTTAAGTTGCACATAAATAACCTCTAAACAAAGAAATACCTATTTCTTGAAAATGTAGTGACTTTGTATTGACAATGCTTCATTTTTTAATTAAAACAACACCTGGGTATGTGCAAGATGATCATGGAAAAAATAGGCCCTTAAGTGGCAAAAAATTCAGAAAAATCAAAGTTAGGCAACTTGATGTAAAAATTTGAATAAGTTATCTATATTATTTCAAAAATATTTAAGAATAGAATCTGGAGCAAATTGAATGTAGTTTCTAAACTACTAGGTTTGTTTAAAAAAGTAAACTTTATGGTGAAAATTTTTAATTTCAGGGAAAAAATAAGAAGTAGGTGTCTGTCTGACCACCCTAACCACAATAAAATGATAATATTTTTTTATAAGATTTTAGATATAAGTAGAGGACTCATCCCTCGATGTGATGCATATTTTTTGTAATTTTTTCCAAGTAAATAATTGATTATGAATTTTTTATTACAATTTTTTTTTAAATATAGAAACACGTATGTTTGATCACCTTAACTTGGTCAAAACTTAATGAAATTCAATTTTTATTTTTTTAATCCTATAGTATGCGACGCATGTTTTGGATTAAAAAAGTGTGATACCATTTGAAATATATAATTTCTTTTCAATCATCCTATCAATCAAGACTTTAGTCATTATTTGAATAGAAAATATTTGAATAATAATTAATTATTGAATTCAAAGTAAAGTGTAATTTATATCGGTGGAAAGCTGAGAATCTCCTTTAAAAACCCTTTTCATTTCATCAATTTTTGGTTAAAAAAATAGTCATCAGCCACATACCCATCATATTACCACTTTTTGGCTCATCATGATCCTGTACATACCCACCTTTGCATATCTTGTCACCTTTTTTGTATGTAAAAAAAATATAGAGTGTTTCCTTTGTTTTAATAGTGCAATACTTATATTGTTCATCGATGCTTTTTCAAGATACTTCAACATCATTGTAGTTAATAATGGCATTCCTTTGCATAAAATAGTGAAACAATTTTGAAGGAAAAATAGAAACCTTAATTTTTTCTATATCTTGAATTTTGAATAGAGAACATGGTAAACATTGGTATTCATAAAAAAAAACTAGTAATCATCTTAATCATTTAGAATAGAAAGAAACCTCCATATCTTCACTTCATGTGAATTTTTTTCTTTGAATTAGTTAAAAAACTTTAACATAATTGGATTAGTTAAATTTTGTCACAAACAACACACTCAATTAATCAACATCAAACAACCTTGAAATTGACATAGTTCACTTTTGGAAAAAAATATCTATCAATAATTTTCCTATTTTAGCTACTTACTTGAAACTATGATCTCTTTTCAATTTCTTAATTGAAGTAGTATCAAACATTGTGAGTTAGCCTACTTTGGATTCACTAGCCTAGTCCTGAAGATTGTGATTCTCATCATCACCTTACTTAGCATAGACTAGATTATCTATTGTAAGCAAGGATCATCTCTAAAACTTATCCAAAAACAAGATATTTTATTCAAATAAAATACATCAACTATTGAAGGCTTCATTCCATCTACCCACAATTTAAACAACATTCATAGTTGATCGAAAGAATTTTAAGGTTTCTTTTCTAGCTCAAATTGAAGTAACTCAAATATTTTCACACATTGTTAAACATAAATATCTCCTAGGATAAGTACAAGTTGTATGGTCACAACAAGATATAAATACAACAAAAATATGGAGTCCAATCCTAGTTGTTGAAAAGCTCCTACTAGTTACACAAGTATTAGTTATCAACCTTATTGAATCCCTCAAATAAATCCTAAAGGAGATGGAATTCCTTTACCAAAAACAAAAACCCAATCTTGTTGAGGTTTAAATAGTCCATTTAATGGATGACACTAATAAACTAATAGAATTCACTCCTCAAAAAATACTACAGATGCAAAAGGATCCATCTCTTGTTAAAGCAATAGATGTAGTGATAAGCCTAGACACAAACTTATAAATGTTTAGACTTACACAACAAGGTGCTAAATTTCCTACAAATTTTGATATCAATCAACTTAGGGACACAAACCTTTTAGGTTTTGGAAAATAAAATCATCTAGTAGAAATTAAATCCTTGGTACATTGTATCCTTGAACAAATACTAAATCCTCCTTCAATGGATATACCAAGTCAACCCATAGTAGGGTATGTGCGGGATCATCATGGAAAAAATAGGCCCTTAAGTGGTGATGAAAATTTAGAAAATTAGAGTTAGGCAACTTGACGTAAGAATTTGAATAAGTTATCTATATTATTTCAAAAATATGTAATAAAATCTATAGAAAATTGAATGTAGTTTCTAAAATACTAGGCTTTTTAAAAAAAAAAATCTATTTGGTGAAAATTTGAAATTTCAATGTAGTAGTACTTAAATTCTAGGGAAAAAATAAGAAGTAGGTGTCTATCTGACCACCCTAACCACAATAAAATGATAATATTTTTTATAAGATTTTAGATATAAATAGAGGACTCATGTCCCAATGTGATGCATATTTTTTGTAACTTTTTCCAAGTAGATAATTGATTATGAATTTTTTATTACAACTTTTCAAAAATATAAAAAACTTTATTTGTTTGACCACCTTAAATTGGTCAAAAATTTATGAAATTCAATTTTGTTTTTTTTATTCCTATAGTATGCAAAGCATAGAATGTGACACATGTTTCAAATTCAAAAAGTGTGATATCATTTGAAAGCTATAAATGTTTTTCAATTAGCCTATCAATTAGTACTTTAGTCGTAATTCAAATAGAAAATGAATAAGAATAATTTATATTGGTGGAAAGTTGAGAATCTTCTTTAAAAACCCTTTTTGTTTCATCAATCTTGGGTAAAATCAAAGTCTTCAACCACATGGGCCATCATATCACTTACATATTGCCACTTTTTGGCCCATCATGATCCTACACATACCCAATAACTTTATTAAAAATCACCATCCCAAACATCGAAATATCAAGCACCAGCATTCCAAACACCAACATCTCACACACCAACATTTCAAACACCAACATCGCAAACAAAAAAATCCCAACCACAAAAATACCAAATACAAATACACTAAACCCAAACATGCTAGATTCAAATTTGTTAAACTATGGAAGAAAAATTTTCATCAAAAAAACTCCCACAAAAAGACATCATCCCACAAAATAACATTTCACAATAAACCTCACAACATCTTCAACATCATCAATACATTACTTCACAAAAAATTATATCCACACAACATAAAACTCAATATCAAATACAACAACCACGAACACAATATCAACAACCACCTCAACATAATATCATTTCATAGCACCACCAAATATCTCCACACCATAGCATCATATTAACAAATCAATACATAAATCCACAATAGTCAAATATCAATCAAAACATGGCATACCATCAACAATGTCAAACACAACAATAAATTCAACCACGATAACTTCTAGCACAACAAAAACTTGAAGCACAAAATAAATAACTTCTACCACAACGACAACTTGAAGTACAACAAAAACAATTTTCCTAGCAAAAATTGCAAGATCAACAAAAATTACATGGCAAACAACAATTCCAAGCTCAACAACAATTACATGCTAAAAAATAGTTGAAAGCTCGACAACAGTTATTTCCCTAACAAGAAAAAAAATCCATGCATAACCCCCACAACAAAACATCATCCCCCAAATTCACTATGAATCATATAATTCACCTCCTTCACCCCATTTAATCCATAGTACCAAATAGGTCCACAAACTCAAATGGCATATAATCCACACAACACATATATAGGCCCAAGTCAATATAATGCTCCTTCCATGGATATATCTTCACAAACTTAAATTTTACATAGAAAATATAATACATACAACTATGAAAGAAAAAATGATCATACATAGTTGAAGACTTATGTCTATATCCATTTGATTGAAGCATCACATTGATACCCCTTCCCCCAAACTTTACAATGTTGAAGTTTGATAAATAAAAATCATGTCATGACCCTGAGGAGAACACAAGAGAATATTTTGTGGCTTTTATGGAAATGTCATATAATGACTATTATATAATGCATGTATTTCCATATAGTTTATGAGGACAAGCTATAGAGTTCTTCTCACATATACCACTTGGCATCAAAATATTACAATAAATTATAGTTCAATTTTTATCTCATTTATCTTATAAAATTGATGCCAAAATCACCTTAGAAGAACTATACAATCTAAAAATAAATAAAGGAGAATCCTTTGCATCCTCCTTACATAGGTGGAGACACAAGGATAGCAAATGCAAATGGCCCATGCCTAAAAAAAAAGTAGAGATCATCAAAGAAAATATAAACATGGATTATGTCTTCCAACTATGAATGCAATACATAGAAAAATTTGAATAACTTACCTCTAAAGTGATTGACATTGACCGGGCACTCATTGTTAAGGGAGCAATGCAAATCTATATGTATAATCACCAAACGTCTATTTCAAGTGACAAACCATGTATATGGGATAAAAATAAGAATATGACTAATGATGGTGTGGTAGATGCAAAGGTTGTGATAAATGCAGCATCTAAAACAAACCCACAAAAGAAAAATTAGTAAAACATTTCAAATGTTAATCCTTCACAAGGACCACCCACAATACAAAACAACTATACATCCCTAACAACTTTAATTTTTTTAGTAAGAGGACTATAAACTCTATAAGCTTTAGAATTTTTAGGATATAATTTTTGCCTTTTGTTTAGGTTTGTGAACATAGGCAATTCGACCAAAAATTCTTAAATGCTTAAGATTGGGCTTCCTACCAAACCGAGCTTCTTCAAGAGTTATATCTTTTAAAGTTTTAGTTGGAGTCGGGTATTAATAATGTAAGTAGCACAAAACATAGCTTCTGCCCAAAATTTATATGTGATACCCCCATGTTTCTGATACTATTTACTACTATTGTTTGCTTTTATATGTTAGTGTGATACTGAATTGTGATGGTGATTGATTCATCAATTTGGTGTGTTCGGATGCGTAGTTTAGTTGATTGCTCCAATTGATATTGTTATTATGATTTATGATACTCTGTATGTAGGGTTTGGATTATTTTATTATGTAATGCTTTCTCTCTAATGTTTTATATGTCGATGTGATAATCCTATGGTGATCATGTTATTTGAATTCAGTATTATTTTATAATGCAATGGTTAAATAATTAGTTATGATGCAGTAGTTAAGTATCATGTAATCTTATGAGCAATTTGGTTAGAAATGTTAGTTAGTCATTGATATTGTAAATGTTAGAATAGATTAAGTGAGAGGATAGTGTAGCATCACTCATTCACGAGTGCCCTGCTACATTGCAATTCCTTCTCACGATAGGATGTTTGATCATATATATATACATGTGTTACTTGACGTTTATTTGGATGCAGGATTGCAGGAATAAGTCTCGATTCCACCTACTTCGGCAGGACAGGGCGAGCAATAAATTAACCTGATGGGTAAAAATGTTGAAAAAGGGAGTAGGTTTGGAAGCGTCCCCG
This sequence comes from Sequoia sempervirens, assembly GCA_007258455.2. Classification (NCBI taxonomy): domain Eukaryota; kingdom Viridiplantae; phylum Streptophyta; class Pinopsida; order Cupressales; family Cupressaceae; genus Sequoia; species Sequoia sempervirens. The sequence continues at coordinate 100,983,584 of VDFB02358134.1, read as the reverse complement.
TCCCAATTCCGTCGTCTTGTTGTACGTTATTGTGTCATGACTGAAATGTTTGTTCTCATTGATCGTGTAGTTTGATTGTTGAAGTATTCATTTTATTTATGGTTCATGTTTATTTAATTAACCTTATTTTATAAGATAATTGATTAAAGTTGTCTAGTTGTTTTGATTTAATTGTGAGTTAGTAGAATGTTAAATTTAAATATATAGTAAATTAAAAAGTGATTTAAATGAATATTGATTATTAGCAAAGATAAGTAATTAAAAACCGTAGTAGGATTTTTGCAGAAGATATTGTTCACACACAGAAGATAGATTGAAACTATGAATTCGAAAGGAGGTTACAGAAGGGCAGATGAAGGACTCCAGGTTTTCTTTTGTTATTTATTATTATTTTGTTGTGCTTTGAATAATAATTGAAAAACTTATAGAAGGAAGTTCAATGACATACATGATTGTAAAATCCCATCAAGTGTAGGTTGGTCTAGAAATAAGGGGGGTAAATTGTTAATAAGGTCTAATAAGACCACTTTAATGTATTTGGGGTGAAAGTATTAGTCTAATTTTACTTAATTATTAAAATTTGAGGGGGTTAAGGCAGTATTTGGTTAGTTTTGGGAATTCCATAGGTAGTTTGATTTGAGAAATGTGGTGAAAGCATTTTGAAGAAAGTAAATTAATAAAAAGTTTTGTTTTCCAGTTATTTTCTAGTTCTCTCTCATTTTCTTGGCTGTGTACGGGTCCGTACAGTAGGTACAGGTCATGAAAGATTGGATTTTGAAATAGAATTTTTTTTCCTTTGTTTGAATTCATTCTTGAAGTTTAAACTTGTATTTCAAGCAATTTATTGACTGAAATTGGAAGACTAACTAGGAAACAGGGTAAAGGGTTTTGAGCCAAAAAATGAGATGAAAAGACCATTCCACCTTTCTATAGTTAATGTTTCTTGGTGGAATGGTCCTGCTAAGTCTAATAATAGGTATAGGAATGTATTCATGCATTGATAAAGAGTTTTGAGGGTCCTGAGAATTCTGCCCCAATGCAAAAGACAAAATTTTATGCCCTTTAAGCATGGTTGAGGTAGAGTTTTTGAGTTGTGTAAGAAGAATAGGATGAAAGTTATTAGTTCTTGTGTTTTTGGATATGCTTAGGTGTTTTTTGATGATTTGTGGGGTTGGAGAGGACCTGGAGTGATTAGAAGTTGGAAACCCTAAGGTGAAGGGGTGAAAAGAGGGGAAAACTAGGTGGTTTACAAAGGAACTCTATACAAAACGTGAGAGCAGTGAAATGTTAAGGTGTTTTGAGCATATTCAAGTTGAAATTAGAAGGATTCAAGTGGTTTTGGGTTTACAAGTGTTCTGGGTATAGGAAATACAATAAGCCCTAGGTTTTAGGAAGGAAAATGAGGGTTTGATGGAACAACAATATAGAAGGGAAATATGGAGGTTTTAACCAGAGATTCCTTTGATTTGTGCCATAATTTGTGACTATCCAAGAGTTGGTGAGGTGAAGAGCAATTTAAAGGACACTTTGTTTGTAAAAGTGGGATAATTCTACTAGCCCTTGGTCACTGTGACTTAATGATTTTATAAGTTTTGACAAATGAATCTGACTTGTAAGGTTGGAAATGTCTTTGTGATGTAATATGGATGCTATTTGGATGATCAATGGGTATTCTTACAGTTGTCATTGAAGGATTGGTCTTTCAGTTGCTCAGTTGTGAATTGGAAAGCCATAGAGTTGACCCTATGGAAGTTGTACTAAATATTTGGTTTTGTGTTGGTTGATTGTTCCTCCATCCTACTCTACATCAGACACCCTTGAATATTCTATTGAAAACATTAGTAAATATGTTCTGAAATTCTTTAACTTAGTAGTGAAAATTATCGTTTTGAAATAAAAATTGTTTTAGATTGAAGGTTGAATTTGCATGTTAGATCTGTATTGGTTTAGGGAAAAATCTATCTGTTATGATTTGAAAATAATCTTCTCTACTTTTAAAAAAAAAAGAGGATCTGTAAATGAAAAGTTGTTTATTTTAAACCCTTGGTTTCTTGATAGGAAAATTATAGTAAAATCCTCTGAAGTTCTTCAATATAAAATTTAGTTGTTGAAATAATTGTGTTGATAAAGAAAATTGTTATTATTATGAATTGAATTGATGACCCTAGTTGCGTCTTAGTTCTGTTAAAGAAAAACAATTTTTAAATATATGCCATCTGTTGAATCACTTGCGTTATACATATATATATTTATTGTTTTTTCCTATTTATATTTATATATATATATATAACTCTGTTTTTCTATACAAACAAATATATTATACTATGTGTTGACCTATTGTTCTGAAATATAAAAAAAATAATATAAATATATATATATATATAAATTAAAATATGTTCATGTATTTCTTTGTTTTCGTGCCCGAATGGGCGATTGAAATTATAAAATAGTTTTAGAAAATAAAATAAAATTTAAAATTTAATAAATAAATTATAGTAAATAAATTTTAATTTGAGAAAGGGGGGTCGGCTGAAGCCGTACCCCCACGGCCTCCCCTGTGGTTGGCCTTTTTGCAGCTGCCATGGGCTGTGCACAACAGCCCAGGCTGCGCACGGTAGCCTAGGCTGCTAGTCGCAGCCTATGGTGGTTGCGGCCTGCCACGGGCTGTCCCCTATGGTACTGTGTACCATAGGCTGACAGCAGCTATGTCGCTTTATTTTATTTCATTTACTATTCCTATTACAAATTTTTAATATTTCTAATTCATTTTATATTTAAATGTGATTCGATTTATTTTTATGTTTATATATATATATATTAATATATATATATATATATATATATATATTGTATATTATTTAATATATATTTAGTATATATTATTTCATATATATATATTTTGAGTTTTAATATGATTTTTATTTTTTTATATTATTTCAATATGATTTAATTCGAATTGGTTTTATAAAATAATTTTTTTTGTAATATGATTATATTAATTTTATTAAATGATTATTTTTTATATATGGACATTTCTGTAATAGGGTTATTTGTTGTAAATATGATTTTAATATGATAAGAAACAGAGAAATTTCAACGCCTAATGTAGTTGTGCAAATTAGGAATATATCGTGTGAGTTGAATTAAATCGTATTCTTTTTGAACTAATGATTTATTTATTGGTAAAATTGATTGTGTTTGAAATTTATTGTGTAGCATTGTTTGCTTATTCTTGAGTCTTCATCGAATCTATTGTGAGTTTTCTTTTGATTGAGTTATGTCTCGTAGGAAAACTCTAGAATCAGCTTGTCTGGTTATAGGAACCTAAGATGTGTTTAGGACTTCCAGAGGAGTGGTTACTGTTATCTTTATTCAATCTTGTGGTTTGATGTTGTTCTTATGATTGGCCTTCGATGTGATGTTAATGTACACGTGGATTGTACTATTTGTGAACGTTATATGTATGATTTTGGGTGAGAGGGTTATGCCTTGTGGTTGATCCATTGTTGGTTTAGTTTTCCTTGTTGATACAATCCTGTTTAGTTGGGTATTCTTGTGCTAGAGTGTCTAGAGAGAGTGGCTCTAGTGGGGGCCAGTGCACAAAGGGGTTGTCAGGGTAACCCACATAGAGTTAGATTAATCAGTGATAACTTAAGTAATAAACCATGGGTGGGGATTATACATTAATAATATAATTGAGAAGCATCATCCACTTGTTAGTGCTATCACATACTAAAGGGGACTGAGAAGGCCGTGGTTGGCAAGGTCATTGCCTTGTCTTCACAAAAGGTTAATGACTCCGCATGAGTAACCCTATGGAGCGGCGCCTTGAGATAGGCTGTCAGGAGAACCATAGATGGAGGTGGCACCTTAACTTGGTTGTTTGGAGAATCCATGTTGAGATGGAGGTGGCACTTGGTGATAAGTTGTCAGGATAATCCATGTGAAACCATGCGATGACACTCTACTCTAACATTCTATTTGTGTTGATTTACTGAAGTCCTCTGGAAGTGATTTATTGATTTATCTTTGGTTATTATTGGAAGTAGTCTTTGATATTATGTATTGAGTTTCATTGATGTTGTGATTGTGACTTGTTGCTACGTTCTAAAGTGGTTTACTGTTGTTCTTTTGGATTTGTCGTTGTTAAGTTTCTAAGTGGTCTTTGATGTTAAGTTGTCTGTCTGGAGTTAGTTTTGTGTTGTTGTTAGACGTGCTTGGTCAGGGACCCTTCCTTGTCTACTCTCAGCATGGGGGTGGTTGGGTGGAACGTGCTTCGCACCCCATTGGGTTCCCTTTCTATTACAGATGTATCTTTTATTGCAGGGCTTTTGGCGGATGTGGATGATCTAGTAATACTTTGTACTAGATGTATGTTATACTTTAGATGTAATGTATTCTTTGATGTATTGTCTCCCACGTGTGTTGGGATGACCTTGTTGTAATTGGTATATGTAGTTATTGAGATGTATCTTCAGTCAATTGTATTTTACTAGCATTTGGATGTAATGTATATTTAGGCTATGTATTTATTCAGGAACGATCATTTGTAATAGTTGTGTTAAGTTGTGTTATTTCTGTGGTTATATAAATGCTCATATTCTTATAGTATCTTTCGTTGTCATATGTGCATATGGTATTTATATGGTTATTGTATAATAGATATTTTAAATGATGAAATGGGAATGAATAGATTTATGTAACTGTTTATTATTATTATCTTATTGTCGTTGTTATGGATTAGTATAGTAATGTCACCTTGTGTACCCCAATGGAACTAGTCGTGTAACTTAATACATTGTTATTGGAATACTTAAGTAAGTTAGTATGTTCTTCTAAACAAAAAAATTCCATTGTTATTAGTTCCTTTAGGGTTCGCACGGTGGGGCATTACATTATAAGACATATTTTTAGTAGGTAACATACATCTAGCCATTTCAATAATAGTTATATGCTTCCTTTCTGCCAAACAATTTTGTTGAGGTGTATAGGGAGTAGTTAGCTCATGCTTAATACCAAATTATTTCAAATAACTATTAGAATCATTATTCACATATTCTTTACCATTATTAGTTCTAAGAAATTTAAGTTTAAAACTAGATTACCATTCAAAAAATTTATGAAATTTAGAAAATATATGAAGAACTTGATGCTTACTATGAAGAAAATAGATCCAATTTCTTCTAGAATAATCATCAACAAAATTAAGTGCATAACTTGATCCTTGGATGGAGTTATTCTCCATGGGTCGCAAAAGTTCACTATGAACTAGGTGCAACTTATTAGTTTCCCTCCATGATCGACCTTTATGATTGACCTTGTGGAAAGGGCTCCCTATGCATTTTACCACTTATGCAGTCTATGCATACAATTTTAGATGGAACAATACTAGGCAATCGATCTACCATATTAATTTTTTGCTTTAAAAAAGTATTATTAGCATTAATAGGACCAATTTTTTCATACCAAGCATTGAAATCAATGGTAGATATTAAAGAGCATCTAGATTGAGAAAACTCATAAAATTTCAACAAATTATCATTGTTTAATTTACCACTAGCAATGACCTTGCTTTTTTTTGGTTCAATAACATAACAAATATATTTGTAAAATTATATTTTATAATCTTGAAAAAGCTTAGCAACTGAGAGAAAGTTAGTCTTTAATTTAGGAACATATCAAACATCATAAAATTTACCATTAGGAACATTCACATCTCCAATTTCTACTTTACAAGGATGATTATTAGCAAGTTGAAGAGGAACATTAGATATATTAGGTTGCATAGACTCAAAAGCTTCTTTATGTGAAGTAACATGTTGAGATGCACCTGAATCAATAATGCATTCAAGACGTTGAGAAACATTAAAAATACAAGTAAAGAAATTTCTAGATTGATTAGCATTGTTATGAAACTTATTATTATTAGGTTTATTTTGTTGATTATTTTTATTCATAGGATTTCTCTCATTTTTATTCTTAAAACAAATATTTTTCCAATCACCATCCTTATTACAATAAGTGCATCAAGGTCTCTTAGAAGAGTTAGACTTTCTAGGATCATTATCATTATTATAATGAGGCTTATTATTATAATATTGTTGTTTAGAATGAGGCTTAAAATTTTACTTATGATTAGAAAAAAAAGCATGTTCATTAGACTTAAGATTGGCAAACTTAATTATCTTAGCTTCTTCTTGTCTTAATAAATTATGAAAAATATCATAAGTTGATTGAGTAGCTAAATAAGGAATAGCTAATTGAGCATGAATATTAGTAATAAATTACTGAAATTACCTACAAAAACATTTTTTTAGAATAAGATAAATTAATATAAGATCTTGTAATTGTACTCCTAAACCTTGCAATTGACTATTTAAAGCATCAAAATTTAATAAAAAAATCATCCATAGATTTAAAATTAGAATACCTTAAATCTTCATGTTGATCTTGCAGTTGAATTTTTCTAGATTCATTTAAACTACCATAAATAGTCTTGAGTTTGTCACATCCTTCATAGGTTGTTGTACATGTCCCAATATGAACATATATAGTTCGGGTGGCATGGAAATACCTATGAGGCCAAAGGCTTCCTCATTTTTGAGCTTCCATTTTTCTTATTCATCTTTAAATGCAAATGGATTGGGTTTTGAATTGGGATCCATAGGAACATCCAAACGATGTTTAAAACAAAAAAATAAAAGAAATATAAATTTCCTAAGAATGATAGTTAGAACTAGTTAATTTCATTTTTAGGAATTAAAGTAGAAATTGCAAATATATTGAAGTGCACAAGAAAAAGTTACTAAAATAAATACTTTACAACTTGAGAAAGGAAAAAAACTAACTAAACTTAAAAGAAAAAAAATAGCCCTCTTTAAATAAATTTAAATCTTGAATAAAATATTAGACCCCTTTAAATTAAATTAAATCTTAGAAAAATAGCCTCTTAATAAATGAGAATTAGTTTTCAAAAAAATATTTTTATATACAAATATTAAAAATATGTATATTTATTTAACTATTTGATTTTAAATAGAAAAAATATTTTAATAAACTCTTTTTAAAACTTAGAAGTTTTTCTATAATCTTAAAATAATAAAAATGTGAACTTTAAAATATTTTTAAAAATTCTCATTTAAAGAGCTTAATAATATATTTAGCCGATAGACTATTACATGGGGGAACCCCACCGGGATCTCCTCAAGTCTAACGTTGACGTTCAGTGAGAATGATTTCCTGCATATGTGGTAAATATCCTTTTTTTTAATATTTAAATCAGCCTATCAACATAAGCATTGCACCTCATTGGGGTGCAAGTTCTAGTTTAAAAAGTTTATAAAAAAGAAAAGTTTGATTCTTTTTAAAAGATCTCTAATATTAAAAGGGGAAGAACAAAGAAAGGAGAGAAAAGACTAGCGGTTGTCGTGAGGTGGTTTCTAGACTGTGGCAGAGGAGGCACTTGAGGCTACAATAATACTGGTAGGGAGCTGCACCCAAGCCCTAAAAAGGGTTTAATTTAAATTTATTATTTATTATTTTTTTATCATCTATTAAAAAATAGTCCTTTAGGTTTTTTATTTATTATAAACTATGATGGTAACCCAAAAAAAGTTTAAAATTTGAACAAATTTGTAAGAAAAATCAGATTAGGCTTTTTGAAAAAAATTTCTTAACCAGGGCTAAAGTTTTTTAAAAAAATATTATTTATCTATAAAAAATTGAACATGCAAATTTGAATATAATATGCAAAAATAACATATTTTTCTCATATTTAAGTTGATATTTAGGAAAAATCATAGAAAACTTTATACAAAATATCCTACACAAATTTAGAAACCTTTGAATTGAAATTTGAAAAAAAAGATAAACCCTTATTGGGTTTTCTTAAAAAAATTACACTAAATGCTTGTAGATTAAAAAAATATATATTTGAAATCTATAAAAACTATAGAAACCTATACAATAAATTAGTTAGAAAAAAAATATCAAACAAGAAGCAAAATAAACTTTGGCTCTTCCCCTCTTCTCGTAGAATGCCTCCAAAGGTGTTCTTAAAAACTTGGTAAACCTTCAACAATGTAGCTCACAAAAGATTAGTACCAAAGCTTGGATACCATGAAAGAAAAAATAAAACCAAGAAATTGAAGAGCTAAACCAAGCACTACCAAATGCAAAGGAGATGTGCAAGAATTTGATAAGGGGAAAAAATAAGAAAAAACCCTAATATTATGAATGGAGGAAAAATGCCTAAGAATGATACAAAGAGAGAGATCACATGAGCATTGCACTTTCTTGCTTAAATATGAAAAATCAAAGGAGATGCACCTCAATAAATAGAGGTGAGAAGAGGAGTTAAAATGTAACTCTCAACTCAAGGAATGCCACCATTCATCTATGTGTGTGCACTTTGTTAAGAACTTCTTAAGGAGGTGGCTACAAATATTCCTTAATAAAGGAATTAAAAATAAATGAGTCATCCTCATAGATGTGTGAGAAGAAAAAAAGAAAAAATAATTGTAGGAATTCCTTTGGCATATTCTTACAAGTTAAAAAATAATTAAAATTAAAGAATAACCTTTACCAAGTAAAGATTAATCTTCTACCAATTTTCAATGTGGGGAAGGACATAGAGCATATGAGTGAGCTCAAAATCAAGGGATGTCAAATAGTGTTGGTTTGTGGTGACTGATCATGTTGTATTGTACACTCTTCATGTATCCTAATCAGTCTCCAAGTGGGAGAAAACACTGACTTTGTAGAACCCTAATTCTGGAAGCTTCTAAAAAGCTTCTTATAAGGAGTTGGGATGGGAGTTTAGTAGTCCATTGTTTGTGTGATTGTAATATATTTTGTACTAGACAATAAAATCATTAGATGGTTGTGGTTTTGTGGATGTAGCTTGGATTGGGTGGACCACGTTAAATTCTCTATAGTGTTAATTTCCTGTTTGTTTTTTTTTTCTCTATTTATTGATTAAATTTGCATTTAACTTGTTACATATCTTCCTACTAACCCTGAAAAGTGGTATCAGAGTAAGGTTGTGTTTGGTTATCCTTTGCAAGAAGGTCTCATGGTCGAATGGGAGTAACGGAAGATGAGGGTAATTTTTAAGGTTGAGAAGATGAAAATGGAGGACTACTTCTATTAGAAGGACTTATGGCAGCCATTGGAAGGGAAAACCAAGAAACCCTCAGCAATGTTTGATGAGGACTAGGATATTCTGGACATAAAGGTACTAGGTTGTATTTTTTTGTTCCCGACACAATTGATGGCATTCAAAATTAAAACAAAAAAGGAAACTCAAGAGTTGATGGAAACCCTCGAGAAGTTATATAAAAAATCCTTCCACTTCGAATAAGGTATTTCTTATTAATCATTTATTTAATATGAAAATGGTAGAAGGTGGGTCAGTTGTCAATCATTTAAATGAGTTTAATATGGTTACCAGTCAATTAACATTGGTAAATGTAAAATTTGATGAAGAATTTTGGGCTCTTTAGATTTTGTGTTCTCTTCCTGAAAGCTAAAATAGTTTGGTAATTTCTATAAAAATTCTATTTCTTGTTTGAATACATTGAAATTTGATGATTTTGTTGGTGTTATTTTGATGAGAAAATTCATAGGAAAAGCTCAAGTGGAACATCCACATTAGGAAATTTTTTAAATGTAGAGAGCAGGGGCTTAACAAAGGAGAGAGGAAATAATTTTTGAAGTCGTGGGAAGTCACGAGGAAAATCAAAGGAAAAAAGGTCCCAATCTAGAGACAAGATCATGGATTGTTGCTACTATGGTAATTTGGGTCATTTAAAGAAAGATTTTTGGTCTCAGAAAAATAAAGGAGACAAAAAGGAAGGAAATAAAGAGGAAAATGTGGTAAGTAATAAATTTAATGTGGATATTTTGATTCTTTCCCTTGATAATGTTGATGATTCTTGGGTGTTAGATTCAAGGGCTTCATTTTATGCTACGCCCCATAGAAGTTATTTTCTTGATTATGTTTAATTGGATTTTGGGCTAGTTTATTTGGGAGATAATGAAGACTATCAAATTCTTGAAAAGGGAAGAATCAAGATTAAGTTATAGAATGAGAATCATTGGCTACTACATGAAGTAAGGAACATTCCAAAGTTAAGAAGAAATTTAATTTTAGTAGGGAAACTGGATGATGAAGGTTGTGCTATTACATTTAGTGATAAAAATTGGAAGGTTACAAAAAGTGCCTTAGTGGTAGTAGAAGGTGTGAAAGCAGGAACCTTATATCTTTGAAAAAATCATATTGTTCCTTCTACTATAGCTATTACAAATAAAAACCAATGTTCAAGAATAGTTGTAGTTTAGTAGGCAGAAAATTAAATAGTTGTTGTGGATTTTGAATCAACTCTATGGCATAATAGACTTAGGAATATGAGTGGAAAAGGTATGGAAGTACTTCATTCAAAGAATTTTTTACCAAGTCTAAAATGTTTTAATATGGATTTCTTTGAAATTTTTGTGTATGAAAAACAAAAGAGAGTTATTTTTCTCAAGGATAGGAAGGAAAAGAAAGATGAGAAATTGGAACTTGTGCATATGGATGTATGGGACCACCTCAAGTATCTTCTCTCAGTGGCTCTTAGTATTATGTTGCATTCATTGATGAGATGACTAGGAAGGTATGGATTTATTTCCTTAGGAATAAATCTAATGTATTTCAACTTTTAAAAAATGGAGAAGCTTGGTTGAGAATGAGACAGGTAAAAAGTTAAAATGTTTCAGATCTAATAATAGTGGCGAGTATTGTAGCAAAGAGTTTGAATATTATTGTTTAGACTCTAATGGTATTTCTAGGAAGAAAATGGTTTCAAGGACTCCATAGGAAAATGGAGTGGTTGAGTGCATTAATAGAACAATAATGGAGCATGCACAGACTATAAGATTTCATATTAGACTTCCTTTAAACATGTGGGAATAGGATGTAAACAATCCTATTTATTTAATTAATAGAGGTCCCTCTAATCATTTGGGTTGCACATATTCTAGAGTAATCATGGAAATGTAAGAAGGTGACATATTCTTTTCGCAAGACCTTCAGCTATGAAGCATTTGCACATGTAGATTCTCAAAATAGAACCAAGCTTCATGAAAAATCAAAGAAGTGTATATTTTTTGGATATGGAATTGATGAATTTGGTTATAGGCTTTGGGATTTTGAAAATCAAAAAAATGTGAGAAGAAGATATGTCATATTCAATGAGAAAGTGTTGTATAAAAATAAATCTCAGTAGCATGAGAAGAAAGAAAATGATTATTTAGTGCTAGATGATACACTGAACAACAATGTTCCAGTGGTTCCTCACACTCTACAATAGTAGCAACAAAAAATACCATAAACTCTAGTGAATGTTAGACGATCCTCAAGGATAAGTAGACCTCCAAAAAACTATTCTCCATCTTTGTATTCTATTTTATTAACTGATGCTATTGAACTATAATGTTATGATGAAGCTATGCAGGTGGATACCAAGGTTCAGTGGGAGCATGGAATGGAAGATGAAATGGACTCCTTGCTAAAAAATCAGACTTGGGACTTATGCAAGTTACCTATAGGTAAAAAGGTGTTACCAAATAAATAGGTTTATAAGCTGAAAGAGGAGGATGGATGTAAGAAAATATTTAAAGCTAGGCTACTTGTAAAAGGATTTGGATAGAAAAAGGGTATTGATTTTGATGAAATGTTTTCTCTAGTTGTTAAAATGACTTCTATTCATACTATTTTAAGTATTTTGGCCACTAAAGATTTCCATTTAGAACTACTTGATCTTAAAACAACCTTTCTTCATGGAGATTTGGAAGGGGAAATATATATGGAACAACCACAAGGATTTGAGGTCAAAGGTAAGGAGAAAATAGTGTGCCGATTGAAGAAAAGTTTATATGGCTTGAAGCAAACACCTCAACAATGATATTTTAAGTTTGATAGTTTTATGGCTGAGCAAGGCTACAACTAGTGTAATTTAGACCATTGTGTTTATTTTAAGAGGTTAGATGATGATAGCTACCTTATTTTATGTTTATATGTTAATGATATGGTTGTAGAGAGGTTTAATATGGATCACATAAAAGATTTAAAACAACAATGAGAAAATTCATTTGCTATAAAGGATTTGGGGGCAGCAAACTAAATCCTTGGTATGAAGATTTTTCTATTTTAAGTACAAGGCCAAGGCCTAACATTATATATTAATATGTCTATAAAAAGTACAATCTTAATTATAATTATAGTACTAATTAAACCAAACCAAAATAGAAATGAGTGAAATAATTCCCTCATCAAACCAATACAAACTATGATCCATCAGTTTGATACTTATCAACATAATAAGTACAAAACATTCCACATACATATTTATGAGCATCATAAAGCATAAGATGTTAGTTATAAAGCCCACTTTTTGTAAATGACATAACAAAATGAAAAAAAAATTCACTACAAAATTTGGTTCCTAATCTTAACAATTCATCATTCCTCCATATAAACATTACTAAATTGTAATTTGGTATGAAGATTACTAGAGATAAGAAAAAAATTAAATTGTTTTTATCTTAGGATGATTATGTTTAAAAGGTGTTGTAGATATTTCATATAGAGAATGCAAAAGATATCAGCACATCTTTGCATAGTCATGTTAAATTGACTAAGGATATGGGTCTCGACAAAGACACAAGAAGAGGAAGAAAAAATTTCCACAATATAATATGCTTCAGTTGTGGGCAGTTTAATGTACACCATGGTATGCACATGACCAGATATTGCACATGTTGTAGTAGAATTTGTTAGCAGGTATATATGAATCATCCCAGAGTTGAGCATTGGAATGTGGCAAAATTGATTCTCGGGTATTTGAGAGGTACATGTAATAAATATCTATGTTTTTAAGGCTTTAATACTAATTTAAAAGGATATGTTGACTCAAATTTGGTAGGGGTTGTAGATACCAGACAAAGTACCAAATGCTATGTATTCACAGTGTGTGGGATAGTAGTGAGTTTGATTTATTGGTTGAAAAAGGTGGTTGCTTTATCCACCATGGAGGTAGAGCACATTGCTACAACAGAGGCAGCAAAGGAAATGATATGGCTGCAAATTTTAATGGAAGAGTTGGAAAAACAATAGGCTGAAAATTACTTGTTTATAGATAGTTAGAGTGCTATACATCTTGCAAATAATTCCTCCTTGCGCTCTAAAACCAAACACATACATTTGAGATATCATTTCATTTTGTTAGTGTTGGAGGATGGACAGGTAAAGCTAGAAAATATACATACATATGTCAATCTAGAATATATGTTTACAAAGGCAGTGAAAAGGGAGATGTTGAGCTCCTCTTCAGCTTTGGTTGGCCTTCAAGGTTAAATTCAAGTATAATAGAGTAGCAAGGTCCAAGGTTCTTATTTCCAGTGGGATCTTTAAGTGTAGTGGTGTTGTCCAGGATCAATATTCAACTGGGATATTGTATGGTGTGGAGCCGAATTAGTTTAGTAGGAGATTGTTGGTGTGTGGTGACTTATCATGCTATACTATACACTTTTCATGTATTCTAATCAGTCTCCAAGTGGGAGAAAAAATTACTTTGTAGAACCCTAATTTTGGAAGCTTCTAAAAATTTTGTTATAAGCGGTTGCGATGGAAATTGTATTAGGAAAATTTTTTTTTTATTGTAATATGTTTTGAACTAGATAATAAAGTCATTGGATGGATGTGCTTTTGTGGATGTAACCCAGATTGGGTGAACCAGGTTAAATTGTGTGGATGTTAAATTTTTTTTTGTGCTTTATTTCTCTAACTTTTTATTAAATCTACAATTAAATTGTTAGATATCTTCCTTCTAACCCTAAAAAATAAAAGACCTAAAGGTAATTCTTGACTTTCCAATGTAGATGAAGATGTACAGACTTCAAATTCTAAAGATGTTGAAAGAGGAGAGGCCCTTGTAGTCAGGAGAACCTTGTAGAATGAGGAGAAGGAACTAGATCAAAGAAATAACTTGTTCCAAACTCAATGCAAGTGTGAAGGTAAGGTTTATAATATTATCATTGATGGAGGTAGCATTGATAATATTTTTTTAGAGGAAATGGTTACTAAATTGCAGTTGGAGAGAAGAAGGCATTCAAAACCATATTGTATTGCATGGTTGTAGAAGGACCATAGGGAATTGGTCAATGAGAAATTTTTGATAAAGTTTAATATTGGTAACTATAACCTAGATATTATTGTATGTGATATTATATACCTATGGAGGTTTTTCACATGTTTTTAAGTAGGTCATGTTAGTTTGATTGATGATTAGTACACCATGGACATGCTAACACCTATTCCTTGACAAAGGATGGTGTTCGTCATAAGTTGAAACCCCTAAGGAGGAAGAAGAAAAGGTATGTAGTAATAAAAGAATTGATTTGGTTGATGGAAGAAATTTCCTATAAGGTATGAGACATGAGCATATGTGTTTTGCATTAATCCCTAGAGTTGATAAAGAAGATAATAGTCAAGTACCTATAGAGGTTTTATCTTTTGTTGAATGAGTTTCTAAATATTGTTTTTGATAACATACCTAAATGTTTTCCTCCAGTGAGGAAGATTAGCCATTAGATGGACCTAATTGTTAGAGCCAGTTTTCCAAATAAGGAAACCCATCAAATGACTTCAACAAAGAATGAGGAGTTGACTAGACAAGTGCAAGAGTTGTTACATAAGGGATTGATTTGATAGAGTTTGAGCCCATATGCTGTAACTACAACACTAGCACCAAAGAAGGACGGGGAATGGCAGATGTGTACAGATTCTAGATCCATCAACAAGATCACCATAAAGTATAGATTTTCCTTCCCAAAGATGGATGACATCATGATTGTTTGAGTGGAGTTAAGTACTTCACGAAGATAGACCTAAAGAGTAGTTATCATTAGATCTTGATTAAAGAAGGAGATAAATGGAAGAAAAACTTCAAGACCAAAGAGGGCTTATACAAGTGGTCAGTTATGCCTTTCAGGATACCCAATGTACTAAGAACATTTATGCGGCTTATGAATGAGGTATTGAAAGAAATTTTTAGGAAATTTTTTTCTTGTTTATTTTCATGATATTTTTATTTTCAGAAAGATATTGGATGAGCATTTGATGCATATCCGAAGTTTTTTTGAGAAGTTGAGGGAGGAGAAGTTGCTGATCAATTTGAAGAAGTGCAATTTTGTGAAGAGAGAGTTTTTGTACCTAGTATTTGTTAGCTCAACATAGAGTCTTAAGATAGATCCAGAGAAGGTCAAAGCTATTATTGAATGGCCTACACCAAGGACTGCTATAGAGGTGGGATCCTTTCATGGTTTGGAAAATTTTTATAGAAATTTTATCAAAGGTTTTAGTAGTATTTGTTCACCTCTAAATGAAACAATGCGAGGGGACAGAAAAGAGTTTAAGTGGACTATAGGAGCAACAAAAAAAATGATATGTTGAAGAAGAAATTTATAAAGAAAACTATTTTGGAACTTCCATATTTTGACAAGGTATTTCAAATAGATTTTGATACTAGTGGCAATGCCATTGTAGCTTTTTTGAGTCAAGAAGGTAAATCCATTTGCTATTTTAGTGAAAATTTGAATGATGCAAAGAAGAAGTATTATGCTTATGATCAATATTTTTATGCTATAGTTCAATAATTAAAGAAATGGAGACACTATTTTTTTCCAAAAAAAATAAAATTATTTACTGATCATCAAGCTTTACAATATTTAAATAGTCAATGGAAGTTAAATCAAAGACATTTGAAATGGGTTGAATTTTTGCAAAGTTATACATTTTTTTTGAAGCATAGGAGTGGAAGATATAATAGAGTTGCAGATGAATTAGAGGAGGATTTTTTTTATTAAAAATTTAGATTGAAGTTGTTGGGTTCAATGAACTCAAGAGCTTTTACCTTGAGGATCTTGATTTTATAGAGGCTTGTAGAGCTTGCAAGGAGCCTGCCAATTTGGATAGGATGAGATGGTTGGATTCTACAATCCAAAATGGTATGTTGTTTTGAGGGAATCAATTGTGCATTCTACGGATTTTCATGAGAGAGAACTTGATTAATGATAAACATAGTGGAGGATTAGTTGGACACTTTGGTCATGATAAGATGATTACTATTGTTAGTGAGTGATACTATTGGCCATAGTTGCAATAGGATGTGAAAATTTTTGTGCAGAGTTGCAGAGTATGTCAAATGGAAAAAGGAACAAGCTAGAATAATAGATTTTATTAGCCATTACCTATACCTGAGAGGCCATGGGAGGAAATTATTATCGATTTCATTCTTGGTTTTCCAAAAGAAAAAAGAGGGGATGATTCCATATTTGTGGTGGTGGATAGATTTTTGAAGATGTCACACTTCATTCCATGTCATAAGACTAGTGATTTTCATGTTGCATAAATATTTTTTAGAGGTGATGAGATTACATGGTATACCCAAGAGCATAGTTTTAGATCAAGATACTAGGTTTGTTGGTTATTTCTAGAGGACATTATGGAAGAAGATGAATATTGATTTGAAGTTTAGTTCTACACACCCTCCACAGACAAATGTACAAATAGAGGTGGTGAATAGGAGTTTGGGTAACTTTTTGAGATGCTTAGTAGGAGACAAACCAAAGGTACGGGTTTTGATTTTAGCATATGCATCGTTTTGTACAATAATTCTATCAATAGGAGCACTCATAAATCACCATTTCGTATTGTGTATGATAGTATTCCAAGAATTGGTTGTGAACTAAGAAAGATGGATAAGGGGGATAAGAGTAGTGCCACACCTAAATATTTTGTTGATCACCTAAAGAATTTGCATCAAGAGTTGAAGAAACATATCAATAAAATGAACTGACAGTATAAGGCTAAGGAGGATCATAAAAGAAGGTATAAAGAATTTCAAGTAGGAGATGAAGTCAAGGTTCACTTGTGAAAGGAGAGGTTTATAGTTGGCACATGTGTCATAGAAAAAATGGCCCTTTGACATTTTCATGGTATTTTAGGTCTTTCTTCATGATGCTTCATCCATTTTTCTTTGATTTATTGTTGTAATGTGGCTTAAACATTCACATTAGGTCCTTAAAATTCAAATTATTGCCTCTTGTGAAGGTGTTGTGAAGTTTGGTAAAACATTTCTACAATTTTATAGGCTCTATTCATTAGAATTCACCTAAAAATAACCTTTCATCACTTATCAAGTCCTATTTTGAAGTGTTGTAATGTCTTGGAACAAGATTTAACACTTTTCTAAGCTTAATTTCACTATTTACAACTTTCTTATGCTTTTTTTGACCTCTTTATGCAATCATAAGCTTAATTAAGTGTGTTTTTGAATGCAAACCTGACAAACAACATTGAATGTAAAATAATTCCTGACCCACACTTACATGTCCAAGGTGGGACCCATTCCCCATGGGTGGCGAATGATCCCCTCTTGGCTCCAGATTGAAAATATTTCAAATTTTCTTTTGGATTCTTATTTAAAATAACCTTATGTCACCCTATGATGAGCTATCATTGGGTTACTAAGGCACAAGTGAAACCCACAAAAGTGGTTTATAATTTGAATGAGGAAGGAAAACTTTTTTAAAATGGCCCCATGGCAAAATTTTAGATTCTAGGGGTTCATACGAACTAGATGCTTCAAATGAACCAAAAAAGGGTTTTCTCAAACCAAGGTTCAAGAAAACCCATTAAATGCATGCAAGAAAAAAATTAAAAGGAAAAACACTTTATGGGAGGGGGTTCGCTTGAACCCCCTCTAGTTTGAGAGAATCCCCCATTTCCCTGATTTTTGGCCTTCTTTAGAAAAAAAACTAAAGTTTTGCACTTTGGAGCTCGATTTGAACATGAAAATCATGGAGAATTCAAAAACCCAACTAGAATTAGGTAGTCCTCAAAATGAGATATCCAATGAATATAATTTTAATATGTTTTGGTTTTATTATGTATTTGTTTTCTAGTTTTATTAAACAAAGGTTTTTAACCAAAAATGAAGCTCTTTGTTTTGCACAGGTGAACAAATAGTAGATTATCAAAAAAATTGACAAATATGAGTGCACCCGATATGGAAGTCCTTGATCCAATAAAAAAAATCAATTTTGATACATACAAAAGAGTTATGCATTATACGGCGGCACTATGTCTTAATTGTAATTGGTTTGACTTTGAAACTTGATTAAAGAAAAAATATTCAATAAAAAACTATCTAACCAAGTGGAAGCACTAGATATCAAAGTCACAAATCTAAATTTGAAATAATTAGAATTTTATCCTTCATCGAAAAAAAATTATGTGTTATACGGTGAGCATCACTTTTTAAAAATGTTATTTTTTGAAAAAAAACTAGTTTTCGAGGGGGATGGAAAAAGAAGTGCAATCTCATTCCAACATTTTTCTAAAAATATATATTTAGAATCTAAAGAAAAAATGTCACGAAACTCTAGTTTGCATCATCTTCAAATTCCTCATGGTTTACCCGCTATAGGTGCCCGAAAGTGAAGATCTAGTTAAAAATATATATTTCAGTGTTCAGTTTGGCCAAAATTTGGAGACCACTATTGTGGGATCACCCCATAAGTGTGTGTAATGCCCATAATTTACACTAGGGAAAAAACACAACTAACATTTTTTTTTGTTTAATGCCACGAATATTCATAAGAAAATTTACCATGTTCCACATGGTGACTAAACTATATTCATTGGATGACAATACTCTTGCAACATCATCAACGACTTGTTGCTTGAGAGAAGGGAGTAGGGTTAAAAGACAAGGGGGATTATGTAGATTCATTGTGTAGACCCTCAAGCTATGATGAGAAGGAGCCTAATTTTTAATATTAACATTCATACATCTAACATTATCTTACTAGGGTTTATTAATAATGATGGTATCACTAATCACACTCGATTACCCCAACCTATAGTTTTCTAGTGCAATTCCACAACTAAAGTAATATTACCACATATTACTAATGTGTATATTGTTCTTACATGTAAGTTTAAGATCAATCAATGATACAAATGTTACTCCTATTACCAACATCAGTATTTTTTTTTAAAGATTAAGGTAATGTTAACACTAATATTGTCCTAGATATATATATATATATAAATACTAAACTACCTAAAACTCCAATTACCAAAAAAAGTCTCGTAATTATTAGCTCATTAATCCTATTATGACTTTCACATTTGTATTAATACTACCTTTTATACTATCATCATACTAAGTTCTTTACCTATACCCTTAAAGTGATGATGAGTT
Source organism: Sequoia sempervirens (assembly GCA_007258455.2). NCBI lineage: Eukaryota > Viridiplantae > Streptophyta > Pinopsida > Cupressales > Cupressaceae > Sequoia > Sequoia sempervirens. The sequence goes on along the minus strand of VDFB02358134.1, from coordinate 100,964,274 downwards.
ATTGATACTAAAGTCCCCCTTAACCTTAAGATTATTGCAATTACTATAATACTATTAAATTTTCCTAAAATATTCTTTCAAAAGAAATTGACACATAAAAATAAAATAAAAAAAATATTTTGAACTGATATTTAATATATTTATATGTATGAAAGGTATCTCTTTTTTAAAAAAAAAAATTATCTTTGCAAATATCATGCTAATACTAAAGTAAATAAATTAAAACCTTTAAGTTTTTTTAAGAGAATCTCAGGATTCCTTCTTCTTTCTTAAACTTAAACTTAAGAACTTTTAGAAAGGAATATTTTAATGTGAATGGAACTATTTAAAAATGTGTCTTATAAAGGATCTCCTTTTTAACTTTTAAGATACAAACAAAAGATTAAAATCTGAAATTTAAATTAAGAATTTAGTTTATAGTAGGCAAGCCATCCTCCCCTAATATCTCTCTTCATAATTTCTTTTTATTCGAAGCTATGTAAGATAAGTGCAAAGTATGGCGTGAATCTTATTACGATTCATCTATGCTCAACCGCTTACGCAATATTCTAATTGTTAACGTATATTATGCTTGGCTGCATCAATCTGAGACACAAGATTTGAAACATGAGTCAGGCCAATCCATGATCCAAACGTATAATCGAAGACAAGATTAATGTGCACGTTCAGCCTAATATTTCATGGATTTTATCATCATTCCAAAGACATTAACTGACATTGTGCCCACAAAATCTGACATCCCAGTACCCTGTTCAATCCATTCTTCACGGTGTCTTAAAAGAAGAGAGATGAACACCTAAGTTTTTCTTCGTTCCCTTCACATCATAGGAAACAAAATCAATTAAAATGATTCTTCGTCGTTAGTACAAATTATGAGGCATTCTAACTATATCTCTATTCATGCTGCTTATGCACGGAAAATTATTCCCTCTTATCGAGCTGACAATGCTGGCACCACAACAATATGCAAGGACTGTCCCATGCAATGGTGACTTTTGGCAGTCCCCAAGAATAGCACCCGTGACAACCTCTACAAGATTTTAGAAAGTGACCAACCTAGCAGCTCGCAGTTTCCATTAGCCTTCTAACATCAAATTCAAACTTTTTCCTCCTGTCACTTCACAACTGCAAGACATGGAAAATGGAAGACATGAGCACTCAAGATGGGTCTGGCAACACTCTTTGAACACTATCAAGGAGTTAATGACGTGGTGCTCGAACATATAGATTGATCCATATTCACTACATATCTCCTCCCGTCTATTTAACACCCAAGAAAGATGGCAATTTGCAAATAAGTTAGAGATGATGCAATCTCTAGTGGATTTCTCAAGCAAACCTCCTAGAGGACCAGGCTAATGGTCATGACTACTACACTAGCCAAGGGATGAGGCTCGCAACGCCTGCACAGGTGTCATTACTCTTTATTTACTATTACTAGTTACTTTTATTTTCTCATGCCTTTGCTTCCATAGGATCTATTGGGAAGGTTTGAGTAGCTTACAAGTAATTTTATACTAACCCCGTTTGTTACCTTACATTCAAGACAAAGCAGGTGGGAGGAACATGGGACTTCGCCCCCAAATTTGCAAATGTTCATTTCCCCTCCCAAGCTATTGATCGAGCGGAGTGGGAGCAACACTTGTCTTCATAGGTCATACCCCCATTATCCAAACTGGTATTATATGCATATATTTTGTTACATTAATATCTCCCTCATCTTTAAAAGGATCTGTAGGTCATATTCTTCCATTTTGTACTAGGAATATGCCCATTAGAGTTTAAGTCCACTGATGTGAATAGTAGAGAGGAGGTATAGAGGGTTTAACTTCATTGTTGCTTATTTCTATCAGACGAAACAAAAAAAAATACTATGTTGTCATCCTATTACGTTTGCAACTAGAACTCCTACATTTGAGATAAGCATAAGAACAATATGTATCTAAATATTTTCCAATTGGATGCTGTGACACTGTATTTCAACCATTTTATTCACATAGAGGAGGAGTGTAATCTAGATTCTGCTTTCTCTCTTTTACTAAGGTATAGAACTTAAATTTCTCTCTAAACAGTGGAATTAATTGCTAGCATCTAGTTTTATCTTTCTCCTCTCCTTGCCTTCAATTTAACAAATAGATACAACTATTTACAACCTGAAAATTTTTTTTCTTTTCTTTTTCTTTTTGCTTCTCTTTAGCTCCAGTGTATAAGGCTCTACAAGAAAATGCACCATAAGATGTAGACAATATAATGAGAATCTCTATCCTAAAATAGGTACTTCTGAAACAATTGCAACCACTTAATATACTCTCTAAAATTCAAGATATGAAAAATTTATTGACAGGAGTATTAATTTTATTTTATTTTTTTCTTTGCAATATTATTGCATATGTTCAGTGACAGTAAGCTTAAAACTTGTAGCGCATCATGACAGGACTTATTCAGTAATTTTATTGATAGTTGATCAACTACATATTATAGATATATTTTAACAGAAAAAGTAACTTATAAAGGAAGGGAAGTATGAATCCCTCACACCTTATGCATACGAGTTCTACTATAGTGTGCTTCAAGATTTTAATTAACCCGTCACTCAAGAATATTCATAGAACTTTTATAGAATATTGCTTCCCATTTTAATGAGGAATACATAACTTCATAGAACAAAGTAAGTGAGCTTATTTTTGATTCAACAAAATGTAATCTACAAATACCCATTCCTATTTATGAACGATTATGTTATATTTCCCTAAGAAAGTGAGTAGCATGAAGAAATTTTATTTTCAAAATACATTTGTAGTTTCAAATTAGAACGCATACTCCCTTTACTTTACACACAAGAAGAACATTTCTCCTTTTAAAAAGGAAATAATATAGCTTATCCATTTCTAAAATAAGTAATCCAACGAAACACGAGATACAAGTTCGATAAGAGGTTTCTCACCCATTACATTGTTGATAAAACATTCAAAACCCCCTCCCAAGATGAGTTTTGCACAAAATTTTCCCAAAACCACAAGTGGCTCATAGAAATGAAACACATTAACTTCAAGTTATTCTTAGATCATCAGTATCCTCCAAACCTGCATAACAAGACACAACACTTTTTCTATAGGCCAATGGGGAGCTCACCTCCCAACCTTTGGTTGGAAACCCAACCACCCCCGAGCTAGGAGGCAACTGAGGGAACCGGGTACAAACAAACCCAAGAAATACAGTATTTACACACAACATGATACACATAAGATTATTTTCACACCCACCAAAGGGATTTTCACATAACTTTATGATTTCATCAAGAATCCAAAGTGGGGGATGGGGGTGGACTACGCACTCCATATGGGGACTCATAGTAATAACAACAAGAATAATTCATATCATACTCCCATCATTTCACATGCAATCCTTCTTTAATATCTCCTCTTTCTCCAAAACCCATACCATTGAAACTAGTTCTACCATTTCACAATTACATATGGGTACTCATACCCTTTTTTATCCTCTCCTCTCAAGGAGGGATTAAACTTCCCCATGGAGGTTCCTACTCCATACCATCCCCAACGAGGGATGCTCTTCCCAAATTTTGGGTGAGCCTATGCCTATACAACCCTTTTCCCATCACATAAAACACATTCAAAAATTCAAGGAAAACAATCACCAACAGCATTTTGAAACAAGTATACGAACTAAATATAAGAGATATATTTCTAAGTACATTTTTACATACACATTTAATCTTTCAAAAAAAAAAAAAGAGAAACAGAGAGTGATGAATCTACCTTAAGACCAAGCTTAGGGAAAGATGGGTTGAGGATCCACACAACTCCTCTTCTTCCAAGATTTTTCTTGAAACTCCTCACTCCCCCAAAATCCAACCAAAATCAAGAATGCAAAAGAATCCCCTAACCCTTGTTTTGAGTTTGTTTTATAGGAACTCAAGTATGAACTCCTTTGAATAGGGAGTTGACATTTGTCAACCTCCCATTCACTCTCTCAGGCACACTCACCCATGTGTTCTCACACATGTGTGAGGATTAGGGAGACTTCCAAGACAACATGGAGAAGTGGGATTGGAAAGAAACTAGTCCCCATCCCACTTCCCAAACCTTATTTTCGTCAAACATCTTTAAGGCCTCAAAAAGAGTGCCCTATCTTGAGACTAACCGATGATTCTCAGCTAAAAAGGTTCCTAACCCATAGGTACCTGCCCTAGGTACCTTAAACCCATAAAAACACTTAAAAAATATCACTTTTCAATCCCCAAAAAGTGCCTAAAAGTTCAAATCCGATTTTGTCCACTTGGATAGACAACTCGCCTCCTAGATGGACTGATGTGGCAATAAAAACCAAATTAAAAACATTCACAAATAACATCAATAATTACATGATGGAACTATAGTCCCTTCATATGGACTTTAGCTCGGTTTCACTGGTTAATTTACATAGGGTTCCCAAGATTTGCCTCCAATTTCCATTGGCCATGGAAAATGTACCTACACACTCAATACACACGTTAATCCATCCAAGTAACTCATATTCATATAATAATAAAACCATTTGAATCACAATTGCATTCACACAAGTTTGATAATTTGTATAGCATAAAGATCCTAGAACATAATTGAAAAATCATTAGCCACCTATCTTATCTCATTTTCATTAACCTTAATTTTCATACTCATCCAATTGCAACATGATTGGTTCACACCACTTGTTTCATTCATTCATCATTAAGTTTTTAGATTCAAATTAAACAAAATCAATAATCAACATAAAATTAGATCAATCATCATAGTTAGACTACTAAACATGTGGCATAATCAGAATCAAATCATCATATGGAATTAAATGTTTAAATATTCTGTCATCAATGGTATCAATAGGCATAGACAATAACCAAACTCAAAATTATCCAAGTATGTTAGTTGTAGCATAGGGGTGGGCCTCACATCCTCCCCCTCTAGGAATGAGCTTCCTCCTGGAAGTTTTCAAAGTGGCGAGAAAGAAGTGTCACCCCCTCTAATTATCTTTTTGTTGTGATACATTTGATCCTTAAGATTACCTACATGGAAATTCTATAGCTTTATGTCCCACTTCCCTGTATAAGAAGCAATAACCATTGAATTTTACATTAATTGAATGCACCTGATAAGCTTGGGATGACTTGGGTTTATCCACATCAAGGGGTCCCTTAGAAACTTGTGTTCCTACTAGACCCACATTTTTCTCTTGTGATCTATGATCTATTTGGATACTATTTGCTTGTCCTACCTTTAAGCGACCCTTAGGCATGCCTTCCTGACATTTTCCTTTCTAACCTTTCCTTTGTTGTTGTTTTGGTAGCCCTTGTGACCTTGGATGGAGTGTATGGAACTCTTGGTGATTCCTATGAACTGGCCTTTGAGTCCCTCTTGCTACAAATGATTGTATTTGAAAGCTCTTAGGTTAAACCATACGTGTAAGGTCTCTTATCCTTGTGTTCATATTTCTAATGGCTTGCTTTGCCAAAACCTTCCATTTTGTAGGTGATTTAGCTATTGCAATGATTCCATGTATCTATCCTCAAAATGAGCACCTATGAGTTCATGTTGTCCTAAATTATAGGGGTCGTCCATATTCCTCTTATCGTTATCATTTCCAAGAGCCAAATGTGAGTCCTTGGTACCTCCCTAATTTTCTCCTCCATTTTCTCCTACAATAGGTTGAGGTTATTTGTTTCAAAATGAGATTTGAATTTCTGAGGTAACCTCTTCCAAAGATCTTTGGTCATCTCTTGTATCACGTGAAGAATTTGAGAGTTTTGTTTTGATGGGGGTCCTTGATGAGCATCCACTAAATTATGAGGGTTAATATGGGATGGAGGTTGTTTTCCTCTTGAAGCCCTGCCAAATCAATGTGTTCTCCTAGCCATTACTATAGAAAAAAGAATTTTCTAGTCAATCCATAAACCTCATAAACTACTACATCGAGATTCTAACATTTCACTTATGTTAGCTACCAATTTTCCACTATATTTAATGGATGATCACATTCATTCATAATAGTGCATGTATAAGATGAATGTACTACCTACCTTACAAGATTAGAAGAGAATTACGTTATAAGGAGGATTGGTGCAACATTTAACAACCATCGTTACTTCATTCATCAAAAAAAAATCACTAAGGCATTGCTTAAAGTATGACCTCAAGAACCCACTTCAATATTATCCATATAATCATTCCACTAATTTTAATCCTTTATTAGGATATTTGCATGATATCCACATATCTAACAGATTTTAAGCATTTTAGTTCCAAAACTTCCTACCTACTCATATGAAAACACAATTGACCACTCCACTAAATGATGGGAACTTTCCAACTTTTATCATACTAATGATTATTCATCCAAATCTATATCTAAGGAAATTCCAACTTGGCCATCTCTATGTCTAGATTTGATGGGTCTTCCATCTATTTACCGTGTACCATTATAATTTATTTCATTGAAAGAAACAAACCTAATTTGCATATACGTTATTAGTATGTAATAATCCTTGTATATTCGAAGTTCTTTTCGTAATAATTATAAGAATAAAATGTAATCAATTACCACTCACACATATGCATCACGACGCGATAGTTGTATAAGTAATAAATTTCCATACATAGAAAAATATTATGAAGAAAAGTAGCATGTATTCATGAAAAATCCTGAAGAGTTCATATATTATGGACTAGTTTAGTCCCAAATGCCCAGTTTAGCCACAACTTATATTAAAGTGACATTATTTCATTTATGCCTCATTATCTAAGACAACTATGTCTTCTTCCTTTGTATAGATAGGTGTTGACCTAGGGGGTGTTTTCCCACAAGATGGCTTCCTCTTACCCTTCTCTTGCTTCAATTGCTTTATAGCCATAGCTAGTGTTTTTGTATCAGAAATTTTTGGTTCTTCAATTGATGGCCTCTTCTTAACTCTTAGCATTGGTGTATATACAATCTTTGTCTTCTTGGCTCGTTTCCACATTCATCTTGTTAACATATCTTCCCACATCTCTGATACCAAGAAATGACATTTCTAAATTAGGTGCAATCTCTTTGCTAGAAGGGTTAAGACTTCATACTAGACTTACAAAGCCACTATTTAAGGGTTTAAATATCCTACATATTTTTGCACACTTACAAATAAACATGATAAAAATACATCCTATATAAGAAAAATGATATCATCAAGAATCTAATGAAAATATTATTACTCCTATGTTAAAATAGTGAGTACACCACCTATAATACTCGTTTTGAGTAGGTTTATTGGTTAAGAAATATGTATTTTAGGGGATCATAAAAAGAATTAGAAAGTTCTTTACTTCTTGTCTGTTGAGTGATGATCATGAACACTATCTTTCATAATCCACATAAATGAGATAGGACAACTTAACATTATTACCTAGGGCTCAATTAAGTAGTTATAATTATTTGTACAAGGTGGAAATATTATATCAACCTTATTCATTAATTAAACATAGGGAAACTCCTATTTGAGACTAAATTCTAGGGTTACTAGAGAGGATCCAGTCCAACCCCATTCAAAATGAACTCCCATTATCCATGTGTCCTTCCTTTTGATTATTGAAGATAGCCTAATCTCACGAAATGTTACACATAGCATCTAAGTTTTTTAATATTTATATCATGAAAATCCTTATATGACATGATGCCCAAATTTCTTTTAATGTTTTATATTTTCTTCAATGGGTCTCGGAATCCCTTGTCCATTATGGCCCTAGTGTGACTACTAGCTATGGAACCATTTCTAAATCAACCATCTACTTTTCCTTATTTGATTCCAAAAATGTACCTTCCCCCTAGGAGTGTGAAAAACCTATGCAAATACCAATGACAACAATGTTGATAAAATCCTCAAAACAAGGAAATTTCAATGAAGTAATGAATAAAATTTCCAATCAAAATCAACCAATGAAATTTTAAATAAGATAATAAAACTTTCAATGGCAGCCACCATGAAACAATTTCAAATTTTAAGACATAAGTCAAATTGAAATAATCCTTGAGGAAAAAGGACAATTTTGAAGTCCAATAGATCAAATAACCTTAACCATTTCAAACAGTTAGATAAATAATGACAAAATAACTTAAACAAATATGATCAAAATAAATAAATACTAATAAATAAATAGGTAAATCATCACTTGCATAAATTTCATAATTTAGAGTGACTAGCTAACTTTCATCAAGTCACCCATGGGGGAGGAGGAATGATTATACAACATTATAGCTATCAACAAGGTCGTACTAGGATCATGACCAACTCAATTCCTACATATAAGATCCAAAATTCTAGTTTAATAATGTGATGCCAAACATTCCAATGTGAGCCCTAAACTATGCCCAGAGCTCCTATAGTTGGAACCTAGGCTTTGATACCAAAATGTAATGCCCATAATTTACACTAGGGAAAAAACACAACTAATTTTTTTTTTGTTTAATTCCACAAATATTCATAAGAAAATTTACCATGTTCCACATGGTGACTAAACTATATTCATTGGATGACAATACTCTTGCAACGTCATCAATGACTCGTCGCTTGAGAGCAGGGAGTGGGGTTAAAGGACAAGGGGGATTATGTAGATTCATTGTGTAGACCCTCAAGCTATGATGAGAAGGAGCCTAATTTTTAATATTAAAATTCATACATCTAACATTATCTTACTAGGGTTTATTAATAATGATGGTATCAGTAATCGCACTCGATTACCCTAACCTATAGTTTTCTAGTGCAATTCCACAACTAAAGTAATATTAACACATATTACTTTAGTGTATATTGTTCTTCCATGTAAGTTTAAGATAAATCAATGATACCAATGTTACTCCTATTACCAACATCAGTATTTTTTTTTTTTTAGATTAAGATAATGTTAACAGTAATATTGTCCTATATATATATATATAAATACTAAACTACCTAAAACTCCAATTACCAAAACAAGTCCCGTAATTATTAGCTCATTAATCCTATTACGACTTTCACATTTGTATTAATACTACCTTTTATACTATCATCATACTAAGTTCTTTACCTATACCCTTAATGTGATGATTAGTTATTGATACTAAAGTCCCCCTTAACCTTAAGATAATTGCAATTACTATAGTAAAATTAAATTTTCCTAAAATATTCTTTCAAAAGAAATTGACACTTAAAAATAAAATAAATAAAATATTTTGAACTGATATTTAATATATTTATATGTATGAAAGGTATCTCTTTTTAAAATAAAATTTTTATCTTTGCAAATATCATGCTAATACTAAAGGAAATAAATTAAAACCTTTAAGTTTTTTTAAGAGAATCTCACGATTCCTTCTTCTTTCTCAAACTTAAACTTAAGAACTTTTAAAAAGGAATATTTTAATGTGAATGGGACTATTTAAAAATGTGTCTTATGAAGGATCTCCTTTTTAACTTTTATGATACGAACAAAAGATTAAAATCTGAAATTTATTAAGAATTTAGTTTATAGTAGGCAAGCTGTCCTCCCCTAATATCTCTCTTCATAATTTCTTTTTATTCGGAGCTACGTAAGATAAGTGCAAAGTATGGCGTGAATCTTATTACGATTCATCTATACTCAACTGCTTACACAATATTCTAATTGTTAACGTATATTATGCTTGGCTGCATCAATCTGAGACACAAGATTTAAAACATGAGTCAGGCCAATCCATGATCCAAACATATAATCAAAGACAAGATTAATGTGCACATTCAGCCTAATATTTCATGGATTTTATCATCATTGCAAAGACATTAACTAACATCGTGCCCACAAAATCTGACATCCTAGTACCCTATTCAATCCAATCTTCACAGTGTCTAGAAAGAAGAGAGACAAACACCTAAGTTTTTCTTTGTTCCCTTCACATCATAGGAAAGAACATCAATTAATATGCTTCTTCCTCGTTAGTACAAATTGTGAGGCATTCTAACTATATCTCTATTCATGCTGCTTATGCACAGAAAATCATTCCCTCTTATCGAGCTGACAATGTTGGCACCATGACAATATGCGAGGACTGTCCCATGGAATGGCGAATTTTGGCAGTCCCCAAGAATAGCACCCGTGACAATCTCCACAAGATTCTAGAAAGTGACCAACCTAGCGGCTCGCAGTTTCCATTAGCCTTCTGACATCAAATTCAAATTTTTCCTCCTATCGCTTTACAACTGCGAGACATGGAAAATGCAAGACATGAGCACTCAAGATGGTTCTGGCAACACTCTCTCAACACTATCAAGGAGTTAATGACGTGGTGCTCGAACATATAGATTGATCCATATTCACTGCATATCTCCTCCCATCTATTTAACGCCCAAGAAAGATGGCAATTTGCAAATAAGTTAGAGACGTTGCAATCTCTAGTGGATTTCTCAAGCAAACCTCTTGGAGGACTAGGCTAATGGTCATGACTACTACACTAGCCAAGGGATGAGGCTCGCACAGGTGTTATTATTCTTTATTTACTATTACTAGTTACTTTTACTTTCTCATGCCTTTGCTTCCATAGGATCTATTGGGAAGGTTTGAGCAGCTTACAAGTAATTTTATACTAACCTCATTTTTTACCTTACATTGAAGACAACGCAGGTGGGAGGAACAGGGGAATTCACCCCCAAATTTGAAAATGTTCATTTCCCCTCCCAAGCTATTGATCAAGCAAAGTGGGAGCAACACTTGTCTTCATAGGTCGTACCCCCATTATCCACATTGGTATTATATGCATATATTTTGTTACATTAATTTCTCCCTCAGCTTTGGAAGGATCTGTAGGTCGTATTCTTCCATTTTGTACTAGGAATATGCCCGTTAGAGTTTAAGTCCACTGATGTGAATAGTAGAGATGAGGTATAGAAGGGTTTAACTTCATTGTTGCTTATTTCTATCAGATGAAACAAAAAAAAAATACTATGTTGTCATCCTATTACGTTTGCAACTAGAACTCCTACATTTGAGATAAGCATAAGAACAATATGTATCTAAATATTTTCCAATTGGATGCTGTGACACTGTATTTCAACCATTTTATTCACATAGAGGAGGAGTGTAATCTAGATTCTGCTTTCTCTCTTTTACTAAGGTATAGAACTTAAATTTCTCTCTAAACAGTGGAATTAATTGCTAGCATCTAGTTTTATCTTTCTCCTCTCCTTGCCTTCAATTTAACAAATAGATACAACTATTTACAACCTGAACAATTTTTTTCTTTTCTTTTCTTTTTTGCTTCTCTTTAGCTCTAGTGTATAAGGCTCTACAAGAAAATGCACCATAAGATGTAGACAATATACTGAGAATCTTTGTCCTAAAATAAGTACTTTTGAAACAATTGCAACCACTTAGTATACTCTCTATAATTCAAGATATGAAAAATTTATTGACAGGAGTATTAATTTTATTTTATTTTTTTCTTTGCAATATTATTGCATATGTTTAGTGACAGTAAGCTTAAAACTTGTAGCACATCATGACAAGACCTATTCAGTAATTTTCTTGATAGTTTCAGATCAACTACATAATATAGATATATTTTAACAGAAAAAGTGACTTATAAATGCAGGGAAGTATGAATCCCTCACACCTTATGCATACTACTTCTACTATAGTGTGCTTCAAGATTTTAATTAACCTGTCACTCAAGAATATTCATAGAACTTTTATAGAATATTGCTTCCCATTTTAATGAGGAATACATAACTTCGTAGAACAAAGTATGTGAACTTATTTTTGATTCAACAAAATGTAATCTACAAATACCCATTCCTATTTATGAACGATTATGTTATATTTCCCTAAGAAAGTGAGTAGCATGAAGAAATTTTATTTTCAAAATACATTTTTAGTTTCAAATTAGAACGCATACTCCCTTTACTTTACACACAAGAAGAACATTTCTCCTTTTAAAAAGGAAATAATATAGATTATCCATTTATAACATAAGTAACCCAACCAAACACTGGATACAAGTTTGATAAGAGGTTTCTCACCCATTACATTATTGATAAAACATTCAAAACCCCCTCCCAAGATGAGTTTTGCACAAAATTTTCCCAAAACCACAAGTGACTCATAGAAATGAAACATATTAACTCCAAGTTATTCTTAGATCACCAGTATCCTCCAAACCTGCATAACAAGACACAACACTTTTTCTATAGGCCAATGGGGAGCTCACCTCCCAACCTTTGGTTGGAAACCCAACCAGCCCCAAGCTAGGAGGCAACCGAGGGAACCGGGTACAAACAAACCTAAGCAATATAGTATTTACACACAACATGATACACATAAGATTATTTTCACACCCACCAAAGGGATTTTCACATAACTTTATGATTTCATCAAGAGTCCAAAGTGGGGATGTGGGTGGACTACACACTCCATATGGGGACTCATAGTAATAACAACAAGAATAATTCATATCATACTCCCATCATTTCACATGCAATCCTTCTTTAATATCTTCTCTTTCTCCAAAACCCATACCATCAAAACCAGTTCTACCATTTCACAATTACATATGGGTACTCATACCCTTTTTCATCCTCTCCTCTCAAGGAGGGATTAAACTTCCCCATGGAGGTTCCTACTCCATACCATCCCCAACAAGGGATGCTCTTCCCAAATTTTGGGTGAGCCTATGCCTATACAACCCTTTTCCCATCACATAAAACACATTCAAAAATTCAAGGAAAACAAGCACCAACAACATTTTGAAACAAGTATACCAACTAAATATAAGAGATAAATTTCTAAGTACATTTTTACATACACATTTAATCTTTCAAACAAAAAAAAATACAGAAACAGAAAGAGTGGTGAATCTACCTTAAGACCAAGCTTAGGGAAAGATGGGTTGAGTATCCACACAACTCCTCTTCTTCCAAGCTTTTTCTTGAAACTCCTCACTCCCCCAAAATCCAACCAAAATCAAGAATGGAAAAGAATCCCCTAACCCTTGTTTTAAGTTTGTTTTATAGGAACTCAATTATGAACTCCTTTGAATAGGGAGTTGACATATGTCAACCTCCCATTCACTCTCTCAGGCACACTCACCCATGTGTTCTCATACATGTGTGAGGATTAGGGAGACTTCCAAGACAACATGGAGAAGTGAGATTGGAAAGGGACTAGTCCCCATCCCACTTCCCAAACCTTATTTTCGTCAAACATCTTTAAGTCCTCAAAAAGAGTGCCCTATCTTGAGACCGACCCATGATTTTGAGCTTAAAAGGTACCTAACCCATAGGTACCTGCCCTAGGGACCTTAAACCCATAAAAAAACTTTAAAAAATCACTTTTCAATCCCCAAAAAGTGCCTAAAAGTTCAAATCCGATTTTTTCCACTTGGGTAGACAACTCGCCTCCTAGATGGACTGATGTGGCAGTAAAAAAAAAATTAAAAACATTCACAAATAACATCAATAATTACATGATGGAACTATAGTCCCTTCATATGGACTTTAGCTCAGTTTCACTAGTTAATTTACATAGGGTTCCCAAGAGTTGCCTCCAATTTCCATTGGCCATGGAAAATGTACCTACACACTCAATACACACGTTAATCCATCCAAGTAACTCATATTCATATAATAATCAAGCCATATGAATCACAAATTCATTCACACAAGTTTGATAATTTGTATAGCATAAAGATCCTAGAACATAATTGAAAAATCCTTAGCCACCTATCTTATCTCATTTTCATTAACCTTAATTTTCATACTCATCTAATTGCAACACGATTGGTTCACACCACTTGTTTCATTCATTCATCATTAAGTTTTTAGATACAAATTAAAAAAAATCAATAATCAACATAAAATTAGATCAATCATCATAGTTAGACTACTAAACATGTGGCATAATCAGAATCAAATCATCATATGGAATTAAATTTTTAAGTATTTTGTCATCAATGGTATCAATAGGCATAGAAAATAGCCAAACTCAAAATTGTCCAAGTATGTTAGTTGTAGCATAGGGGTGGGCCTCACAGTGTGTATAAATAAGCTTTATTACATCGATTTTACCTACATTTAAAAATTTCACTAATTCACTCATTCATTCAATCATTCAAGCACGTTGCATCATTCAATCAGGCATTGATCAAGAATCTAGGAGTAGCCATTGAAATATCTTTAGATTTCTTCAACAAGGTTGGTGAGTTTAGGAAATTTGTATGTTGTTCATTCATCTTTCCTTTTTCCTTTCATTCCATTTCTTCATTAAGGTTTTGATTACCAAATTGGGATTTGACCATTGAAAATCCCTTAACCATTTTACCCCTTTTGTATGAGTGTTTGCAAAATTTTCTATGCAAATTTATCAAGAAATTAGGTGTTGAAAGGTGCTCAAGAAGGAAAAAAAGTGTTTCAACTCAACTATAACCTCTTTCAATCTTGGAGATAACCTATAGTTTTTTTTTTTTCAGATTTGACTTCGTCAACCTGACAAGAAGACAACCTCACATCTAGTGCTACAGAATTGGTCCCTGATTTCATAGAATTTTGGTAAAGGCCCGATTTTCCATCAGTGGTGAATGAGTCCCACCTTAAGGTTTGAAATCCATATTTTGTTAAATTCTAGATTTTGACACTCAGAAACCTATTTTCAATTTTTTTCTTTAGAAGTAGGACTAATTCACCATTAGTGGTGAATGAGTCCCACTAGTGAATTTTAGTGATTTTTGTCAGCATTCAAAATACTCTTGGTTCTTCATCCTTTTTCTAGGTGCACATTGATTCAACCTGGCTTCATTTTTGTTTTGCATTTATTCTGTAGACACGTGAAATTAACATCGTGCACTAAATCAAACATTCATTAAATTGAAATCCAAATGCATATTCCATCATTTTCTGAATTAAATAAATCAAATATTTAAGTCATAAAAGTTAAAATCAACCTAATCATCATTAATTTAACCTAATCCTAATTAGCCTAACCTAACCACCCATCACATCCTCTAGATAATCCCACTTGCACATATAAACCAATTTATTGATTTATTAAAATCAACATTTTCCATCAACATGGCATCTTTGAGGAATATTCCCTCAAGTTTGAATTCAAAATCAAGTGGACACATACATCCAACAAAGCAATTAATGTCTCTTACATTTCCCTTGCAAAGGTCAAACTAAGCATTAACTCTCATTTTCAAATTTGAAATCTCCCTCTTAGGCACATTTCCCAAATCTTGCACATCCCTCAACCTATGGGAAGTTGACAAGTGTCCTCTTTTCATTGGTCTATTTTTAGTCCCACATTCATCCATTTGGCCTATCCCTCATCAAGAAAATCTATAAATAAAGGGGTTAATATCCATCAAAATCATCTACAACTCCTATGAAAAGTCGCTCTCTTCATTTGAGAATTGATTTTTCCTATCTTATCATTGGCATTATATCATTTAGCTTATCTATCAAGGATTGTGAAAGGGCTATTTTCAACAATAGCACCAATCCACTATGAAATAAAGTTTTGATTATGTTTGTATATGCTTGCATTTAATTATATTTGTTTTATTTAGTTTGCATATTTTATCATAGTCAAGTATTTCATAGGAATCTTAGATTAGATTATTTTGAATGAACTAATAGCTAACTGTGGTCATTTGTTTGAGGTAAGGCTGATTTAATGTTTACATTCTGGCACTAGAAGGAGGGCTTCTCCAACAAGTATTTCAAGAATTTTTTTCTTTGATATATGATTGTTGCTTGCAAGCTCAATATTGTATTTTGTTTGTTATCTCTTAAGTGTTTATGAAACTTTTTTTTTTCAACTAACTTAATGCAAAGCTTGTATTGAAAGGGAATGAATCTGTGAATTTTAGTTTCGATTTAACTCAGGAGAATTGCTACTGTATTTACTCCATGTCCATTATTGTTGAATTTATATTTATATTTTTTTTTAAAAAGAAAGATTTAGTTACTATCTGTGCTATTTTAACTTTCTCTCATTAGCTTTCCAAGCCGTGGTGTCGATGGATCGCTTGACCCTATGAAATAGGGAGTCATACTACTTATTCAAAGCATTTTTTTGAAGTGAGGGCTAGTTAAAATCCGTTTTAGGCTGCGCTAAAGAAGCCACTTTGGTGGCAGGAATGTTTTAGTAAATATGCACTCACATCATACAACTTATTATTGTCGCCTTCCATTTTCTTCCCTAAGTTGGACCTTCACTTAATGCTTCCATCTTTAACACGTTTAAATAGCCTTACCCATGCTCTATGCAATGACCTTCACTTAAGGCTTCCAACTTTAACACATTTCCATAGCCTCACCCATGTGGCCTTTATTTAATGAATGGCTGGGACTTAATCGTATAAATGATTTTGTGTGGTGATTACACTTTGAGGTGGCTAAAAACCATAAATGTGTTCTACGAAATTTAGATTACGACACTCTTCATCCCTGCTATCCTTTGTCTTTGGGATTGTCAATACTTGATGCTGCATCATCTATACTTCCACCTTATAGATAGGATCATGATTTGGGTCAGTTTGGACATTAATTATAAGCCACACCGATTGTGTGAGGTATTTGTTTATACTCTGCGAAGCATGAACTGCTCACCTGAAGTGCCCTTTGCAACATCCAATTCATGAACTGGAGTTTAGTAGATAACATTATTAAGGCTCTAATAGGATGTAATAAATATGAGTTGGCTAAGTGTTGATAGTGGCCTATTCAAAGGTAATCCAACTCTATCAGATGGGGAGACTTATGCCATAAATTTATTACATATATCTTTGTTGCCATCATACCATGTAAGTCATGAGTAAGGCAGAGTAATTTATCAAAAAGTATTTAGTGTTGTCATATCAATTTAAGTTTTCGTCTGTCTATAATGATAGTTGATGGTTTTTCCCCAAAAAAGAAACAAGGGCAGAGTGTTATTCCTGGAGCCATTAATATTTACTATCCTCCTAATTTGATGTACCTCTCATAAATTTTTTGACTTGTGTTATCCTTCATTGAATAGAGGCATTTTATTACGTTGAAAGAATCAAACTTACCTTTGGATATTGCATATTATGTTAACATTTCATTTTTACCAATATTCTAACCGCTAAAGAAACAAGAATTTAATGTGCACCAATGGTTGGGAATCACTTCCTTGCTAGAGGGTCAGAAAGCCAATACGTGGTCCATCTCGTTGGTGATTCTACTATAATCATGGCTTCTCTAAATAGTCAATATTCCATCTGTAGATCAAACCCAAGTGCCTTCTCAGGGCCCACAAGACAGCCACCATCTGATCACGTCTCAAAGACAAAGCAATGTTGATCTTACAATCAACAACGGGAAAGCATGGTAACTTCATTTGGAAAGCACAAAATTTTCTCCAAAGTCTTTCATACGTTGAGCTTTATAGTTGTTAAGTATACAAATATGCAAGGTTGGCAAGAATTCCTCGGTTGGCTGCCAAGTCCTTTTTACTTTCTAGAATAGTTTTTTTTTTGTGCCTCTTTCCTTGTTAGAGGAATTGAAGTCGCTGGGGGACCTGATTCACCTGATGCGTGACATCATTCTGGAGGTTGTGTGATTGTCAAATACTAACCCTTTTTGACTGAAGATAACCATAATGCATCAGCAAAAGCTTACCCCTGTAATACAAATGGAGGAAGAAAAAAATGATGAATCAGTGCATTTCCCAAATCTTAGGCCAAATGCATTTGCTTGAAATTTTTTTTGTTAATGCCTAAGTCTTTTGCACAGGTCTTGTAGTCATGGAGTTTTTGAAAGTTCATGTTTTGTATGTCCCTGATCTGGTATACTTCTACGACATTTATAAAAGGCATTGCAGAAATGAAGCGAATTACAACTAGTCTGTTATTCAAGTATTGTTCATGAAGACTTGGAACCTGTCAGTCACTGAAAGGTTTTCTTCCTTTATGTTGCAAAATTACAATACTAAATAATAATATCTGCTCTCATAGACAGGCATAAGTGTGTACAAAAGTCTCAAATCGCCCACTTGTTGACTTGCAATGGCTGTTTGTAATACATCAATGGGTGGTTGGTTTGGTAAGCCCCTCCCAAAATTATTGACTGATGTATCCATTCTAGCATAGGTTGGTGATTCATATGGCTGCCAGATGTGATCATATTTATCTTGTGAGAAACTACAATTTTAACACATTCAATCATCAAATAGTCAAAATAGATAAAAAATGCCATTTATTCAATTATTTAGCTGAAGATCATGGCTTCATATTTGATTAGTCCGAGCTAACCTCTCACAAAATGAGGAGAATCATAACAAATTAAAAGTTAGCGATAATTGCACTTACACTATAAGATTGTCTCTAACAAAACTGCTCCTCCTGAGGAGAACTAATGCGTTGTTGTGTAAGTTAGTTGAATTATACAATGCAAAATTTAGTGGCCTCAACATGATCTCTGAAATAAAAACATAGTTTGTCTTCTCTATTTTTGAATTTTGAGCTAGGCATAAACTTATAATGTCACTCTTGGCGGCTAAGATAATTTTTTGAGTAGGGACCTCACTGGGTTGCACACTCTTTAGGTTCACTTTATAAGGGAATCCTTTCTCCCAGTAGGTGCATTTTCTTTAGTTGTTGAATCTATATTTTAATGAGGGATCATACTTAGTATATAGTTAGTGTTTGGGTGCTTGCTTTCACATTATTGTCTTGGGCATGGTGTTGTCAGATCTCCAATAACTTTCCAATTTCTACTATAGATTTGGATTGTTTGCACTAAAAAAAAATCATTTATGAAGGAAATCAAATCAAGTGATTGTGCTAATAAATACCAAATCTTGTGCCTTCACTAAATTAGTTCAATGATGATGCTCATTCAATTTTTAAATATCCCTTTATGTTGATAATAAACTGGTGCATTTATAGTTGAAGATAAATGCTACACTAGAGAAGAACATCTATGGCACTCTTCTTGAGATAGTAAAATATTTTGTGTGCTATGCAAGTTACATCCAAATCTTTGTTTACAGGAGTTGTACTTACAAATTTAGTTTTGTGGCTTTATGGCTTGAGCTTGTATGGTATACAAAGCAACCTTTGTTGTGGACTGAATCTAAACATCTCATATCAATTCCAAAGGATAGTTGTGGATATTATCTCTCACGGGATTTATTTTTATTTTTATTTTTTTGAAATTGTATTCATCCTATTATTGTCATTAATTTATTGAATATCTTGTACTGTTTGCAAGGAGGTGTGCATAAAGAAGATTGGTAGTGGAATTAGGCATTTGAATTGAAGAACCACGAGCACATTTGAGCTAGGAAATTAAGCATTGAAATTGATAAATCATTTTTAAATTCTTAGAGCGTCCATTTTCTTCTTTCATTTTTTGTTTTAGACAAACTCACTCCTTTTGGATTCTTAAAAGGAACATTTTTATTTTTCGTGACAAAGGGGCTTAAAAGGAACTTGGTCAAACTCACTAGTTTTACAATTTCAAATTAACAAATCAAACAATTAAATCTTCATCTTTCCTTTGGTGCTTAAAACAAATTGAATCAGTGCTTTGAAGGATAAAATGAATGTGTCTTTATTTTTTTGTAATTATTTACACAAATTAATATCATCAAAAGATGTATGCGCTTCTCTCACGCTGTACGACAATCTTGAGAATCAAAAGGATTTTGGTGATATTAAGTTGCATAAATAATTTCCCATACACACTTAAATTTGGGTTTAAAATTGAACAAGATCTTGTGCGAGTGTGAGTGGGGGAATTTATTGCATATATTCTCTCTTTGGTGCCATCAAAGATTGATCGAGTTATAGATTTTTCTTTACTCACTTTTTTTTATCCTATAGGGCTTACCTTGGGGAAAAATTACTCATCCAAGGGAACGACTCAACTGGCAACACTCTAAAGTCAAGAGTATTTCCAACCATGATATAAATGTGGATATTGGAAAAAACACCAATATCATGCAGTTGATTCCGACGAGATGGATTCAAAAGGGGAATCTCGTCGTATGGGTCAATCTCCATGAATGGAAATTTTGAAATAGAACCCTTTTTTTGTAGTGACCAATTAATCCATTGAGTGAGTTTATCAAAGTGGTGCATTGGAACTTAAATACCTTTATTCTTGGTTGAAGTATAGAGGTTAAGACTTCATTCTTAATATACCTTTATACTCTTTCCTTGGTTGCATGTAAAATCATCTCTTCTACGAAGGGCATGAGGCAAGCCCACCAAGAAAATGTACCAATTGAGTTAGGACATCATATTGCTTGTGGTTTGAAAACACAGTGCTTTAATTGAAAACATTGGAAAACCAACATTCAACATGAGCATCAAATCTTAAACCCTTTAGGAGAAGCAAATATCCTTGAACAAATTCACATGTTATTGCTTTCCCTTGGGATTTGTATCCTTAGAGGCTTCTAAGCATTTGGATTTTATCTCAATTTGCTCCTACTAAGGTCAACAATAGGTAACTCTTGCCTCAAATTTCCTTGGTTTCTACATAATACACTTTATGGGATAAGGGGAAAGTTGAGACATTAGACATCTAGATTCAAAATCTAATCAAAAGTGTTTTTGTGGTAAAAAGAATCCATTAAGGAAAGATTAAATCAATTAGACCCCACATATGTGCTTGGCATCTTTTGGTCATATGGTTTTCATGCAAATATTGGTCTTTTGATTTTGAATTACTCTTAGAGAAAAGCATGTTCTTCACTATCTTGGTCTTGTAAAAAATTCCTTCCTAGGTTTATTTAGGATCAAATCAAAAATTTCACCCATCCCAAACACTTATCAAAATCCATCCCACCAAATGACTTTAGATCTTTGGAAACATCATTCTAGACTTGGGTCAATCATCAAAATCAAAATCACCTTGTTTAGTTAGGTGTATGGGAATGCATCCTTTCTCATACATTTAATTGAATTAGCAATCCTTTGAGAAAAATCATCCTAAGATAACATCTAACATCTTATACTTTACAAGTTCATTATCCAAATCAAACAATCAAAATCAAACCCTAATTCTACCATTGGTCCAAAGTCCCTAAATTGATCAACACTCATGTCATTTCCCCTTTTCATCCTTCATCTTGTCATTGGTCCTAAGAACCCTAAAGGGAAATTTTGCAACAAGGTCAAAACATAAGAGGAACATGGAATATAAACTTGATCCATACATCATGAGTAATCCAAGTCAACTGAGCTATCAAAGCCTTACAACACAGATTGATTATCAAAGTTCACATCTATACAAACCATACATGGGATCCTTACCTTTAAAAAATTTCAATAGTACAAGAAGTGTGAGTATGCCCAAATCAAATATTGGAACACATTTCCCAATGGTATATCTAAATCGAAACCTACAAATCTGTCAACTAAACAATCAATGCATGATCCTTCAAATGAACAATGTCATCCCACCAAATCCCTACATGCCAAATGAGAATGTAGCAAGTAGAATTTTTTGAAACATGAATCCAACAAACTTTGGGATGGATACATTTGAAAATCATATGAATATTCTAAACACCAAGAATGGTCAATTTCAACCTATTATGTTGAATCTGAACATCAACCCAAATCAAAACATTGTCCAAAATCAAACACAAGTACACACTCCAAATCTGATTAAATAAAAGCCAAATCAACTATATCAAGGGATTCAATATTTGAATCAAGATCAAATTTGGTGAGATCAAATTGCTACACTTACCAAAATAGTTGAGTCATTATGCCAAGATACATCTCCACCACCATTAGCCATATCAACCTCATTCCTTGGTTTAGGGCTTCCCCCTTTACCTAGCACCAATCACTCCATCCAAATCAATCCACCTAACACCAATCAAGCCATGACATCAAATCCTTGGAATATACCATGAACATCGCACCAACATATGGTATTTAATCAAATGACAACATCAATCTGGGCAAGTCAAAATAGGGTCTCCCAAGGACCTATCACCTTGGTCATTCCAACCATTCCTATCACCTCAATCACTCAAACCACCCCTATCCCACTCATCATATCTCAACCCCTCACTACCATGATCACTCCAAGCATATCTCAACCACTTATCACAACATCTAACATGATTATGAATCTACCACCACTACCACCAAAACCAAACATAGCAAGACAATATAACATTGCACTAAAAGCTCACCAAGCTTACCAAAAGGCCATCCAACAATATCTATCCATGCAACAAGCAAGACAAGCTCAACAAGTGCAAAAATCCTCTCAAGTTGCCCAAGCCTCTCAAGCTACACAACAAACACAAACACAAACACAAAAATTGGCAACTGTTGAGAGCAATGGTCAAGATCTATCCATCAAAGAGCACATTGAAGATGTTTCTATCTCGTCCGAAGATCAAATCAACATAGGTCAAGAGTCACTTTTGAATCACGATCAAAATCACCAACAATATCCAACAATGATCCAATTCAAGAAATGTCAGCATCATTTGACTCTATGGTCAAGGACATCGGAAATACCTCCACCACAATTGTTAAAAACAATGATCAAGATTTCTCCATCAATGAGCACCTTGAAGATGTTTTTACCCCATTCAACGATCAACTCACCATACATCAAGAGCCACTTTTTAGTGATCTATTTCAAGGAGTGTTCAGATTATTTGATCCTATTGACATAATACACAATCCATTCACCTATGATCATGTTGAAAATTTCTCTACATTGCCTTATGAGTTAGAGGACATATCTCAAAAAAAAAATTCCAAAGCATGATCAAAATATTTCACCAAAGTATAACAATGGTCCCTTCCAAGACATATTGACACTTTTTGACCTCATGTTTACTGAAGGAACCTTGAACTTGACACTTAATGATATTGAACCACTTACCATGCCTAATGATCACATCCAAGAACCCTTTGTATGCAATATATCCTTTGAAATTGACCCATGTCAAGAAAATGATTTGGACAAAGCGTTTCGAAAGAAATCCCAAAATAAATCAAGATCAAGAATTTGTATCTCAAAGATACTAGAATGATCTAATGGACACTCTCCTATCTATGTAAGATGATCATATCAATGTGGTGCATACTCCTCCATCTACCCATGAGATGCTTTCTACAGATGGGCACGTAGATGGTCTTCACTCAAAACAGGATTCCTTTACACCGGATATTATTACACAAAAGGAGCAGATTATTGATTCCTATAGTCAAATTGAGTTATCAACATCAGGATTAGATATATCCCAAATTCAGACTGAGGAAATTAGGTATGCAGATATCCAACATTATCCACTCAAGGAAACAAGTCAGACATAATAGTATAAATCAGAGTTAGCAGAGCATCCAATCAAAATAACATCTGCAATAGTCATTTATTAGAGAATGCATTCTAAACAAAAGCTCTCAGAACAAGTGGAATCAAAGCATGAAAGTACTACTTCCACAATACTGGGGGTAACTATGTCTCAATAAAACGTCAACATAGGAAGCACAAAGAATCTTTATGGTGAAACCATTGCCAATACTACAACTAGACACGCCATGAATCTTCATCCACCCATTACCCCATCCATGAATTGGGACCAACATCAAAACAAAGATTTGAATCAAATCACAAATAACGTTATCAAAGTAGAAGAAACAAGTAATCATAATGGACAAATCAAATACAAATGGATACCAAAGAATACAAAGAAAGATCATCCCTATCAAACTCCATCAGTCAAAGAAACTATGGGGAAAAATAAAAAATGGAAAAGTATCCACCAAAGATGTCCACAAAAGAAAAAGTAGGATTTTCAAGCGACATACAAAGTGTATCAAGTAGTTGGTCCTAGTTCCATGCACACTTCTATATCCACCCATCATTGTTCACCTTTCCAAGTGTGGAGAGTCAAAAGCTCCAAACTATCAACCAATCCATCTCTTATCCCTAAACACACTCCATCCATGCGTCCACACATGATATCCAATTCTCAAATTGACCATGTATTGGAAATGACCCTTCATCATAAGTATTTCAAAGGCTCTCTATTGCAATGTGTGCACAGAGATAGAGTTAACCCTGGTATCAATAAAGCTGATCAAGAATCCCAAAAGTTTCATTCAAGTGCACGTATCTTAGCAAAGAAACTTCTTTAAGAAGGATATCGATGGCACATTATGAAAGGGGCATCTACATCAACAACACCTTATGATTCAGCATGAGCTTAAAATCTGTCAAAAAAATAAAAAAATATGAAAATCCAAAAAAATCAAAAAAAGGATTAAAAATAATAAAGATAAAAATCATCCTCTAGTGAAAACCACTATGGTGGTGATTTACACAAGTCCATGATGAAAACCTTTAAAATAGACATCATGTGTGGAATCAAACATCTAGATCCACTAGTTCAGATGGAAGCATCTCATCCCATCCATAATAAATCCAACATTCCATCCATCTTATCCATAATAAATCTATTTATCCATGTACCATTTATCCATTTGTATCCCTAGCTCAAGTTATCTTGATGTTGAAAAAGTTTGGTGCACACTTTATGTCTGCTTATGGTAAACATCTTGACATGGGCCATTTTCATTTATCCTATCCTATGCAACATTATTTGAGCCATAAAACATTATCCAAATGAACATCCTTTATCCAAACACCTTATCGTATCTCAAGATAATCCATATCCATCCATCCATACACCTATCTAGGAATTCATCCATGACATTCCATACATTGCTAGACACTGGGGGGAAGATATTTACATCTTGCTTCAGGAATAAATCTTGATCTATATCCTCCAACTTATGTGGTGATCTAAACATTGGAAAATATGAAATCAAATTCGTCAAGCATCTGTAATCCAAAAATCCAAATCACTAGCCCATGGCATATTTTGACAAGAAGATGTTCCTTATCAGGTTTCATCTTTCATCAAACCTCAATCCAAACAATCACTATCAATTGCATCTAACATGTGCTTCAAACATCACACCAAATCATTTAAACAACTTTTGTTCCAAATTAGCTTCATCAATCCATCATCTTGGGATATCCATCCTAATTTTTTTGTTTCTTAACACTATCCTTGCATTGTTGTGCATCCTCAACAATGTTATCATCATCAATCCCATCAACATCGCAATCCTTGTGTTCCTTAACACTATCCTTGCATTGTTGTGTATCCTTAACAATGTTATCATCATCAATCCATCAATCTGATCAATCAACCTTGGCTTGGTCTTCAACAAAATCCCAAATAGAGAACTAATATCATCACATATGTCCATATCCAAATCATCAAAATCATGTGAAAAAAAAAAAAAAATTGAAAAAACATAAAAATCCAAAAACATTTAAAACACAAAATCCAAAAACATCCAAAAACACAAAAATCCAAAAACATTCAAAAACATCAAAAATCGAAAAACATCCAAAATCATGAAAAATCCAAAAACATTCATAAAATCTCAGAAAACCCAAAAACATTTGAAAAATAAAAAATCTAAACATTTGAAAAATCCAAAATACCAAAAAGAGCCTCAAAACATTGCAAAACATCAAAAACATCCAAATATTTGAAAAAATCCATCTGTCCCATTTCACTTTCACCCACAATAATCAATCATCCATAACAAATTATCATCACCTTCATCCTTTGGAAAAACACAAACTGAAACAATCATAGCAGTCAGCAAAAGCAAGCTTCAATCATAAAATCAAAAGCAAACAACAAACATTTAAAACAAAATCAAACTCTTGATCATTCACAATCATGTCAATTGACCTTATGTCAACAGCCTATCAATCAACTTATCAAACCATCATCATCCTATACAATGCATGTCCTAGGATATATCATTCTGAAAATGGGCATCATTTTGGATTTCACCTTGGATTGTTATCCTATCAAAACACATCCCTTTGGCTGAAGATATGAATAACATTGCCTTTTTGTGTACTTGATCTTTTCTTTTGATTTATCTTATTGCGCTCATTCCAAGGACCTCTCGATGATATCCAAGTGAAGGATCTAGAGAGATAGAAATGGGGAAATGATCATTATCCTTTTGTCTGTTGCGCTTGTTGGACGTTCTTGTAAAATAACTTGGCAAATACTTGCTTTGTTAGGTATGTCCTAGCAAGGTTTCTGTATGTCAAGTGTGAACAAGAATACTCCTATATGTTTGTCGTGTCAAAGTACATTGCACTAGGTACAATGCCATCTTGGTTCTTTATACCTTGATTCATCGTATCTACATGTGTAATCAAACATAAGGTAAGTAGCCCTTTTAAATTCCAAATCCTTGATAAGAAAATCATCCATATATCATTATCATTTCTCGTTTTCATCTCTCATAAATTTGGCCTATTGGATCCTCTTGTCATCATCTAATGTCTTGTTTTCCGCACTAACATCATGTCATGAATAATTAATCATCATCACCAGTGCATCCATCCTCTGTTCATTAGTATTTTGTATATCATCTCACATGCATGTTCATCATCATAATATAGATTTGTTAGTCTAAGCATCTTCATAAATAATTCATGGCATAATCATAGTGTATCACATCATCCATCCCATCCATCATCACATCATATCATCATTTAAGTTGTTTAGGATAATATAGATTTTTTACTCTAAGAATCTTAAAAAAAATTATCATTTGCATCATCATCCATAACCATCCATTTTAAACCTCTTTATCGCGAGATCGACCTTCAAATTCAATCTTTTCGCTCGATCTCCTGAGGGGGCAACGTACTAGTGTACTTCTTTCTGCTAAGGCATCCAGAAAAT
Source organism: Sequoia sempervirens (assembly GCA_007258455.2). Taxonomy (NCBI): domain Eukaryota; kingdom Viridiplantae; phylum Streptophyta; class Pinopsida; order Cupressales; family Cupressaceae; genus Sequoia; species Sequoia sempervirens. The sequence goes on along the minus strand of VDFB02358134.1, from coordinate 100,937,443 downwards.
CAAAAAAATTATGAATTTTGATTGCGGCAAGTTTATTCTTTGAACCAACACAACAAGTACATTGCTTGAAAGAGGGGAAAAATGTAGACACATGAAATTAACATTGTGCCCTAAATCAAACATCATCCCTCTAATTAAATAAATCAAAAATTCATTAAATTGAAATCCAAATGCATATTCCATCCTTTTTTGAATTAAATAAATCAAATATTTAAGTCATAAAAGTCAAAATCATCTTAATCATCATTAATCTAACCTAACCACCCATCACATCCTCTAGATAATCCCACTTGCACAAATAAATCAATTTATTGATTTATTAAAATCAACATTTTCCATCAACATGGCATCTTTGAGGAATATTCCTTCAAGTTTGAATTCAAAATCAAGTGGACATGTACATCCAACAAAGCAATTAATATCAAAATGGTTGTCATTGATGTCAATTTACAAATGGCAGAACACGAGCACAAGCACGACCGGGAGAAAAGGGATTTCAAAATTCAAAGTGATGGAAAAGGAAATGGAGCAAGATCAGAAAATCTAGAATTGAATCAGGAGCTCGAGTCATGTCTGAAATAAGGTAAGGATGACTAGGATGGTGTGGACTCCAGAAACAAAATACAGGTGGAACCTAGGGGAAAGAAAAACCCAGAGATTAACCCTGTTGCATCATCCACTGGTAAAAATGAGAAAGCTAAAGGGGGAGTGGGGACCACAGGTGGCACTAGAGGCAATCACAAACCCTAGACCTCTCTGTTTGGGGTAAAACCTAATGGAAAATCTTCTTTCCGTCTAGTGCAAAATATTTCATCTCTAGTTGGAGGTATGTTTGCTATTTCTATTATAGATCTGCTCATTGACCATAATATAGCTCTAATGGAATGAACTCTGGTTGGAAATTTTATGGGCCCTAGACTAAATATTGAAGTGGTCAGGGAGTTTGTCAACAATAAATGGAGAACTAGCGGGAAAGTTTCAGTTGCTGCTCTTCCAAAGGGTTTTTTTGCGTTTGATTTTACTTGCAGAGAGGACATCATGACAGTTAGAAGTGGAGGTCCCTGGGTGATAGGGAAATCATCCCTTGGTCTAAAGAAGTGGTCCTCCAACTTGGATCTATTGGACTCCATCTTTGAGAATGTCCCAATTTGGGTTAGACTTCCAGGCCTGCCCTTGGAGTACTGGAGTGAAGAAATCTTTCATGGTATTGTGAATTCCTTTGGGGAGCTCCTCTCTATTGATACAATGACAGCTACTAGAAAGAGATTGGTCTTTGCGAGGATATGTGTGGGAGTCACCTAGGAAGCAGATCTTCCATCTTCGATTGAGATCCAATCTAAACTGGGCTCCTGGATGCAAAATATAGAGTTTGAAACCATCCCGTTTGCCTATTTCAAGTGTAGGAAATATGGTCATTGAACAAAAAAGTTCCCCCTAAATGCCACTTCAGAGAAAGAAAAACTAGCAAGGCCTGGAAAAAAGGCATGGAAAAAAAAGAATGATTCAAGAGGAGAAAGGAAGGAAAGGAAAGAGTAGGATTTGGAAAATAAAGAGTCTGATATTTAGAGAATCTCTCTAGAGATTGAAGTGGTCATGGAATCTAAAGGTGAGATCCCTTTTGATCCTCATTACATGAATCTTGTTAAAACGTCCTCATCTAAGGAAAGGGAGTCCAATGAAGACACCTTAATTGGAGAAGCAGATCTGAACCTTTCTACCTCCTTATCCCAAATGGTAGTCCCTTCTGATAGAAATGAAGTAATCTTGGGTTTGGAGGATATTCCTCATGAGGGCTTGTTCTTGGAACTAAATATTCCTCTCCCCTCCCTATCTCCTGATAATCTTCCCCCTCAGGGAGTAGTGTACCTAACAGATCCCAACTCCCTAGATAGGGTTATGGATTCCCTTGAAAATTTGGATCACATAGCAGATCTTTCTAGTAATGTCTTGTCTTGTCAAGAGAATGGTAACATGGACACTTTACCTTGGGAACAAAGGATACCAACTAATAAGGACTGGGAGTCCAATAGAGAGATGAATAGCCAAGAAGAGACTGATAAAGAGAAGAATATATCAAAGAAGAAGAAAGAAAAAAATACAATGGAAGACCCCAAGTGGCATTTCTACCAGATCAAGAGTCAAGGTATATTGTGGAGCAGTAAAGAACTCAAGAGGTAAAAAGTCTTCGAAAAAGAAAAGAGAGCTGAACAATTTTCAAGATATTGCGGATGGTTCTCAAAAAACCATCTCGAAATGTCTTAACTCCCCTGGTATCTAATGAAGATTATGTCTTGGAATATTAGGGGACTCAATAGCCCCCACAAGTAAGATGTAGTTCACAATTTCATTAGAGATCACAAGATGGATATTCTATTAATTCAGGAAACTAAAATGCCAAAGGAGAAAATTGAAAAGATGAAACTTTTCTAGTATTATAGTAACCAGGGTAATAATTCGAATGGCACTTCTGGAGGCATTGTGACTTTCTGGAATAGCCACATAATCAAAGGTGATCCAATCTTGGAAGGTATGAATCATATAGCCACTAGATTTACATATATAAGAGATAACTTCAGCTGGATTCAAGTGAATATATATGCTCCTACTGGAAAATGAATGAGAAAATCTTTTTGGTTGGGATTAGCTACCCTTAGGAGGATTTTGATAGAGAAGCTTGCATTATTATGGTGGATTTCAACACACCCTTAATGAATGGAGAAAAATTTGGGGGATCCTAGATCAATCTAGAAAGCAAAGAGGATCTTCAGAATTTCATTGATAATCAAGGGTTGATTGATATGGATCTACATGGAGCTTCCTTTACCTAGTCTAATTGTAGAAAGGGGTTGGATCTCATACAGGTCAGATTAGATAGATCTTTAATCTCCAATAATTGGTACTTTGATTATTACTACTCCCTTAACACTCTTACTAGAATTCGTTCTGATCATTTTCCTATCAGTTTCACTGTGGATGCAATAAAAAAGAAGAACACTCCTTTAAGATTTGAAAAAATGTGGATCTCTCATCCCGCTCTTAAAGAGGAAATAAGAAAATGGTGGAATATAAGAATTCAAGGGCCTACTATGTTCAGAGTTGCAAAAAAGCTAAGGGAAGTGAAATGTAATTTAAAAAAATGGAAAAAGGAATCTTTTGGGAACATCTTTATGATTAAGTCTGATCTCCAGATGGAATTAGGAGAAGTTCAATTTAAAATTCAGGAGGGTTACTTGAATGAAACTAAGGAAAAAGAGAATGAGATCCTTATGAAGATGCATGACATAATTGGAAAGGAGGAGGAGTTCTGGAGACAAAGATCTAGAGCTCTTTGGTTATCAGCAGAAGACAGAAACAACAGGTACTTCCATCTATCAACTTCAAAACATAGAGCTATAAACATAATATCTCAAATAGAAGTGAATGAAACCAGGTATGAGGAGGAGGAGGAGGATATTAGAAAGCATGTGAGCTCCTTCTTTAAACATCTTCTCTCAGCCAGTGAGGAAATAAACCAAAATGAGCGGGATCAGTTAGTAGAAGCTATACCAAGAATTATCAACCTGGAAAACAACTCTTTTTTGACAGCTATCCCCACCAATGAGGAAGTCAAGTGGGCTATCTTTTCCTTTGACAGGAGTAAAGCTCTGGGTCCTAATGGTTTCCCTTTATTTTTCTTTGAATGTATTTGGGATATTGTTGAAGAAGATGTGGTAAAAGTTGTTAAAGAATTTTTTGGCTCCAAAAGTCTTCTAAAATAATTAAATGCTACCCTCTTGGTTCTTATTCTGAAGAAACCTGGAGCTAATAATTTTGAGGCTTTTAGGCCTATAAGCCTCTATAATTCTTTATATAAAATCATCTCTAAGGTCTTAACCTCTAGATTCTTAACTTTTTTTCCTTCCTTGATTTCTCCTCAATAGAATGGCTTTGTCCCAAGTAGAAAAATTCTTGACTCTATTGTAACGGTTCATGAGAATATTCACTCCTTAGTTGAGTCGAAGACTGAAGGCTTTTTATTAAAGCTTGATATCTCAAAAGCTTATGATAGAGTTGACTAGACTTTCTTATTTAAAATATTAAAGGCTTTTAGTTTTTGTAACAGGGTTATCCAAATGGTGGAACACCTTGAGTCTGCGGCTTCCATATCGATTATGGTCAACGGATCCCCCACCTCCTTTTTCTAGAGCACGAGAGGTCTAAGGTAGGCTGATCCTATTTCTCCTATTTTATTCACTATTATGGCTAAAAGTCTAGGCAAGAATCTAAAAAATTGGTTGACTTCAAAATTCTTTTTGGTCTTAAACCTTCCTCGGGCAATCTAGTGTGTTCCCATCAACAATTTTTTGATGACACTATGCTTATGGGTAAATCCATGATGTCTGAAGGAAAAATCGTAAAAAAATTTCTTAACAAATATGGGAGAGCTTCAGGATAGTTGATCAATAATAAAAAAAGCTCGTTGTTCTTCTTCAACACTCTGGATCATAGATAGGCTAAAATTGCCAGAATTTTGGGTTGCAGAGTGGATTCCTTTCCTGCCACCTACCTTGGTCTACCCTTAAGTTTGAAACCTCCTGAGTCATTTTGGCTCTCGTTGGTTGAAAGATTCAGCAAGAAGCTTGTGGGCTAGAAAGGAGCCATGCTAAGTCAAGTCAGAGAACTTCAGCTCCTCAAAGCCTCTCTCCAGAATCTGCCTATCTATGCCCTATGTCTATTTAAGATTCCCGCTAAATTTGTTGATGCCATTGAAAAAATTCAACAAATATTTCTATGGTCGGGTGTTAAGGAAAAAAAAAAACTTCCCTTAATTGGCTGGAATCTGGTTTGTAGACCTAAAAAGGCTAGAGGACTAGGTTTAAGAGGAATCAAAACAGTTAACAAAATCCTCCTAGCTAAACAAATATGGAGAATCTCCTCTTCTTCTGGGGAGTGAATTGATATCCTGACTAGCAAATACTTAGAAAACAACTGCTCCTCCATTATTAAGAAGGATCCCCACCTTCTTCCCAGAGGGTCTACATGCTGGAATAATATAATCAATGGAAAAAAAATTATGGATGATGGTATTGGATGGCAAGTGAGAAATGGTTATCATACAAGATTTTGGGAGGACAGATGGCTTTTTAAGGAGCCCATTATAAAAATAAACTCCTTCAGCGAATGGGCATAGATCTGTAAGGAATAGTTTGGAAATAATGTCAAAGATTACATAGTGAATGGAAATTGGGTGGACTTGTGCAGTGTTAGTCAACATTTGGCTCCTATCTAGGCTTCTTTGATGGTTGTTAGGCTTAATTCTGAGTAGCTGGATGATTGCGTGGTTTGGATAGATGAACCCTCTGGTAATTTTTTTGTGTCATCTGCTTTTGCTAGGATTACTTCTTCTCTGGACTATCCTCCCTTCTGGGCTAAATCTTGGTTCAAACATTTGATACCTAAAATCAATATATTCTTCTGGATCCTTCTCCAAAACAAGGTGCTCACAATTGATAACCTGTGTAAATGCGGATTTCAAATTCCTAATAGATGCTTTCTTTGTAAGATGGAGGCTGAATTTGTGTGTCATTTTTTCCTTCATTGTTCTTTTGCTGCTTTTATTTGGAGAAAAATCATCAGGTTATGGCACCCTCCTTAGGTTTTCCCTTCGTTCATTGAAGACTTCTTCACTCAATGGAAAGCCCCGACAAGAAATCTTATGCTCAGGTTGTTTTGGGATTTAGCCTTCCCTCATGTTGCTTGGGGCTTCTGGAAAGAATGCAACAATAGAATTTATAGAGGTAAAGAAGCCTCTGAAGATATAGTCTTTGATAAAATTTTCAGATTTTTGAAGGAAAATTTCAATGCCTTGGTTCAGAAGGATAGCATGTCCATGAAAGCAGAGCATTCGCTCTATGACCTAATTGTAGCTAAGGAGTGGAACATAAGTTTAGAATTGTCTAGAACCACTATGAAAGCCAAGAAGGACAGAGAGGGTGTTTGCTTGTATTTTTTGCCAAACGGTTGGATCAAAGCTAACTTTAATGGTGTGGCAAAAGGTAATTCTAGGGTGGTGGGCTGTGGTGGAGTTATAAGGATTCCTTTGGCAATTTCATTGGTGCAACGACCTCTCCTCTTGGTTCCCAAACTAATCATCTGGCAGAGGCTGTTGGAGCTTTTCACATCATAAATTTAGCCCAAAGTCTTAACATTAAACATCTGTGGCTTGAAGGAGATTCTGAAAACATAATTGACTACCTTAGTGGCAAGTCTCCTCCCTCATGGACCATTAAGTCATGGGTTGAGGATGCCATATTGACTTTGGCTAAATTTGATAAAGTTAAAATATCACATGCTTATAGAGAAGCCAATTCTCTTGCGAATTTTTTTGCTAACAAAGGAGTTAGGAGTAGAGATGTGTGTACCTGGATTAATATAAGTGATCTAAACTCTAATGTTTGTGCCCTATTAAATTATGATAAATCACATGGAAAAGCGACATGTTATCGCTTTAATGAAGATAGGTAAGACCTTTAACATCACAATCATTAGATTGCATGGGACCAAACCCAACGGCTTAATCTCCAAGAAAGCTCTGCACACTTTGTGGGTTCTTAGATGTGGCAGGGCCCATTTTAGTAAAGCTTTTGATTGGGTCTACCCCACTATGTCGACTGAAATGGGAGGAGACATAAAGCAAATTGAGTCGAATAGCTATGAAACACACATGAAAAATGCCAAGGCTTGGGAAAATGTTAAATGCGGAGGGTTGCTTCCTTTCCTAGAGAAGCTCCATGGCTCCAACGAGGAGGCTACAGACCTCTTTGTTAAAAATTGGAATAATGGTAACTTGACCCTATTTGGTAGGAATGTGGAGCTCAATGAAAATTTAATTGTGGATGTTACGGGCTTATCTACTAAAGGGAAAAAGTTCTTCAAGGATAGGGCTTTTTTTTATGAAGCCGTGATCAGATTTCCTAAAAAGGAAAAAGAAAGGTTAAGTTTGGTTAAAATTGCAAGTAGTTACTTCGATGCTGACTCCATAAAGGCCATTTAGAGGAAGGTTCTGCGGGTCATCATGGAGTACATTACAGTGGATGGGTGCTTCCCCAGAGTCTATGGCTACCACTTTTCTCTTCTCAACCACTTCCGCTACAAGGTTAGGGTCTCTCTTCCCTATTAAATATTTTTTGTTCCTTAAAGAAAAGCTTGGAGGATAATAAGAAAAACCCCCAAAAATTCCCCATCATACACACTAGGTTAATAAGGTTGCTTGTTTAACATTTCCAAAATATGTCTGCCCCCGCTATCCAGGAAACTATTCCTGACTCAGAGAGTGATGACACTAAGCCTACTGGCTCAGAGTATCTGCCTAAATCTAGTCTAGCTACAAAATTCCTTAGCTTACACGTTGTCCCTTTTGGGAACAAAAACCCTACTCCCCTTTTTGGTAAAGCCCATGCTCAGCTTGAGTCTGATAGCCCCTCCCTTTTGAACAAATCCATTCATAAGAAACCCCAGGCCAAAAGACTTGTTTCCTACTTCGAAGAATCCTCTAATTTAGAGGAGTCTAATGCCAACAAAACTAAGTTTAGCACTGAACCTCTGTTGGATAAACATGCTAAAGATGATTGCCCTGTTATTCCTAACCCAGAGAAAACTTGTCCTAATATCAAAGATGAGCCCTCTCTGGATGTTCTGAACCTTTCCAAAACAAATTATGAGTCCCACTTCAAACTCTTAGAATGAAATTTCATCGAAATTAATGAGTTGAAAATAAAAAAATTGGGCCCTTCAAAGCAAGATTAAAGAGCTAGTTGCTAAAATTGCTGAGATTAAAAAGAAAGATGTGGACAGTGGGGCTCAAGGTCAAAGTAACAAAAATATAGAATCCAAGGTTGATTATATAAGTTATACCATCAAAACTGTTGCTGAGCAAAAAAATTGAATGGCAAGACACAATGCCATTATCATTAACGTGATGACTGAAAAACTTGATAAAGCCTAGTAGGGGTCTTTGGTGGTGGATCTAGAGGAAACAAAGGAAAAAAGCTAGGATACGGACACAGGCATTTCCAAAAGAACTAGAGCCAACCTGAAGCGTAAGGTCCCCCCTACTTCTAGGACGATTCAAACTTTTAAAAAGGTAGTCAATGACATGCAAAAGCTGGAGGCGGAGATGGAGTCTATCCTCAAGATTTTGAATTAATGACTGGGGTTTTTGTGCTTACTTTGTTGTTGCTTTTGATTTGACCTTTCTAGTTTGGTTTGTGTGGTTGCTGCTGATCTTTTCTCGGGCAGCTGGTCTTTTTGGTTGGACTTTTGTGTCCTTTCTTCTATTTTGTTAACATTATGGTTTCGGGTCCTTGTAAACCTGTTTTACCCTTTTATCAAAAACAAAGCAATTAATGTCTCTTACATGTCCCTTGCAAAGGTCAAACTAAGCATTAACTCTCATTTTCAAATTTGAAATCTCCCTCTCTTGGGCACATTTCCCAAATCTTGCATATCCCTCAACCTATGGAAAGATTACAAGTGGCCTCTTTTCATTGGTCTATTTTTTAGTCCCACATTCATCCATTTGGCCTGTCCCTCCTCAAGAAAATCTATAAATAAAGGGGTTAATCTCCATCAAAATCATCTACAACTCCTATGCAAAGTCACTCTCTTCATTTGAGAATTGATTTTTCCCATCTTATCATTGGAATTATATCATTTAGCTTATCTATCATGGATTGGGAAAGGCCCATTTTCAGCAATAGCACCAATCCACAATGAAATAAAGTTTTGATTATGTTTTTATATGCTTGCATTTCATTATCTTTGTTTTATTTAGTTTGCATATTTTATCATTGTCAAGTATTTCATAGGAATCTTAGATTAGATTATTTTGAATGGACTAGCATCTAACTGTGGTCATTTGTTTGAAGTAAGGTTGATTTAGGGTTTACATATGCATCTTTTAGTTCATGCTTACACATCACATTGTGTTTTCAAACATTGGATATTTCTTAGGTCTTGCATTCATAATCGTTCAATTACTTAGCATAGTTGCATTTAGATCATCTCATTTATTCATAATAACATTATACACATCTTAATTTGAGTCAACCACATTGTTTTTTTTGAGGTTTATCTCTCTCCTTTTAGGAGAAATGTCCTAAGAGTGCAAGAGTAGTGTATAAGCCTCACGACCAAAAATCTATGGTTCATTTTGGTGAACTCGACATGTTGAGCACTTTATCTTTTTTATTTCAATTGCATATTGCATCCTAGGTTTCATTTGCATCAACATTCAATTAGGGTATTGTTTTGTTTCCTACATCCTAGGTTTCATTTGCGTCAACATTCAATTAGGGTATTGTTTTGTTTCTTGCATCCTACGGTTTCTCAAATTGCATTAGTGAAAAACTCATTGAGATTTTATTTTTGCATAACTATATCATTAAAAAAACCCAAAATTTGCATTTTCATGCTTACTTTTCATCTAAAAAGCATTAAAAATACTTTAAATTTTCTAAAAAACACAAAAAATTCTCATAGTTGGACTAATTCGACACCATAGGCGAATCAATTCACCTACACATTTCAAATAACATTTTTAGGAATTTTTTGGGTATTTCCTACATTTTTTTTTTTTGGTTACTTTTTGTTCTAGTTTTCAAATTCTCTATTTTCTTCATTTTTTTCATCTTAGTTTAGTTGCATTCATTTCCATCATGGCATTTTCCTTTAACAATTTTTGGAATTCCTTAAAATCCTTGGTAGACATGTCGAATTGTGCCTTTGGATGTGACCCTAATGACCTTGAGCTTCCTCATGCACCTTCAACTCCTCATGATTTTCCTCCTCATGATGTAGACATCATTGGAGAAGACGATGATATTATGAACAAGTTAAACAAATGTCTTGATAACCTTGAAGCCAATGTGGTCTTTTACCCATCCATGAAGCCATCAAATCTTCCTACTATTACACATCCTAATCACTTTGGATACCTACATCTTGAAACTCAAGTAGGGCCTAAGATCCCTCCATAAAGTGGACCTAGTTCCTCACAACAAACACATCCTTACCCATTTTATGATAGCAAAGTCACAAACACTCCCATTAACCTTGAAGAAACATATGGCAAAGGCTTTATAATCCTAAGTAAACAAGGTTGTGACACAACACATGAGCATAAATTTCACCAACCTTTTGAACAAAAACCAACAAAAGAAAAAAAAATAGGATTAGGATATCAAGATCTTCCTCATACTAATGAGCCTCCTTTTGAATATTTGAGACTTCAAGATCATGGTACAATGATCTTTGATTCTCCTCCTGAATTAAATATTCTCCTTCCATGTGAATAAAAATTACCTAATTTTAAGGACAAGGATTCTAGGATCCCGATAGGTCCTCTTCCTCCTTCAATTGATGTAAAAGGAGAATCTAGAAAATGAAAATGACCTTACAAATTGAAAAATATTAAGTTTCCTGCTCATCCTCCACCTGAATGTGAAAGGACACTTCAACTAATTTTAAATAAAGGAATTATACTCTTACCACCTATGAATAAGTTGGTCATCCATCCTAAAGATTCTAACATACCATATTGCAAATATCATTGTATTCTTGGACATTTAATTGAAGAATGTCAGACATTGAATGAAAAATTGAAGTATCAATTCACTGATATTGGTTTCTTTCCCATCATCCCTTAAACCAAAATACTTTTATCATTCCATAGTTGTAGAATTTTTCATTCTCACTATTGCATGATCCCTCCCATTACCTGTCTTGGATCATTCTTACTTCACTTCCAATGGGGACAAGAAGTTCTTAGCCTTATCCTAGTACTCGATTTATTCTTGTCTCTTAACTATGTTATTTACCTTCCACACACACTACTTAAGACTAAGAAGACAATAACTTCATTAATGGTTGACTTTCATTTGCATTACTAGCTCATTTTTACATTTTTCATTTGATTTTATGTGTGTATTTTGTTCCCTCGTAACGTGTGTTTGATGTTTTCTCTCTCTTTGTATACTTCATCTATTTTTACCTATATTCTTCTATATGTCATGGATCTTCTTTTTCACTTTTTCTTGGTCTTTTCCTTTTGGGGATGATGCAAAGCATAGAGAAGCCCCATGTCTCTTCCAAGTTGACCCAAAAGGTCCTTTCTTCTTTGATTTTTGTTTTCTGTTTTGCTTTTGGGGATGACCCAAAGCATTGAGATGCCCTATTTCTCTTCCATGTTGACCCAATCGGTCCCTTTTCCTTTTTACTTTGTCTTTTTCTTTTTTTTTCCTTTTGGGGATGATGCAAGGCATTGAGACCAAAATTATCCTTCATGCAAAGCATTGAGACCAAAATGTTTCTTCCATATTGACCCAAAACAAACTTTATTTTTCTTTTATTTTCACTCTCTTTATGTCATTCTTCTAGTTCTATGTGCTTTGGGGAATGATGATAGTTTCGAGCTCTTTCCTAAGAAAATTTCAGCAATGAACATACTAACCCCAAATCCATAGATCCCTTATGTGTTTGGCATGTTCCTTTCTAGGGGTAAACCCTCCCTTTTCTTTTGTTTTTTTTTACATTTACATGACATAGATTCCTTAAAAACATATGACTTGGCATAGGGGCTTTCCAAGTTGCCTATAATTTCTTGATTTCTTTTTGCATTTTTCCTTCACTACTTTAAAGGAATTTCTCATAGAATGGCATGCAATAATTACTTTAAAGTGGGGTGAATACATTGGCATCACTTCATTTCCATTCTTATTTCTTAGTGTAGCCTTGTCACTTCATACGATGCATTCGTCAGTTTGTGGATGACATTGGATGTGATGTCCTTCATAAGTGTGATCTATCTTAGCATATTACATTCCTCTTGGTGACCTAATGTGATGCACTACATCCCCTAGGTTGTGAATATACTATTCTTTAATTGGTCCTCTCTTAGAGACATTAGACACAATGTTCCCTAAGTGATAGACCTTGCATGAACTTAACAAGATTCCTTTGAACATCTTTTACATTTTACATGTTACATTTTTTCATTTTACGTATTTTCCACCTTGCATAACACAACTTGCATGCCTTTGGTACTATCCTCTTTTTTCATGATTTCTAAGCATACAAAGCTTTGTTTGTCTCATGAAGCATGAACCAACATTTTCCTTTGTTGAACCTTGTTAAATTTATCAGGAGGTATAACTTTAATATGGTTGAGTGGGAAGCCCATTCAATGCCACAACTTTCCCCATAGCCACCTATGCGTTTGTGAGTGCATACCAACTAGCGTATGCATCTTACCTTTTTGGTTCTTCTCACCTAGCAGACCACCATGAGTTCTATCACCCCAAAGTGAGTACGTATTCTCTTTTTCTCGCAAACAACCTAGATCCAATCCACAACTAGTTGGACAGACTATCGAAGCTCAATCCAATTCTCCCTTTTCTTTTCTCTCATTTCAAGACATGCTACTTTGTTCTTATGTTTTATTTTCTGTGGGATCTTCATCCTAGGGGCTTGATGATCCATCTTGATCATTGTCATTCCATCTTGCTAACATAAGTATATTTGGATCCTTCTCAATATGCATGGATACTTTAGTGTGAGTTTGAAGCAAGTTCATCCTCTCACTAAAGTGGGGCTAAATGTGCCATAGAAAAATGTCCCTTTGATATTTTCACAGTATTTTAGTTCTTTCTTCATGATGCTTGGTCCACTTTTCTTTGATTTAATGTTGTAATGTGGCTTAAATGTTCACATTAGGTCCTTAAAATTTAACTTATGGAATCTTGTGAAGGTTTTGTGAAGTGTTGTAAAACAATTTTACACTTTTCTAGACTCTATTCATTACAATTCACCTAAAAATCACTTTTTCATCACTTATCAATTCCTATTTTGAAGTGTCATAAAGTCTTGTAACAAGATTTCATTCTTTTCTAGGCCTAATTCCACTATATACACCTTTCTTATGCTTTATTTGACCCATTTATGCACTCATAATGATTAATTAAGTGTGTTTCTAAATGTAAACCTGAAAAACAACATTAAATGCCAAATAATTCTTGACACCCACTTACATGTCCAAGGTTGGACCCATTCACCATGGTTGGCGAATGAGCCCCTCTTGGCTCCAAATTGAAAATATTTCAAAATTTCTTTTTGGGTTTTTATTTATACTAACCTTATTTCGGCCTATTATGACATATCATCGAGTTACTAAGGCACATGGTAAACCCACAAAAGTGGTTTATAATTTGAACAAGGAAAACTTGTAAAAAATGGTCCCATGGAAAAAATTTAGATTCTGGGGGTTCATACGACTAGATGGTTCGAACGAACCAAAAAAGGGTTCGCTCAAACCAAGGTTCAAGAAAACCCATTAAATGCATGCACATACAAAATTGAAATGAAAAAAAACTTTAAGAGAGGGGGTTCACTCGAACCCCCTCTGGTTCGAGAGAATCCCCCATTTCCCTTATTTTGACCTTCTTTAGAAAAAAAACCTAAATTTTTGCACTTTGGAGCTTAGTTTGAACATGAAAATGGTGGAGACTTCACAAACCAAACTAGAATTAGGTATTCCTTAGAATGAGCTATCCAATGAATATAATTTTAATATATTTTGGTTTTATTATGGATTTTGTTTCTAGTTTTATTAAACATAGTTTTTCACCAAAAATGAAGTTCTTTGTTCTACACATGTGGAAAAATAGCAGATTATCAAAAAAAATTGAAAAATATGAGTGCACCAGATATGGAAGTCCTTGATCCAAAGAAAAAAATTAAATTTTGATACATACAATTTAATAGTTATGCATTATATGGTGGCGCTATGTCTTAATTGTAATTGGTTTGACTTTGAAACTTGATTAAAGAAAAAATACTCAATAAAAAACTATCTAACCAAGTGGAAGCACCAGATATCAAAGTTACAAATCTAAAGTCGAAATAGTTAGAATTTTATCCTTCATGGAAATAAATTTATGTGTTATATGATGAGCATCAATTTTTAAAAATGTTGTTTTCTGAAAAAAACTAGTTTTTGAGGGAGATGGAAAAAGAAGTGCAATTTTATTCCATTTTTTTTTAAAAAAGTATATTTAGAATATAAAGACAAATTTTCATGAAACTCTAGTTTGCATCATCTTCAAATTCCTCATGGTTTACCCGCTATAGGTACTCAAAAGTGAAGATTTATTTAAAAAAAAAAAAATTGTGTCCAGTTTGGCCAAGAACTGTAAACCACTATTATGGGATCACCCCACAAGTGTGTATAAATAAGTTTTTTTACATCCATTTTACCCACATTCATCAATTTCACTAATTTAGTCATTCATTCAAGCATTCAAGCACTTTGCATCATTCAATTAGGCATTAATCAGGTATCTTGGAGCAACCATCGACATATCTTTAGATTTCTTCAATAAGGTTGGTGAGTTTAGGACACTTACATATTGTTCATTCATATTTCCTTGGTCATTTCATTCCATTTCTTCATGAAGGGTTTAATTACCAAAGTTGGGATTTGACCAAGGCAAATCCCTATAACCTAACCCTTAACCATTTTTCCCCTTTTGCATGTGTGTTTGAAGACTTTTGTATGTAGATTTATCAAGAAATTAGGTGTTGAAAGGTGCTTAAGAAGTCAATAAAGTGTTTCAAGTCAACTTAAACCTATTTCAATCTTGGAGATAACCTATAGTTTGTTTACATGGATTTGACTTCGTCAACCTGACAAGAAGACAACCTCAGATCAGGTGCTACAAAATTGGTCCCTGATTTCATATAATTTTGGGAGATGACTAATTCACCATTAGTGGTGAATCAGTCCCACCTTAAGGCTAGAAATCCAATTTTTACCAAATTTTGGATCCCGACACACATAAACCTATTTTCAAAAAATTTCATCAGAAGCAAGATTGATTCACCATTAGTGGTGAATGATTCCCACTAGTGAATTTTAGTGATTTTTGTCAGCATTCATGATACTCCAGATTCTTCGTCCTTTACCCAAGTGTATTATGATTCAACCTTCTTTATTTATGTTTTTCATTTTTTCATCTTTTAGTTCATGCTTGCACATCACATTCTATTTTCAAACATTGCATATTTCTTAGGTCTTGCATTCATAATTAGTCAATTACTTAGCTTAGTTACATTTAGATCATCTCTTATAGTCATAATCACATTATACACATCTTAATATGATTCAACCATATTGATTTTTTGGGAGGCTTATCTCTTTCCTTTTAGGTGTCAAAAAATCCTAAGAGTGCAAGAGTAGCCTATAATCCTCATGCCAAAAAATCTATGGTTCAGTACACAAAACAAGTTACAGATGAAGAAGCTTGGACAATGCAAGATCCTAAAGAAGTATGATTTAGGAAATGCATATGAGGTAGAGTTATTGAGTGAGATTCATGTTTCACCTATGCTTAACATTACTGATTTGACTAAATATCGTGAAGAAGATAAGGAGAATGAATTGAAAGAGGCATGGTGAAATGTTCTAGCGCCTACTTTAGAAAAGGAAACGAACATAGAATAAATTTCGGATATCCATGTGGGAGGAAACACAAGAAATATGAAATATGCAGAGTACTTGGTGAAATGAAGAGGAAGGCCTTTTAAATATTCATCATGAGTATTTGAGTCTAAGGTTAGCCATCTTGGTTTCCCTCTAACTCCTAAGAATTGACAGTGTCAGTTTTCAACCTACCTTGGGTGTTTAATGCAAGAGCATCAAGGGTGCAATAGCAATCTTGCATCACCCAAAAAATGTTATTTCCTTTTAGTAAGGGCTAAATTTAGTAGGGTTACTATTTTTAGTAAGTTTTCATTTATGCACTACTGGGCATGAAATCTTACACAAACCACCAAAATGGTAAATTGAAGCCAATGGAGAACAAATCACTTCAATATAATTTGTCATTTGAGAGATTAGAATTTCATGTTTTAAAAATCCTATTCAAATCTTCAAAGTCAATTTTGAGGCACTTAGAGGCTTCGAATGGGCCTAAAAATTAGTAGAAAATGATAGTAGTTTTCCTTTAGGCCCTAATTTTTGGCCAAACATCTCTTGAGATATTTTTGAAAAGATATTATAATAGAAAATTCAACAATTGAATCAAAAGATATGATCCTACGAAGTTGTACTACCAAAAATTAATAAAACCTCAAAATATCTTCTTGGGAAAGTTACACTTTCTAGAGGATTCTAGGGGAGTTACACCTTCCAAAAAAAATATGTGAATGGATTTTATAGAGGGAAGATATAGTAGAGTGGATTGTGGCTCCGATTTGCAGATTTGCAAATTTATGTAATTAGAACACCCATGTAATAGCCATTGTAGTGTTGTAATTTCATTTTCATTTTAGTGATAATAGAAAATATTTGCTTCCTTCTTGCATATTGTTTGTGTGATTCTATGTTTTTCTTTGAGTTTTAGATTGTAAGGGAAGTACTTGATAGAAAAAAAAATAGGGTTTTTTCCTTGTAACTTAGTTTTATAACTTAATATCTAGTCATAGTCACTTCATTAGCTTCCTAGGAATTGTTTTTTATCCTCTTCATAGATGAATTGCTTCTGTAATCTTGTAGTGATCTCGAGCTAAAAAAAATATTTTTTTCGGCCAATCTATTGGGGGGCTGCGCACTAGGATTCATTTGTTTATTGGGGCACAATTGGGGATTAGGTAAAATCATATTTAAAATAAAAAATCTTCCAAGTTGTATAAGATATTTGAAACAACACAATAGGTACTTCTCTTTAAAGAGGGGTGAAATGTATACCTAAAAAATTTCCTAACTATATCACACATCTTGATTTCATCTACTAACACCATTTTCTCTTAGATTAACCTAATTCCCCTCTTTGATTAAATTATGTTCAATTATTTAGTTAAATTCACATTATTCTCCTATTAATCGAATAATTAAGGATATTTGATTAATGCATTATTTTCACTCTAATTTCCCTCTTGATTAGATAATTCATAATTATTTAATTAAAGACCTTAATTCTTCCAACTTTTACAATTAAATGATTTTCATAAATTTTCAATCAACTAATTTTCCTCCAATCCTCCAAATTACATAAAGAATATTCCCTAAAATATTCCTTTTTCAAATTTAAATTCTTCCCTCCAATTTAAAATATATCCAACATGATTCCATAAATTAGGGGATGTTGTTGAGTCTCATAAATTATGAACCCTAGATTAACCATTTATCCACACCTCAATAAATTATGAGCCATTGATTAATTAATTGATCTACACTCACCTTCTTATTAATATTCCATCCATTGATTACTATTTTCAATCCCAACCATTGAACAATATTTCTAAAAGCTATAAATACCAAGCCTTTCAACATGAATTTTATTCACAATCTTCATAGCGCCCTTGCTCTCTTGAATTCTTGAGTCATTATTAAGCAATTTTAGAGCATCATTGTGAATCAATCATCTTGAAATCAAGATAAATTAAAAATGGATTAGGAAATTTTGAGAACTCCATATGAATACAATATAAGTTTGTTTGAAATCCATAATGGGATTGGTAGGTTTACACATTAGTTAGATTCAATTGCTTTAAATTCCATCTGTACTGTTTTTGATTGAGTGTTTTAATGTTATTGATCAAATTTTATTGCATATGGATCTATTTGATCATTATCTTTTTTTATTTTAGCTCAATTATGCTATTATTTGACCATCCAAGCCAAGCATACGCCAATAAGTAATGCTATATTTATATAATGTAGCATATACGATTTCTTATATTAAATATATTTTATTTTATATTAATATTAATATTTCCTAGTATATATTAATTTATCATGTATTATATTATATAATAATATTTTCAATATATTTAAATATTTATATTAATATTAATATTATAACATGTTATATTTTAATCTATAGTGATATTTATATTTATTAATATTTCTAATTAAAAGAAATGAATATCTATTTCTATTGGATATTTGTTTCACTTGGGAATTTTCTTTGGGGGTGTCCAACTTGAAAATTCAATTGCCCCAACATGTTTATAGGGGTTGCAATGGCATTTTGAACTTCACCCTTCATGTTGATGACTTCTTTCCATCCAAATTTGATGAAATAAAAAGGGTTTATTTAGAAATATGTCAACATTATACAAATATAAGGTATGATTTATTTTGAATTTAATAGATAATTATTATATATTTTCTACATGCACTGTGTAATGTCCAAATTGATAGGTTGATTGAAAAACATCTATAAATTTTAAAATGTTATACATTTTTTGAATCCAAAAGATGTGTCACACTCTACACTTTAGAAACTATCGTTTTAAAAAAGAGTTTCATAAAGTTTTGACCAAGTTAGGGTTGTTAGACAAATGATTTTTAATATTTTAAAAAGTTCCTACTAGAAAATTTATAACCAATTATTTACTTGCCAAAAAATTACAAACAAATATTTTTCACATTTGGGCATGTGTCCTCTACTTATATTGAAATATATATTATTTTTTACTTTTATTTTTCTTGTAATTAGAATGGTCGGGAAATCACCTACTTTTTATTCTTTTCAAAAATTTAAAGTACTACTACATTGAAATTTTAAATTTTCACCAAATCAAATTACTTTTTCCAAAAAAATGGCCTAGTAGCCTACAATCTATATTAATTTTTTTTAAAATTATATTCCAACACATTTTCCAAATTATATTAATAACATATTCAAATTCTTATGTGAAGTTTCTTAATTCTTTTTTTGTAGTTTTATTTCCACTTAGAGGCCCGGTTTGGCCCATCAATATCCTACACTAACCCATATGTGTGTGTGTGTCCCTCTATTTGTATCTATCCCTCTCCCCCTCTCCCTCTCTATATAATGATCCAACTCTCCATATCTCCTCCTCTCCTCTCTTTCTCTCTCTCATTCTCTTCCCATATTTTCCTATATCTCCCTCTATCTATCTCTACCTTTATTGAGCTATATCTACCTCTCTCCCTCTCCCTCGTTCTCTTCCAATATTTATTTATCTCTCCTTTCTCTCTTTGTATATCTATTTTTCATCCTCTCTCTATCTCTTTATACATATCTCCCTCCATTTATATATCTCTCTCTATCTCATTCTATCCATACATTTTCTACCTCTATCTCCCTGTCTCCCTATATCTCCCACTATCCCTCACTATCTCTCCCTCATTCCACCTTTCCTTCTCTCATTCTCTCACTCTATATCTATAACTCTCTCTACTTCTCTATTTGTCTCTTTCTATGCATATATTTATATAACTCTATCTCTTGATATCTCTATTTATCTCCCTATCCCTCTCTATCTCTATATCTCCCTCTATCTATCTATCTATCTATCTATCTATCTATCTATCTATCTATCTATATATATATATATATATATATATATATATATATATATATATATATATATATATATATATCCTTATATCCATATCTAGCATTTTATAATCTCTCATTCTCTATATATTAAGCTCTCTCTTCCACACTCTCTCACACCCTCCCTTCCTAAGACTCCTATCTATCTCTTTCTATCCATATATTTCTGTACGTTGATCTCAATATTTCTCTATCTCTATCCCTATTATCCTATATCTTTCTACATATCCCACTAACTATATCTCTCCATCTCTCCTTCTCCCCTCCCTTTAAATATCTATCTCTCTCTTCCTCTCTATTCCTATCTATATACCCATCTCTCTATATCCCCCTCCCTCCCTATCTTCTCTATCTTGACCTCTCTCTTCCCATATTTTCCTCTATCTTCGTCTTTCTCTCTTTCTATCTCCATCTCTATTTTTTTTATCACAAAATAAGGGAAAAACATTACAATGTTCTTGCATTGTAGCTTGGTGGTGATTTATCTAGGCTCTATCATTACCAGGTTGTAATGTAAACACACTATAATGCACTTGATTTATATCCTAGATGGACCAAAAAGTAGTTGTGCCTAATTTTTGGTTGCCCATTATAATATAAATGTCCCATTAATTAGGATGATTATAGTTGGAGGGTTAACTTCATTCTTATGATAGGTTTCAAGTAGTGATGAAAATAATACATTATTTGACATAGTATTATATATTGTAGGTGATATTGTAGCATTTGCATTTCCATTATAATTATTTTGATCCTTTTGTGACTAAATATTTTAATTTCAAATGTAAGTTACCTCAGTTGCTGGCATTTTTAGTTGAGCATGCACCTCTTTAATATTTTCTCCCAATGATCTCTATAAATTAAATTTTCTTGAGCTAGATAAAATAATAGAACCATCTATCCATTTACATGAGCTTCATTGTGTAATTCTATGGACTGTTTTGTTCCTTATTGGGGAAGAGATAGGATAGGATTTAAGAAAGGTGTATTCTTAAATAAAGATCCATTAGTTCTTTCAGATTGGTTTGGAATGCCAAGATTTTCTATACATATAATAGGCCCATGACCAACTTGTCCCATTTATTTATTAAATTTGATGGAATTTGTATGAGATTCAACTAAATTTTTATTAGTTGAACTCTTCTTTTGACAAGAAAATGATCTAATGTTCTATAATAAACTAAGAGTGTTTCATCTCCATTTAGAACAAAAGGAGCTTTCAATCTTGAATAATCCTTTTGGAAAGGATCATCAAAGTTAGTAATAAGCTCGCCTTTACCTCTTTTGATCTTGGAAAAATAATGATATAGCATCAATGTCTCTACATGTATTTTAAAATATAGCCTAAAATATTTCTTGCAATAGGTCCCAACTCATAATATAATTATTAAATGCAAGTAAATGTACTATTTTTACTCTTTTTCTCCAAGAGTGTACAAGAAAAAATGACATATGATATCTTTGTGTGGTATATTGGATCTAGAACACATATCCAAGTGGTATGGAAGTGATATTAAGTATCTCTATGTAGATTTTACTTCAGAGATCAGTTCATTGGATTCATTAGAAGGTAACAATAAATAATGAACTAGATAGGTGAAGAAAAATTACAAAATAAAGAAACCATAGGTAAAATATTTTCAACTAGATTTGCATTTTGTGAGATGGATCCTATAGAGTTTGTTCTAATTCTTGAATATTGTTTGGTTCTTATATGGTGTATCAACTCAAGAAATTACACTCAAGAGCCACTAGATCTTTATCTAGTGTGAATTCTCTTTGACTCTATTTATTATGATTGAGCCTCTTTCTAGTGCCACTTTTGTTGAGTTTTTTTTAGGTCATGATTAAATCAAATAAAATTGCAAATATTTCAATGACTCTTGAAAGAAAATTATTTTCCATAACAAAACATAATAGTATTAAGGCTTTGACTATTATGTCTTGATATACAAGATCACTTTGAGGTTTATTGTACACAATTAATCAAATGACATTTTTTTTTTAGGAGTCTAAGATTGGAATGATTTATGAATATTTTTATATGTTGGGAAAATAAAATCCTCACTATCATAGATTGAGTGAAATTTAAAATAATTTTTTAAAAATATGGATGCTATGATAAATTTTCTATAAAGGATAAAGAAAAGGAAAAGGAAAAAGAAAATAAAAAAAGTTTCAGAATCTAATCTTCACAAAGATTGGATATATGGACTCAATGTTGCAACTAAACATCATAACTAGTGTATAGTTCACTATAAATATTCACAATTACATATAAAAATGTGAAAAATTCAAAGGAAACATTCAAATCATGAAAACTAACATGTTGTATGCAAACAATGGCACAATGTTAAGATATTTTACAATATTAAAAGAATTTACATGTCACTTCATATGTGTGGGATAATATATGACTTTATTGACATCACAATTATAAATCTATAATTGTAGATGAACAAAATTTATTAGTATAAATGAGAGAAAAACATGAAAGAATAAAATTAATTACAATTCTTCATTATTTGTCCCACAGTTGTTAATAATTACCAATTCCTTAAAATATATGATTGATGGTAATTTTATAAACACAAGACATCAAATTCCATTACAAATCAATCGTTGAGATGACATCTCAAATATAGATGGTCATATAAAATTCAAGGAAAATTTTCAAATCATGAAAAATATCACATCATACCCAAACAATGGCATAATGTTATGATATTTCACAATATTGAAATAATTTAGAAGTCACTTGATATATGTAAGATACCATATGACTTAATTGATATCATAATTACAACTCTACAAGTATACATGAACAAAATTTACTGGTCTAAGTGAGAGGAAAACATGAAAGAAACATAATAATTACTAGTCTTCATTATTTGTTTTATATTTATCATCAATTTATAATCCCTTAAAATGGAGGATTGATTTAATAATTTTATAGAAACAAGACACTAAATTTTGTTACAAATCAACTATTCAAATTACATCTCAAAGATAGACAACCAAAATTGAAAAAGAATGAGAATAATATATTTAGTTGAGAGTTGGAAAGAGATCTCCTTCGATGACAATAGAAATTACATCTCAAAGATAGACAACCAAAGTTCAAAAATCATGAGAACAACATATTTAGTTGAAAGTTGGCAAAAGATCTCCTTCAATGACAATAGAAATTACATCTCAAAGATAGACAACCAAATTTCAAAAAGCATGAGAGCAACATATTTAGTTGAAAATTGGAAAAAGATCTCTCTCGATGACAATAGAAATTTCATCTCAAAGATAGACAATCAAAGTTCAAAAGCCATGAAAACAACATATTTAATTGATAGTTAGGGAAAAATTTAGTGGAAAATCTTTTCAAATTGGAGAATAATTGAAATTGGGACCTCCATAAATGGAAAATAGTACAAGCTGAAAAGGAGGTTGAATCGCCAAGATTTTACAAAAAACAAAAATTATCTCAATTAATTCACCTATGCATTTTTTTAAAACTAATAAATCAAATTGATTCAGCATGTAAACGATGCATCATTGGAACTGATTTTCCAGTAGTTTATATTGTAATTACAAATATTAATTATGTTTCCAAGTAATATTATATTCCTACCATTAATTTTGGGGCTATATCATGCCACTAATAATAGATTACCATTTAATTTTAAGGATATTTTAGCTTTGAATAGGGGTTTTATTTATTTCCATCAAATCATTGATTAGATTTTAATTGGATGGCCGAGGTTGATTCCATGACCTATATGCATGTAGTACCTTTTAAAAGGCTTGTTGAAACCCATAATTTATTTTGGGCCACATGATTAGATTTAATTGTGTCAACAAGCCTTTTAAAAGGCACATGCATAGAGGCCACAAAATCAACTTGTAGCCATTTGATTAAAAATCTAATCAATGGTAACAATTTCACTTCTCATTTGGGTATGTGCAAGATCATGATAGGCCAAAAAGTGGCAATATGATGGGTATGTGGTTGATGACTTTTCTTTTACCCAAAATTGATTAAACGAAAATGGTTTTTAAAAGAGATTCTTAGCTTTCCACCACTATAAATTATGCTTTACTTTGAATTTAATAACTAATCATTATTCATTTTCTATTCAAATTATGACTAAAGTCCTGATTGATAGACTAATTGCAAAACAACTATATATTTCAAATGGTATCATTTTTTTTAATCCAAAACATGATTTACATTCTATGCTTCATATGCTATAAAATTAAAAAATGAAAAAATAAATTTCATGAAGTTTTGACCAAGTTAAGGTGGTTAGTTTCCTTGAAATTTAAGTACTATTGCATTGAAATTTCAAATTTTCACTAAATAGATTTGTTTTTTTTTAAACAAACCTAGTAGTTTAGAAACTATATTCTATTTTCTATGCATTCTATTCTTACATATTTTTGAAATAATATAGATAACTTATTCAAATTTTTACGTCAAGTTTCCTAACTCTAAATTTTATTTTATTTTTGCCACTTAAGGTCCTATTTTTTCCATGATGATCCTGCACATACCCATTTAGTCTTATTTTTAAAGTGAGATTAAAAAAAATACTTAATCTATGTGTGCCCCTCAACCCCACCTGTATCACGACAAGAGCTCATTGCGGTTGTTTTCCTCGAACACTGTGAGGGGGCATTTCCTCCTTGACCCCAACAAGAGGGCTCTACCCCCTTGACCCCACCGATGGCTACCACCCTCGAGCCCTTACTTCAATATTACAAAAATATATATATATGGGGGAACTATGCCAACCAACTATGAAAATTTTTAAAGGAAAGATTAACCATTGTAATTAATCTTTTTACTAATTATTTGTTAGGATTCACCACTATGATTATTATTTTTACCAATTATTCATTGAGATTCACCAGGATTTTACTATTTTTTTAATAATGTGCATACATTCGCTGGGAAAATTAATATTTTTTTCAAATAAAAGGAAAGATTCACTAGGAAAATTATAGCACTTACCCAAGCTTTTCCAAGATTTTACACCTTCATTGAGGGGGGGTTTCTTAAAGTTATCATTGTTGATAGTTGGCAAAAAATCTCCTTCGATGATAATACTATGCAAATACTTGATGAATATAATGATTTAGACTATCATGTCAAACTCTTGGAACGAGAATTAATGACATCTCACAAAATCAACCTAGGCATTCTCACACTCTAGTGGAGCTCCAATCCAACATTAAAGCTCAAGTCCATATTTTAGCTTTTTCCAATACCACCTATAACACACAAGCACCATCTCTTCCCATGGCAATACTAAGAAACTTATCTATTTTCAACGCCATTGTAAAGCAAATTGCATACTGCATATCACCAATACTCCCAAAATAATGAACCATCAATAAAGCAAAAAAAATGGACTAAAAAGAATAAACCTACGATTGATATTTATCTTACTATGCTCACACTCTCTGTGTAATAACCCATTTCAATTCATTCAATTTGTTAAGTATTCTTGTTATTTTGATGTTACAAATGCTACAAGTTCTAACATACAATATGGAGGATGGATTGCCATCTCTATGAAATTTAAATGTGATTTCAAATAATTACCTAAAGAGGAGTCTCCAAGGAGACATAAATATAATATTATGTATTACTATGAAATTCTCAAATCTTCATGTTCTTATTATGATTTTCAAAGCATCGTGTGACAAAAGTTTCTTTTAGGTATTCTGAGTAACTTGTCTCAGAATTTCTAAAACTATAGAGAGCTTGTGAATTGTGAATGGAAAAAATTCAGCTGGAAACATAAATTTATGTACAAAATACTATTCACTCAATGAATTTATTTCAAAACCATTATAAATGAGATCTTGTCTCTAAATTTTATTATTTCCAAAAAAAATTATATTAATACAATTTTATTGATTTATTTTTATATACAGATATTATGCATTCAATTCATTTGTACAGTGCAAAATGCATTCTATTATATGTTCTAAATCTCTCGCTTCTATACCAAATTTATCCCATAACTTC
Source organism: Sequoia sempervirens (assembly GCA_007258455.2). Classification (NCBI taxonomy): domain Eukaryota; kingdom Viridiplantae; phylum Streptophyta; class Pinopsida; order Cupressales; family Cupressaceae; genus Sequoia; species Sequoia sempervirens. The sequence goes on along the minus strand of VDFB02358134.1, from coordinate 100,912,009 downwards.
CAGAAATCTTCAGCATACGAGCAGCATCTCTTAGGATGACGATACTAAGCAATTTGTCTATTTTCAACGCCATCGTAAAGCAAATGCATTATACATACCACCAATACTCCCAGAATAATGAACCACCACGAATAACCAAAAAAGGAGGCTAAAAAGAATGAAATCAATGGCTTCCACTAATATAATGAATTGGACTGTCATTTCAAACTCTTTGAACAACAATTGAATGGCTTGTCACAATAGCAACCCATGCATTCCCACACTCTAGTGCAGTGAAGCTCCCATCCAACGTTAAAGATCAAGTCCATATTTTAGCTTTTTCCAATACCATTTATAACACACGAGCACCATCTCTTCCCATGGCGATACTAAGCAACTTATCTATTTTCAACGTCATTGTAAAGCAAACTGCATACAACCAATACCCCTAAAAAATTTAACTATCAATAACCAAGAAAAAAAAAACGGACTAAAAACAATAAACCAATCAGTGATATTTATATTATTATGCTATTCAACTATGACTATCAATCGTTAAATACTTAAAGTGAATACCTGCTCATGCAATTTGTTAAGCTCATGAGAAAGTGACTTTGTTCCATCTTACTATATAGCATGCCCACTCATAACGCGTGAAGTGATGAATAAACGCCTCCTCTGTCCATTTCAGCAAAACAAATTCGTTTTAGCCTCACACCAAAGTGATTTTGTGGTACCTATTAATTACAAGCACTCGTGTGTTTATTATTATTAAAAGTTCGAAGCTAAGTAAATTTGTAAAATCTTTTACTTACAGAAATGATATGTTTTTGTTTTTTTAGTTCAGATTAAAACTTGTATTCTTATATTCTATTGTAAATATAATTATATTCAATATATATTAATCTTATAAAAATTTGAAACAAGTAATCTATTTATATTTCTTAAATGAAATATAAATGAATATTTGAAGGGAAGTGGTAATATTGTAGGTATTATATGAAAATGAAAGGATCCTCCTTTATGATACCACTTGTTAATGTGTTTTGTTATTAAATCTGTATAGAACTACACAATGTTTAATAGTAATTGAAATTGGATTTGTGTAGAAAACTTACTATTTATTCTAATATTGAAAATTTTAAATGTATATTTATAGCACCATTTAATGTAGCATTTTACTACTACATGTCATTATTTCATCTTCACCATCATTAATAATGCAACAAATTCATCATTACATGTAGCAAATTATCTTTCCACCTTATTCAATTAGGTTTATAATGGCTAGGAACTTTTGTAGATAGTGCTCCCCTTTCAAAAATTTTGAGGTTTTTAATGCATGAAGTTCTACATGTTTTTATAAGTTTTAGTAGGCACGAGTTCTTAGATAGTGCCACAATGAATTTGATATAATGACGCTTGGGGTTCTCAATTTTAACAAAATGATTTTTTGTCCCAATCCCTACCATTGGTTTAGATGTGCATAGTGGCCACATGTATTTTCATTTGTGTTATCTTTAATATTAGTGAGAGGGTCCAACTTTCACTCCTTATATTGTTCTAGTTGCAAGGATATGTATTCAATGCTACATGGCATGTTACCAAAATTTTTGTTGGAAAGATAAAAAAAATCTACTTAGAATAGTTGAAGCCACCATTTTGCACCATGGCATATCTCATTCAATGACCTACAAGGTTCACAACTATTCCTTTGTCTATTCTCGGTATTGATTCATCATGCCAATTATTGTTTGATATCCATGGCTTCATAAAAAATTTTGAAGGAAACACATTAGAGAAAATCAAATTGGGTGGGGTTATTAATTGTAAAATTAAAAAAAAATCCTCACAAATACCTTTTGGCATTGAATTTTAGTATTTTTTTTCTTTGTAGCACCTAACATAAGACAACCCATTACCTAGCGATGGTATGTGTAGTAAAGAAAGAAAAAATCACTAGAAAAATCCTTAGTACTCATCCCAGAAGCATCTCAACCATTGATAGGGACAAGTTTACCTAATTTCCTTACTCTAGTCTAGTGCTAGATGACTTGTAATAAAGTAATTTATCTTCAAATTTGAAGTTAAAATGTGTTGGGAGGAATTCATGACTGAATGATGGGTACTCTCCTAGATAAATTAAGATATTCTTTTGCATAGATGAGCTATTGCCCCTTATGTATAAAACTCTTTCTCACTTTTTTTTGTGACTAACTAAGATAACTTCTATGCATGGGTACAAAATAAATTTTATTGAATTATATACTTGGTAATTTAGTATTATTAAAAGCATTAATATAAAAAGTGTTACTCTAGAATTTTTTATTATTCTTTAGTGTTTGAATTCATCTAATACATGAATTTTTTTTTTAGCACTAATTATATTGACTATTATGCCATTAAGTGCAAAAATTTATCATGATTGTTAGAGAACATTTATTTGACATGATCTTTCTAAAATATATCACAAGTTTTCTATATCTCCTTTTTATTTTTCCTCCAATAAATCAAAACTTAGTAAGAGTGGATAAGAAGCCAACATTATAGCTTTGAAGATTTATTTGCAAGTCATACCCCACACTTGTAAAACACTCTATGCTTGGCAGTCTTACATGATACTTTTGTCTTAATAGGATGTTTAGACTACAACAAATAACAAATCAAGAAGAAATTGTAAAATAAAAAATTACTTACAACATTATGCCCATAGTTTACTTACCCAAAACATTGACTAACAATATTAAGCACAACACATATTCAAGTAATATTAAAGCTAATTTCTATTGGGATATACATTAAAAATCATTTCTACTAGAATATTAATTTTTAATATTTTTTTCCTAAATTGGTTTTGCATTCATAATTGAATAAAATGAAAACATATTTATTAAAATACAATTGAAATAATTTTTTTATATTTTTAATATAACCAAATGTGTCATTTTAAAAGCCATTGAAAAATGAGAAATAAAAAGTGAAAATTCATTGTAAAAATATTTTTGAAGGAAGGTATTACCATCTCCTAATGTACTTAACTTGTTTATAAAGACAAGACAACAAATTTCATCAGTTACACGTGGAAATGATGACAATTTATACACAAGACATGCCACGTTGAATGAGGGAAGTTCAATTCTTAAATATTATATGCTCTTCCTTGTTGATGCATTATAAAAAAAATATAGTACCCCAAATATTGTCCCAATTACATAATTAATTATCTCCCTTGAAATAACACCCATATGTTTTTTCTCTCTCAATATTTTCTAGACCGACCATTACTTAAAAATAATAGTTGTGATCATCATTATCTATTCGTGATTGTAGAGTATATTGTTATGTAAGTTATTCTTTTGTGAAGCATTTGGTTTCCTTTCTATTGCATTATTTTTCTCAACTCAATACAAAAAAACATATGGGTGATTGTAGAGTGTATTTTCTATTATGAAATTTCAAGGTCTTTTCTAATTCTTTTTGTTTATGTAAATTTATATTTTTGGTTAGTATGTTTATTTGGTAAATGCGGATCTTCAGTTAGTATCTATTTATTATAGTTTTGCAAAAAAAATTGAGTGATTGTTTTTCTAAAAAAATAATAGAGTTAAAAAATTACCGATGAAAATTTTATATGTATGTTAACTTTTATTGATTTTTTGGTCTGTTTATAGATATTATTGTGTGAGGGGGAAAATCATAGACATACAAAAGATAAATGTAATTGAATTTAAAATCTAGTCTATAATCAAGAACACAAATCTAAGATCTATTCCTACACTTATGAAATGCACAAATTAGAATACTAAATTCAAGAACCTAAAAATGAAATACATAAATGACTAAATTCAATAATAAAATTGTTTCTCATCTTGTATTGGAGTATCTTCATGAGGATGTGGTTGCTCATATCATTGTGAAGCCTCAATAATTTGTGTGCAAAAACTTGAAGAACAATGTGTTTATAGTTGATCGAAGATATGTTGAAACTCTATTAATGGTATTTTAGGATTACTTCATTTTCTAAATAGGTTGATTCTCTTATTCTTTTTTGTCAGAAAAGAGGTTTATTATATATAAAATATGATTTGAAATGGATAGTCATTATTAAACAATGTTGAATCAAGATTGATGGTTGAGAGATGTTGAGAGGATTCAGACATGAATAATGTGTGCAAAATAGATTGCACAATTTGTGTGATTGAAGAAATGAATTGAATGATTAGTGGGATTATGGAATAGATTGATTAGTCAAGAAAAGATTGCTCATTCAAGGAATTGTAATTTTCCCAATAAAAAGTAGATTGATCTTTTAGGATTAGATTGAGAAATCAAGTTTGACGTTTGCAAACAAAGTTGCATTAGTTTGATTTAATTATTAAAAAAATTTGAGGGAAAGTGTCATAATTAATTTATTATGATTGAATAGTTTATGCAACTTAGGGGAATAAAGGAATCTAGTGATGTAATTAAATAATTGGTGTTATTTAACTAATCGGGATGAATAAAGTTATATTAGGAATTTATTAAATAAATATAATTTATTTAATTGGTAGAAATGATAGAAACATGAATTAATTAAATAATGTTGTTTTATTCAATTAATAACATAAATAGGGTTTTCAGGGCTTTATTAAATAAATCAAATTTATTTAATTCATCGAAAATGATGAAAACATGAATTAATTAAATAATGTCATCTTATTCAATTAATAGAAAAAATAGGGTTTCAATTGATGTAAAATGCAGTGATGTTTGATGATAATGATACCGATGATGTGAAAATGTCATTTAGTATGTGTGATAACTGTTAGGTAAATTTTACATGTCTACATTTTTCCACTCTTTGAGAAAAAGTACTGGTTGCTTTGCTTCAAAGATTCCAATGTTAAGATCAAGTTTTTTGAAAAATATCTATGCCCCACTGTGCCTCAACATTCAGTGGAATGATGGTAGGAGTCAATGCTTCCCCTTCGAGAGGTTGGCCAAAATTTTTGATTTCGAGGTCAAGCTCACAACATTGTTTTATTTCAATTTAGATGTGTTTAAGACCAAAAATTAGGTCTATAGGTTTCTCTTTGCTTGTTTCAGTGTTCCTTAAGAAGTCTTAATTTGAATGTAAGAATGTTTCCTAATTAAAAATTAGGGTTTCCTAGGTTAAAAAATAGGGTTTTTGAGGGTTAATACAGGTAATTATTGTTCTAATTGCCTCATTTGTGATTTGATTCTATAGTGAATTCTTTTCTCTATATTTCCCATTCTATTAGTTGTTGAGGAGCAATGCCTAGGATTCAAGGAGGCTCGCATTGTTTGGACCTAGTGCAAGAGTGTAGACGATTGTAGGCATTGGTGGCCCAGTATGTACCCTCTTGCTTCTCAATTTCATTTTCTCATGTTCTTGTAATTTGTGTACAAAGTTTCCTAAGTCAATTTTTTTGCATCGTTTATGCTCATTTAACTCTTTAGAAAGCTTGCACTTGCTTTATTCCTTCGCACTTGCTCTAGGTCTTCACTTTTGAATTAGTTTTTAACTTTGAATTTTCTTTTGTCCTTTATTTTTTCTTTTCTTTGCTTGGGCTCATTTTCTGGGCCCTTGATTTATTTTTGCGCATTTGCAAAAATTATGTTCTTTTGATTCTCTCGCCTTTGTAATTTATATTTGCTTTTGACAATTTTCATCACATTTGATAAAGTTCCCTCACCTTTGCTAATATTCTCTTGCCTTTTTTTTTTTGAACCCTAAGTGTCATATTTCACCATTTTTGTGTCATTTTTCATGTTCAAAGTGAAACCCTAACATCATGGGTTAAAATGATTGTAGGTGGTCCTTAAACCACTGCAACCGAGAGAGAGACAACCTTGAAATCTATTTGATATGATTTCCCACTTTGATTCTTTGGAGCGATATTTCCTAGATGTGTGCAAGCTTCATCATATTTGTTACATCCCTCCCATCCAATCTCACATAGTGATGATGACTATACTCATGGAGGGGTGGCATTCATAGACTTCTTTGTTCCATTTACCTATAGGAGAGGCTACTATTACACTCAAGGATGTGTGGAGGATTCTCCACATTCCCATCCACGATGAGCTTGTCACATACCATGTTCAATAGGATACTCTTGCCATGTGGCATGTTTTGGGTGTTAGACACTTGGAGGTTCGATAGTTTGAGCTTAATTTGTCTAAGTTCATTGGCAATGCAAACCTCAATTCCCTTGTTCTTTGCAGTTTAATTTTGGGATTAGTTGTTCTTGATAGGAGATTTCATCAGTTCCCTATTGGATGAGGTATTTGTATTAATGTTATGTTGGATCAATAGACTATATATGCATGGGGTTTATGTCTTCTCGCCAACCTTTATAGAGATATGCATGAGGTTGCATATCAATGGAATAAATCTTATTTTGTAGGTGTCTCTCTTTTGCACATGTGGGCCTTGGAGCACATTGCAATTGTTTGGCCTGATGGGATACAAGATTTGTAATGCCCCGCCATGCGAACCCCAATGGACATTAACACAATAATTACAGCACAAATTTTTTTTAAAAAAAATACACATAACATACATGTAATACACATCAAGTCATATCACGAATTTCAATTAAATAGATTCATTAACACATACATCCCTTGGGGTACACGAAGAGTCATTACACGACTTAGATCCATACAACATCAATAAAGAATAAAATCCAAAGATATAATCATTAACAATAACAAATATAACACATACATGAAAAATTCATTGATAAGAAGCCATCTGCACATAAATACAACATATGCATGATTACATAACACATTGAATAACAACTACCATAGTCAATATCCACACCAAGTTTAACATTTCATTACAGTACAATGTTTAAGAAGTATAATGATACAAGAGTGTTCCAAATATGAATGGAAACCATACACAAGATACCATGATACAAATAATTAGAGAAATACAAGTATCAAAACTGGCTCCAAGACAGATACAACTCTGGAGTCGCTGCAATAGCACCAATCCACACCTCTCGATCCTCGACTAGGACCCAATGGGGTGCTTAGCACGTTCCACCCGACCATGTGAGCCCGAAGACCCACCCCCCGTGCTAGGAGCTAACAAGAAAGAGACTTCAACCAAGAACATCCAACAAGGAACCACAAAACTCAACGTCATACAAAAGTATCATAACACTCAGGAATTACAATGACATAATCAACCACATCCAAGAGTCATAAATATCATCACATAAATCAAAGCAATAACCAGCAAACAAATAACCAAAGGATGATCATTACCGACACAATAACATCATATCATAGTACCATAAGAGTACAAGGTCGAGACCCAATTTATCAACAAGATTACACAAGACCAAAGAATACACCGAAGATCAAAATAGGGTAAAACCATAAATCAATTTAAAACAACTATGATCCATCAATTCAAGACAAAGACCCACTTCCAGAGGATTTCCAAAGAAACAACATAAGAAGGAGTGTTAGAGGAGAGTGTCATCGCATGGCTTAACATGGATTATCCAGGCTACCACTAACGCAAGGCGCCGCCTCCGTCTACTGACGAATTATCCAGGCAACCGAGCGCTAGGAGCCGCCTCCATCTATGGTTATCCAGCTTCCTATCTCAAGGTACCGCTCCATAGGGTTGCTCATGCGGAACCGTTAACCTTTCATGAAGACAAGGCAACGATCTTGCCAACCACGGCCTTCTCAATCCCCTTTAGTCTGTGGTAGCACTCAAAGGCGGATGAGGCATCAATTATCTTTTTAATGTGATTCTACCCACCCCCTAATTAATTATTTAAATTATCACTTTTTAATTTCACTCTAACGAGGGCTATCCTGGCGCCCCTTTGTGTGCCGACCACCCACTTAGAGCCACTCCCACTCTAGACACTCAAAACATAAAAACCAAATCCAAGGGTTGTACAACATAACAAGTACATTAGATCACAACAGAGAAGCATGCAAGGCATTACCCATCTTGCCATAAATACATAATCAAATATCAACGATTCATGTACAACCCTTTTAAATTCCAAAAATCAAGGCACTTGCCACATCAAGGCACATACAGAGAGAACATTGACCAATCATAAAACAAGCCTCTCGAAGACTCTCAAAAAGTTACACTAGGGTTTCCCCATCAAAGAACTGACATCAATAATTGCAAGACTTCAAAGGACTATTTCCAATATAAATATAATGAGAAAACACACCAAAATAAGATCAACAACTCCACTCAACAACACCAACAACTTCGATACGAACTAAATCGAGAATCCAAGGGAAACCTCTATTTTCTCCTCTTGGAATGCCCATAATTCAAAGAGCTTTTCCATTTGACTCATTAACAACTCAAGCAGAACCACCAATCACGACAAAGATAACATTAACCAATTTACCACTTAGGGTAAAGAACCAAAAGCAAACATATGGGTTCCCAACGAATAGCAACATAAATAAAATGAGAGAAAATCTCCAACTCAAAAATCAACTCAGGAAAAGTCTCATTGAAAGGACCTATCGAGACAATAAATAAAACCACTAATTCAAATATAATATATCCATTCATTCAATAAGAAGTAACTTGAAACCATCTAAAAAGAACATTATTTTAACAATCAATCATTTTCATCATTTAAAGATATCACAATATTGCGAAGTGAAGATCTAATTTTCTAACTCCTATAAATAAATCATTTTCTGAATATAAACACATTAATTACAAGGTCTTAAAGAATAATCCCATATCTTATAAGCACCCTACTAAAGAATCATTAGTAAAGAATCTCTATAAAACATAATTTCCAATTAATCCTATATACATACTCATACAAAGGATAACTTTTGTTAGCATACTCAAGTAATAGATCATAAGGGGCATTAAAAATTATCACTAACAAATCAAAGCAATAAACATCAAATAACACATTTATTATCTATTTGGCTATAAGTCAACTAAGATCGAAGCCCCCATTCAAAGATAATGTATTCTAATTTACACATTATACTGTTACTCTTAAATAACAACAACCTCCATTCCTAATTCTATCACTCTCTTATTCATCAAGATTACTTAATTCCTTTATATAAAACAAGTTAATAACTTTACAATGATATAATTTAAGAGCTTCCTTAATATTACTCAGTTAATCATCTAATCCATTTAATCATTCTCTTTCTTCTTTTTAAATTAAATATTGCACCTAATTTAACTACACTTTAAATTATTTTTTTGAAATATTTTCTTTTAGACAAATCATTCACACAAAACCATTTCTTCAACATAACTTAAACAAAATTAAATTATCTAAGAAGGCAAAAATATTCTTTCATTAAAACACTATATATATATATACATATATATATATCACTAATATATCTTAATTTACTTTAATTCACTCAATTGACTAATTCTCCATAAGAAAAAGTACTTATTTATTCCAAATAATAGAGGAAGATATCTATTACTCCAAAGTAACGTACCTACAGAAACTACAAATTACACAAAAAGTGGGGACGTAAGCCATGCAAGCAAGTGGTTCTCCATAATGTGTCTGAAAGCATAATTAATGGAAAACAAGGAGCCAAATTTTCATAATCAAGGCCTTAACACTTGTTCAAAATAGGCAACATTATTTTTATGCAGAAGAAAGGTGCGAGACTCAAGCAGCGACAGAGATACTATAGAGACGGTGAATGTATTTTCTGTTGGGTTGCCTCAAGAAATGTGATCTCATGGAATACAAGGATTGGTATAAGTGCAGATGACAAGAATCACAACATAATCTATCAAGAAAAGAATAGCAAGAACACAACGACCATGAGGGGGGAATATGGTCGTCTTAAGAGGGCAAACATAAAGCACAAGCAGTATTCAAATACCAACTCCATCTAGATACACATCTATTGTTAGAGACCAACTCCTGATCACAGTACGCGCCACAAAGACTAAAGTTGAGGTTGTGAGAGTAACCTTCAGACCGGTTGACAATGTATTCAGAGAAATTATTTAAACCTTGAAAGTTCCCTATTATGTTCAGGCGTAGCGGCTGAGACAGGTTGTCAACAAAATCAAAGCGATTATTTAAACCTTTAAACTTCCTATTGTGTTCATGTGCGTTGTAGAGACAGGAGGACCACGAAATCAGAGATATTATAAAATCTATACACCCTACCATATTCAAGTGCGTTGCTGAGACAGATTACAAATGAAACTGGTGAGATTATTTAATCCACTCCACCTTTACAAGTCTAAACGTTGCAGCTGTGAAAGGGCAATGGTTTCAGGGAGATTTATAGATTTAGATTACCAGACTGAGTGAAGGATCTCATCTAAGCACTGTATCTAATAACATAAATTTCTCTTAGCTTCGACTGAACATAAGTAACTGGCACGGGCTTGAAACATTGCGCAGACTAAGAGAATTACATAATCTACTCATTGGTCCTCAATTTCTTCGCTTGAACAATCTGTTCATTGACGGCATCAGAGAAGACACACGAAACAAGCTTCCTCCAAGTTAGAGATGGTTACGGTTGCAAAAATGTGAGAGGCCATTTATATTAAAAAGTGAATTTTGGAATTTGGAAATATCGCCATCTACTTGCATTATCATCAGATTTCACATGATATTCACTAAACGAAAGGGAAGGAGAATGGTCATTATTTAATTCTGTACAACGCCTCAACTCTAAATGCTGAAACTATGACAGATTGTTAGAGGAAACAGTGAGGTTATCTAAATCTCTAAACTTCCTATTATGATCAAGTGCTTCCGCTAGGATAGGTCAACAATGAAATCAGAGGGATTATCTAACCTCAACAACACTCTATTTTCAAGTTCTTTAGATGTGGCAGGTTGCCAACAGAGACCGCCTTCAGCCGACTATGTAATGCCCATTAAGGGAGGCTATTGGTGATACATGCAACTTTAATCCAGGCAAATTTGGAAGATACAAATCTGTGACAAGCAGGTTCGAGAAGTCACGGCTAGAAAGGAGAGATTGACAAAACAGAGCTATCAAATGGAGGGCAACGACCAAGACTGTTTCATCAAATCCCAAATGTTATCCACAGGACAGAGTACGTGACTTAAGAGAAATAAAGCCCATTTCACATTCTCTACAACTTGCATATCCACACAGCTAGCAGAGACACATTGTAAGAGATAAAAAACTATGTGATAATATTGTCAAAACGTAATGAAGGGAGATATGATATCGGGTTAAACAGTGAATTGCAAGGATCTCAAAACTATCAACCTACTTGAACCAGCTTATGTGATATTGTCTATCAAGTTGATAATAAGTTCAATATTTAGTCAGTAGGATAGGGCTACTGGCCTTTGGATGATACTTTAATCATTTGGGAAAATTTTAGATCGCAGATCCAACAATAAATGTCGATTACTCTGATTTTTAGAAATGATCAAATATGTTCACAATCAATAACTATCGAGTTTAAAGGAATGGAGCTTTTGCATTGGAATTTTCTTTGCAACAAGAAATTTGGGGTTAATTCTCTTACTCATAAGTTGTGTATTTGCACCTCGCCTTTCTCCTCCTTTTTTTTTTTTCACCGCTGCGAGGATGAAGACTTGTGATCAGGCACTTGAAGCAGAACGCCGCTCCCTCTCTTCGCAGGTTTCCCATCCCCTTCCAACGTGAATATTGGCCTCCCTGAAAAATCCTCCTCTTCCTGCTATATGATTGTTATTTTCAAGTGTTGCAGTTCTCGCTTCCCTTCAACTTCCCCCACCGAAACTCCTTTTCTCGGTCAGTTACAAATCCAGAATTGATTCCCAACCGTTACGATAGTTTGCCAGCCAAATATAGTTAGTATTTATTTTAAACATTAATAATATATTTTATTAGAATTTATTTTATCACCTTGCTTACCATAATAACATTATTAACTTATCAATTAAATTAGGTACCAAACTTTTACTGGCTTTTCTCATTTTTTTTTTACCGTCATTCAAACTTAAGTGAAATTTTAATATTTAATCCTTTCTAATACTATTAAATTTATTAATTGAATTTAATCATTAAATGATAATTATCTTTCCTCATCAATTCCGATTACATTCAATAACAAACAACCAAATATAATTAAATTAGCATTTATTATTGAATGTAATTCTTTATTTAATTCCAAATATAACAAGTAACCCTATAATTAAATTAACTTTATTAATTAAATCCTAGCATAATATTAATGTTATTTCATAACATTAAAACTAAATTAAATCATAAAATCACCACAACGACATGACATTACCAATAACGACTACTTACTTGACATCAATGACGACCGAAACGGAGGGCACTACATCCTCCCCCCCTAGGCTTCAACTTACTCCTGGAAGTTGAGCTCAAGAACAAACCATAAACTAACAATAATATTAATAAACATAAGCACATCAATACCACAAGTGAAATCATCAATTAAACATCATCAAGTAAGCAACGAAAATTAAACAAACCAAAAATAAGGAATTGATACCAAAATGATAATAGTAAAGGGGTTGCAACCAAACTAATTTTCCAAACACTAGGACGGAGTGGACAAACTAAGTCGAGGAAACTTTCTTGTCATCTCCTATGTTCAACATCAAGCCCATTGGGTGTTTATGATGCTCGCCCAGTCCTGACAATGCAGGTGGAATCGAGACTTACTTCCTGCAATCCTGCTTGAAAACAAACGTTGTGCACGATACATATATATCACAAATACATCGTGAGAGGAAATCCCAGCATAGTAGGGCACTCGCGAGCGAGTGATACCACACTGTCCCTCCCACTAACCACACATAATAGTCAAAATAATTCTAATAACTCGTAAATAGTTTGCTTCTTACTAGTTAAACAATATTCTCATAAGGATGCTAACCATAAACCTAATCCATCTACTATAACACAAGGAATTACTACTTGACATTATAAGTACCTATACCTACATATTACAATTACATTACCTTTGTCACTATGCTTTCTGAAGCCAAGTTCCTGTAAATCAAAAGCTAACATAGAATATTGCACATTAGTACCAATAATTCAAGTTGCATTTTAACCTCAAAATACTATATTATGCTAAAAATCATAAAATAATTCTCTACAAAACCTCACATTTTCGTTAAACCTCATAATTTTCACACAAAGAACTTCACTTTAACCATTATTCAACACCAAATCTCACATCAATTTCAATAAAAGGGAAAAATTTTACACCTTCACAGATTCAAGGAAATATAATTCACCATTCAAGGACAACAAAATCGCAAATTTCACACAAACTTGACATATTCACACACATAACACATCACCAAGAAACACATCACACTAAAACTCAAGGGTCCATAGAGCATCCCCGACCGGAAAGAATATCGGTGCATTGCGCACTACACCATGGGTCCTATCCTTTCAATCGGTTTCTGCACCACTGACCCAATACCGGTTAACAGAAGAAACTCAGGTTCACAACAATAGAAAAGTGAAACTCAAGACACACGGGTCTAAGCGCAAGGTTACATAGTGAGCACACAATGCCCAGTGTATGAACCTATGCTCTAATACCAATGTTGTAACGCCCCGCCGTGCGAACCCCAAAGGACATTAACACAATAATTACAGCACAATTTTTTTTTTTAAAAAAATACACATAACATACATGTAATACACATCAAGTCATATCACGAATTTCAATTAAATAGATTCATTAACACATACATCCCTTGGGGTACACGAAGAGTCATTACGCGACTTAGATCCATACCACATCAATAAAGAATAAAATCCAAAGATATAATCATTAACAATGACAAATATAACACATACATGAAAAATTCATTGATAAGAAGCCATCTGCACATAAATACAACATATGCATGATTACATAACACATTGAATAACAACTACCATGGTCAATATCCACACCAAGTTTAACATTTCATTACAGTACAACGTTTAAGAAGTACAATGATACAAGAGTGTTCCAAATATGAATGGAAACCATACACAAGATACCATGATACAAATAATTAGAGAAATACAAGTATCAAAACTGGGTCCAAGACAGATACAACTCTGGAGTCGCTGCAACAGCTTCAATCCACACCTCTCGATCCTCGACTAGGTACCTAATGGGGTGCTTGCACGTTCCACCCGACCATGTGCGCCCGAAGACCCACCCCTTGTGCTAGGAGCTAACAAGAAAGAGACTTCAACCAAGAACATCCAACAAGGAACAACAAAACTCAACGTCATACAAAAGTATCATAACACTCAGGAATTACAATGACATAATCAACCACATCCAAGAGTCATAAATCTCATCACATAAATCAAAGCAATAACTAGCAAACAAATAACCAAAGGATGATCATTACCCGACACAATAACATCATATCATAGTACCATAAGAGTACAAGGTCGAGACCCAATTTATCAACAAGATTACACAAGACCAAAGAATACACCGAAGATCAAAATAGGGTAAAACCATAAATCAATTTAAAACAACTATGATCAATCAATTCAAGACAAAGACCCACTTGCAGAGGATTTCCAAAGAAACAACATAAGAAGGAGTGTTAGAGGAGAGTGTCATCGCATGGCTTACATGGATTATCCAGACTACTACTAACGCAAGGCGCCGCCTCTGTCTACTGATGAATTATCCAGACAAAACCGAGCGCTAGGAGCCGCCTCCATCTATGGTTATCTAGACTACCTGTCTCAAGGCGCCGCCCCATAGGGTTGCTCATGCGGAACCGTTAACCTTTCATGAAGACAAGGCAACGATCTTGCCAACCACGGCCTTCTCAATCCCCTTTAGTCTGTGGTAGCACTCAAAGGCGGATGAGGCATCAATTATCTTTTTAATGTGATTCTACCCACCCCCTAATTAATTATTTAAATTATCACTTTTTAATTTCACTCTAACGAGGGCTATCCTGGCGCCCCTTTGTGCGCCGACCACCCACTTAGAGCCACTCCCACTCTAGACACTCAAAACATAAAAACCAAATCCAAGGGTTGTACAACATAACAAGTACATTAGATCACAATAGAGAAGCATGCAAGGCATTACCCATCTTGCCATAAATACATAATCAAATATCAACGATTCATGTACAACCCTTTTAAATTCCAAAAATCAAGGCACTTGCCACATCAAGGCACATAGAGAGAGAACATTGACCAATCATAAAAAAAGCCTCTGGAAGACTCTCAAAAAGTTACACTAGGGTTTCCCCATCAAAGAACTGACAGCAATAATTGCAAGACTTCAAAGGACTATTTCCAATATAAATATAATGAGAAAACACACCAAAATAAGATCAACAACTCCACTCAACAACACCAACAACTTCGATACGAACTAAATCGAGAATCCAAGGGAAACCTCTATTTTCTCCTCTCGGAATGCCCATAATTCAAAGAGCTTTTCCATTTGACTCATTAACAACTCAAGCAGAACCACCAATCACGACAAAGATAACATTAACCGATTTACCACTTAGGGTAAAGAACCAAAAGCAAACATATGGGTTCCCAACGAATAGCAACATAAATAAAATGACAGAAAATCTCCAACTCAAAAATCAACTCAGGAAAAGTCACATTGAAAGGACCTATCGAGACAATACATAAAACCACTAATTCAAATATAATATATCCATTCATTCAATAAGAAGTAACTTGAAACCATCTAAAAAGAACATTATTTTAATGATCAATCATTTTCATCATTTAAAGATATCACAATATTGCGAAGTGAAGATCTAATTTTCTAACTCCTAAAAATAAATCATTTTCTGAATATAAACACATTAATTACAAGGTCTTAAAGAATAATCCCATATCTTATAAGCACCCTACTAAAGAATCATTAGTAAAGAATCTCTATAAAACATAATTTCCAATTAATCCTATATACATACTCATACAAAGGATAACTTTTGTTAACATACTCAAATAATAGATCATAAGGGGCATTAAAAATTATCACTAACAAATCAAAGCAATAAACATCAAATAACACATTTATTATCTATTCGGCTATAAGTCAACTAAGATCGAAGCCCCCATTCAAAGATAATGTATTCTAATTTACACATTATACTGTTACTCTTAAATAACAACAACCTCCATTCCTAATTCTATCACTCTCTTATTCATCAAGATTACTTAATTCCTTTATATAAAACAAGTTAATAACTTTACAATGATATAATTTAAGAGCTTCCTTAATATTACTCAGTTAATCATCTAATCCATTTAATCATTCTCTTTCTTCTTTTTAAATTAAATATTGCACCTAATTTAACTACACTTTAAATTATTTTTTGAAATATTTTCTTTTAGACAAATCATTCACACAAAACCATTTCTTCAACATAACTTAAACACAATTAAATTATCTAAGAAGGCAAAAATATTCTTTCATTAAAACACTATATATATATATACATATATATATCACTAATATATCTTAATTTACTTTAATTCACTCAATTGACTAATTCTCCATAAGAACAAGTACTTATTTATTCCAAATAATAGAGGAAGATATCTATTACTCCAAAGTAACATACCTACATAAACTACAAATTACACAAAAAGTGGGGACGTCAGCCATGCAAGCAAGTGGTTCTCCATAATGTGTCTAAAAGCATAATTAATGGAAAACAAGGAGCCAAATTTTCATAATCAAGGCCTTAACACTTGTTCAAAATAGGCAACATTATTTTTATGTAGAAGAGAGGTGCGAGACTCAAGTAGCGACAGAGATACTATAGAGACGGTGAATGTATTTTCTGTTGGGTTGCCTCAAGAAATGTGATCTCATGGAATACAAGGATTGGTATAAGTGCAGATGACAAGAATCACAACATAATCTATCAAGAAAAGAATAGCAAGAACACAACGACCATGAGGGGGGAATATGGTCGTCTTAAGAGGCCAAACATAAAGCACAAGCAGTATTCAAATACCAACTCCATCTAGATACACATCTATTGTCCTGATCACAGTACGCGCCACAAAGACTAAAGTGGAGGTTGTGAGAGTAACCTTCAAACCGGTTGACAATGTATTCAGAGAAATTATTTAAACCCTGAAAGTTCCCTATTATGTTCAGGTGTAGCGGCTGAGACAGGTTGTCAATGAAATCAAAGCGATTATTTAAACCTTTAAACTTCCTATTGGGTTCATGTGCGCGACAGAGACAGGAGGACCACGAAATCAGAGAGATGATAAAATCTATACACCCTACCATATTCAAGTACGTTGCTGAGACAGATTACAAATGAAACCGGTGAGATTATTTAATCCACTCCACCTTTGCAAGTCTAAATGTTGCAGCTGTGAAAGGGCAATGGTTTCAGGGAGATTTATAGATTTAGATTACCAGACTGAGTGAAGGAGCTCATCTAAGCACTGTATCTAATAACATCAATTTCTCTCAGCTTCGACTGAATAGAAGTAACTGGCACAGGCTTGAAACATTGTGCAGACTAAGAGAATTACATAATCTGCTCATTGGTCCTCAATTTCTTCGCTTGAACAATCTGTTCATTGAAGGCATTAGAGAAGACACACGAAACAAGCTTCCTCCAAGTTAGAGATGGTTACGGTTGCAAAAATGTGAGAGGCCATTTATATTAAAAAGTGAATTTTGGAATTTGGAAATATCGCCATCTACTTGCATTATCATCAGATTTCACATGATATTCACTAAACAGAAGGGAAGGAGAACGGTGATTATTTAATTTTGTACAACGCCTCAACTCTAAATGCTGAAACTGTGACAGATTGTTAGAGGAAACAGTGAGGTTATCTAAATCTCTAAACTTCCTATTATGATCAAGTGCTTCCACTAGGACAGGTCAATAATGAAATCAGAGGGATTATTTAATCTCAACAACACTCTATTTTCAAGTTCTTCAGATGTGGCAGGTTGCCAACAGAGACCGCCTTCAGCCGACTATGTAATGCCCATTAAGGGAGGCTATTGGTGATACATGCAACTTTAATCCAGGAAAATTTGGAAGATACAAATCTGTGACAAGCAGGTTTGAGAAGTCATGGCTAGAAAGGAGAGATTGACAAAACAGAGCTATCAAATGGAGGGCAACGACCAAGACTGTTTCATCAAATCCCAAATGTTATCCACAGGACAGAGTACGCGACTTAAGAGAAATAAAGCCCATTTCACATTCTCTACAACTTCCATATCCACACAGCTAGCAGAGACACATTGTAAGAGATAAAAAACTATGTGATAATATTGTCAAAACGTAATGAAGGGAGATATGATATCGGGTTAAATAGTGAATTGCAAGGATCTCAAAACTATCAACCTACTTGAACCAGCTTATTCGATATTGTCTATAAAGTTGACAATAAGTTCAATATTTAGTCAGTAGGATAGGGCTACTGGCCTTTGGATGATACTTTAATCATTTGGGAAAATTTTAGATCGCAGATCCAACAATAAATGTCGATTACTCCGATTTTTAGAAATGATCAAATATGTTCACAATCAATAACTATCGAGTTTAAAGGAATGGAGCTTTTGCATTGGAATTTTCTTTGCAACAAGAAATTTGGGGTTAATTCTCTTACTCATAAGTTGTGTATTTGCACCTCGCCTTTCTCCTCCTTTTTTTTTTTTTCACCGCTGCGAGGATGAAGACTTGTGATCAGGCACTTGAAGCAGAATGCCCCTCCCTCTCTTCGCAGGTTGCCCATCCCCTTCCAACATGAATATTGGCCTCCCTGAAAAATCCTCCTCTTCCTGCTATATGATAGTTATTTTCAAGTGTTGCAGTTCTCGCTTCCCTTCAACTTCCCCCACCGAAACTCCTTTTCTCGGTCAGTTACAAATCCAGAATTGATTCCCAATCGTTACGATAGTTTGCCAGCCAAATATAGTTAGTATTTATTTTAAACATTAATAATATATTTTATTAGAATTTATTTTATCACCTTGCTTACCATAATAACATTATTAACTTATCAATTAAATTAGGTACCAAACTTTTACTGGCTTTTCTCATTTTTTTTTACCGTCATTCAAACTTAAGTGAAATTTTAATATTTAATCCTTTCTAATACTATTAAATTTATTAATTGAATTTAATCATTAAATGATAATTATCGTTCCTCATCAATTCCGATTACATTCAATAACAAACAACCAAAGATAATTAAATTAGCATTTATTATTGAATGTAATTCTTTATTTAATTCCAAATAAAACAAGTAACCCTATAATTAAATTAACTTTATTAATTAAATCCCAGCATAATATTAATGTTATTTCATAACTTTAAAATTAAATTAAATCATAAAATCACCACAACGACATGACATTACCAATAACGACTACTTACTTGACATCAATGACGACCGAAACGGAGGGCACTACAAGATCGTACTATTGGAGATCCATACTCATATCATTATGGAGATTTATTACACTACACCATACCTTGGGATATTTCATACTAGCATTGTGTGTTTGATGACATGCTTGGTTTTTTTTGGAGACCCTATATGGATTGTGAGGCATGGCCAAAGGATCAAAAGCAACTTGTGTACTATCAACATAACAGATGGTTGATTGGTTGATCTCATTCTCTTCTAGAGAGGTACGTACTTGATAGAATATGTTGACAGTTTGGATCGGTTGGGTCAGACCACTAAAGAGGTGTGTGTACGGGTTCATTACGAAAATAGAGATGCTTTTTTTGTTGCATTCATAGTACTTTCCTTACTTGGATGATGTTGGTGAGTTGGTTCAATAGATCCAAGTACCACTCCTAATTTTGATTAGTGGTGGGAACAACATGTGCCTTTGAGATTCATAGATCCTGGAGTCGATCTCGCATTAGTTAGAGTAGGCATTACAAGTTGTTGAGGGGAGAATCAAAATATTGAGGTTCTAGTAAAGTAGCTTGGTAGGGCCAAATAGGATGGGGTTTAGGGTGATCAGGCACAAGGTCTAAGACAGGTTATAGGCCCCCCTCCACCACTTGGGATGGAGGTGCTCAGTTAGAAACAAGGATAGCATGACAACATTCCTTGAAAGAAAAACATTCCACAGTGATACCAAAGAAAGATACTGGTCGACATGAGTGAGATGGTTTCAGGGCAAAGCGAGACATAGAGATTGGTGGTTGTTATTGTTGATAGTGATAGTCTGAGGGCAGAGAAGGATGGTATACAAGCTGAGCAAGATTGATTGTTATAGATGTCAAAATACTATCATATGCTGTATGATGTTACTGTTCCTAGTGTTGCTTCACATCCATAGTTTGGAGAGCCTAGTATTGTAGGAGGTGGAGGTGGTGTTGATTAAAGTGGGAATTCTGTTAGATAGCTGAATCTAGATGGATGTCCACAGCCTGATCTATAGAGTTCTTTCCTCCTTATTGGATAGTGTTATATCTGTACTTGATCTTCATGTTATTTATTGCTAAGAGACATATTGCAGACATGATTTTTCTATATACATTCATTGGCCTAGTCGAGGCCTTGTATATACATGTATTATTATATATTATCCTATCACACTTTTTTAATGATGATGGTGTACTATGACAGTCTCCCTTTTTTCATAATGATATATATGAGATATACCATCTTCAATTTGAATTTATTATGTGTCATGTGATGATCATGGATGAATATGCATGATGATGTATGTTTATATGTATTTTTTTATTTTTCCTAATGTATGCTTATGACATGTATGAATGGATCATACTTTATATCATATGATGTGTTATTATGGATGATCAATATATCATTTCTATTTATATGATGTTTATGTGATGTTGATAATGACAGATGTATGCCTTATACATGATATATGTTGTTTTTATTGATTTATTATCATCAAGATATGTATTGATGAAATTGTCGATGTAGTATGGATATTATACTAATGATATTGGTGATACAAGATGGATGTTAGTTAGAAGAAATCTTTGTTGATGTATAGAAATTTGATGTCGTTAGTTATTGAAGAGTATTAACTTTTCTTTTCTTAGAGATTTCATAGTTTTGAACAATCCTATTTGATGTAGCAAATATATGCATTGCACTAGGGTATTAATGACCAAGGTGACTTTGTATCTATTGCATGGACTTTGAATAGATACAAACAAAGAGTATTCTTGTTCATACCATATGTACAAAATATTTGTTTAAAGTATATAGTCAGGTTGTCTTAGAAACTTTTTGGACCATTACACAAAGAGGTATAGAACACCTAACATGCAGCTGCTTCACAAATTGTTTAAACATAACTAAGTTCATATACTCATTAAAGCAAGTATTCGCCATGGAAATATTACAAAAATATCTTACAAACAACAAATTGAAATGACTCTCAATTTCCCCCATTCCTTTTTCTCTAAATCTTTATGGACATCTTCAAGAGATCCTAGGAATGAGTCAATAAAATAAACTGAAAAGATAAAATAACAAAAAGATTAAAAAAAAAGTTGCAGTATCACTTTCCATATATGTTTGAGGCTTCAGGACTATTATCCATTTTTTATCATGTCTATCATAGGAATGGATCCATTAAGGCATATCTCAAGATGTTGTTGGTGAATTGTCAAAAGATAGGTAATTGATACTTTTTCCTTGTTTGAGTCTATTTTGAGATCAACTATTGTTTTTTTTTGGCTTGAAGGTTCTCACTTTGTTGATGTTTTCTTTATTTGTTCTTTTTCTATTGTCAAAGGGTGAATGTGGTGTAATACCCCTCCTCTTACTGGTAGGATTTAGTATTTTTTTCAATGCAGTTGTTTGCTACTTGTGACGATGATACTATTATTGTTTGATTTGGCTTGCTAGACGTTAGATGATGATGTTATTTCATTATGGACATGATTATTTCTTATGACACTATGGTTGGTTATATTAGTTGATTTTTAGAATTATGATATGATATAGTGATTTAATTTAATATGTTATGAGATGTTTGTTAGTTAGAAATGTTAATGTATTGGTTATATTATAATTGTTAGAATAGGTGTGATGAAGGACAATATAGCATCACTCGTTCATGAGTGCCCTGTTATGTTGTGATTCCTTCTCACAATGTAGTATTTGATTTAATGCTTTGATGTTATATATATATGCATATGTACACAACTTCTCTTGTATGCAGGATTTGCAGGTACAAGTCTCAATTCCACCTGCTTCGGCAGGACAGGGCGAGCACCTATAGCCCAACAGTTAAATGTTGAAACAGAGGTGACGATGAAGTCCTCCCGTTCCATGATGTCAGGTCGTCTCATTTGTTGGTATAGTTGATTTTCGTGTAATTGTCGTCATTGAGTGTTGTGTTATGTGTTTTGTCTTATTTTTATTTATGAGGGCATTTATAGTTATGATTTATCTTAATGATTGAAATAAATTATTTATTTTTAATGTTGGATTAAATGGTATTTAAATATTTAAATGATTTAATTGTTTTTGAAAATCATATACTTCAATTAAATAATAATTAAATATTAAATATGGCTTAATTATTTAAATCAATTATTTGGTGATGCATAATTATATGAATAATTTATTTAAATTTAAATCTGTAATGTGAGGTGCAAGAAAAGTTGCAAAACAGGAATTAAAGCAATAAAACAAATAAAAGAATGAAAGGATTGTGTGAGCCAATAGGAATAGAGATCAGGGAAAAAGCTAGCTTTTAAAGAATTGATTTTCTTTTAATTTTGATTTTTGAGAGTTTTTGAGGAAATGGGAATATATTTTTATTTAATTTATGATTTTTTGTAAGTTCACACACAGAGAGAAGATAAAAAGGTTTGAAGTTGCTCAAGTCATTGTTGAGGTACTTGGAATCTAAAGAGATTAGTTTTGAATATTTTGCTATTATCTGAGGAGAGCTTTAGGAAGGAAATTTGTCTTCAATCTGTTGCTGGTGTTGTCTTGGGGAGTTCGTTCTGGACTAAGAATTGGAATCGAGTTCTAGGGCATCAGAGTCAAGCAGGCATCTTCAGATTTGCATTGGACTCCAGATTCATCTCGAAGTCTTCTTCTCGTACCCTTTCTTTTATCTGTTTGCTTTAGATAAGAAAAATAAACTTTATTAAAAAAAGATTTTTGTGAATATGGAAAACTTTTGTTGAACTGAAAACTAGTGCAAGCTATTAGATTAAAAATTTCAAAGAAGGAAGAAAATTAGTGAACTACTTGCAAATATGTCAACTCAAACACCTTTAGTTTCTGAAATACTCAACTAGACAATATATTCTTAAATTGATTGTTCTTGGTTTTCTAAAAAATATTCATAGCTGTTCTTTTTCTAAAAAAAAAACAAATTTATTCTGAAGAGTATGAGTCATATCTTTTATATATATATATATATATAATGATTATACTGTCTTACTGCTCTCTGTCCCTGTGACTGAAAGAATTATTTCTCTGTAATTTTCAAATGAATATATTCTATATATATATATATATACATATATACTTATTGATTAATTAAATGTTTATTTTTGTGCACAGTAATTTATATATTCGAGATTGGGTTTAAATCAAATTTTATTTTTTATTTTTATTTTTTTTAATTTTCTATGGCCGAATCAGCCGACGACATCCTGTACCTCTGTGCGGATTATGTTTCAAATTATATAAAATTAGAGTATTAAATTTTGTTAATAATGTGGGAAGGGAAGGACGGCGTAGCGGTACCTCCCAACCCCCTCTCCCTGGGCGCTGGCTGTGGGTACAGCAGTCACATGGACTGCGCCCAGCCATAGGGCCCGTGGGCTTTTGTTGAATTAAGTTTTATTTTTATTTTTTTAATTTTATATTTTTTATATATATTAATTTTGATATATGTTGTAAATATAATTGTTAAATTTTAATAATGATATATATATATTTGTTATTTTTTTTATTTGATGTGTATTTAATTTAACGAACATAATAATTATATTTAATTTATTTAATTTATCGAATATAGCAATTATAATTGATTTGACTATTAAATATAATAATTGTAATTTATTCAACATGAAATTTTGATTATTTTATTTTGTTAGTTATAATGTAATTTCTTTTATTGTATTATAGTTTAGTGGTTAATTGGTATTATTGTGTGAAAGAAGGGTATTATTTTATGGGTTGAGCGAATAATGTAAACTGGTATTTGTTTTAATTTGTTATTGCGGAAATTATTATTGTACGAAATGTAATGGGGGTTATTTTTATATATAATTAAACCTTAGATTATTTTAGCACTTTGGATGTAATAGGAATGTTTTATGAAATTTAGTAAATTGGGATTTTGATTGTGCAATTGAGTGAGTTATTTTTCCTTAACTATGAAATCATGCAGTCTTGTTATTGTCGTCCTTTTGTTATGGTTGTAAATTTTTCACTCGTAATGTGGGAACCCTGTTGTCAAGTTGTGAAAACCTTGTTCTAGAGGCTTGTTGTTTTAGAGTGTTATTCTCCTCTTGTATATGCTTTTGAGCGTTATTGGTTTTATGTTGGAAGGGTTGAACGGTTTGGTAAGACTTTTGACTTTGAGTAATCGTGAGAGGGTTAATGCCTCATGTGTTTAGATTGTTTTATGCTTTATTAATGTTAGTTCAACCCTTGCCTGTTTTGGAGTTATGTTAGGGGTCATAGGGAGAGTGGCTCTTCATGGGCGCCGGCGCCTCGGGTAAGAGGAAGTGCCAGGGGAACCCACGTAAGAGTAGTTAAACAAGTGATAACCTAAAAATAGAATTTAGGGGGATGGGTAGTAAAATATTAACAAGATAATGATGAAGCCTCATCCACCTGTTAGTGCTAGCACAGACTAAAGGGGACCGAGAAGGCCGTGGTTGGCAAGGTCGTTGCCTTGTCATCACGAAAGGTTAACGACTCCGCATGAGTAACCCTATGGAGCGGCGCCTTGAGATAGGCTGTCAGGAGAACCATAGATGGAAGCGGCACCTTAACTTGGTTATCTGGAGAATCCATGTAGAGATGGAGGCGGCACCTTGTGATAGGTTGTCTGGAGAATCCATGTGAAACCATGTGATGACACTCTCCACTAGACATCCTTGTTCTTGTTTCTTGTCGCCTCTGGATATGGTTATATTTATGTTATTTTCGAGGGTTAGGGAATCCATAGATGGGTGCCGGCGCCTCAGTAGGAGGAAGTGCCAGGGGATCCCATGAAAGCTATGTGATGACCCTCTCCACTTGACACCCTTGTGTTTTGCTTGTGGTTGCTTTTGGACATTGTAATCTCTTTGTTGTTTCTGATTTTAGGGCTAGGGAATCCATAGTTGGGTGCCGGCACCTCGGTTGGAGGAAGTGCCAGGGGATCCCATGAGAGCTATGCGATGACCCTCCCCACTTGACACCCGTTGACTTGTTTTTGGTTGCCTCTGGATTTGCGTACTAAATGGTTGTTTAGATTTATATGGAATCATGTACTCTTTATTGTTTCACATTTATTTGGAAATGTATTTTGGATGTTGTTGCGGTTCTTCTGGATATTGTATCTTTATGATGCTTTTGATTTTGTGAACTTGTTTCATGATTGTTAATTGATGGTACTTCATGTTATTGTGATGAGTTATTAGTTTAACTTGTTATGTGAATTGTAAACGTTGAGGGTGGTTCATTGTATACCTTGAGTTGTACTTGTTTAGTATCAGGTTGTTGTTGAGTCGGTTTGACATTCATGGTCGGGTTCACTTCCTCGTCACCTCTGAGCACGGGGGGTGAGTTACTTGTAATTCACATGGTTGGGTGGAACGTGCTTCGCACCCGTTGGGTTCCCCATCAGCGTCTCATCTTTTCAGCTTTCCGCAGTGGAGTTGTACCAATGATCAGTTGTACTTCATATTTCATTATACTTGTATCAATCCCCATGTTGGGAAATTCGATGTAATTCATTTATCAAAGAAAAATGTAATGTAATATTATCACAATGATGTAATAGTTAGGCTCTTTTGTAACTCTTTTAAGAGATTTATCATGGATGTAATTATGCGATGTTTATTATGCTCGCATTATGGTTATGGGATGTACCTTTGTTTATGGTTTTTGTAAAAGTATATGGTTATGTTGTAATCTTTATTTTTTTATTTGTGTTTAGTGTTGCGATGTAACCTCGCATGCCCCAGAGAACCAAGTGTTGTTATGCTATGTGGTTATGGTTAATGATATTGCATGTTTAATTCATTTGTTTTAAAAAAAAAAATTAGTTGCTTTGTGTGTGTTCTCTGGGGTTTGCATGACGGGCGTTACAACTTGGTATCAGAGCCTAGGTTCATACACTGGGCACTATGTGTGCTCACTATGTAACCTTGCATTTTGTCCCTAGAGTTTGGAGTTTCATTTTTTTTTTTGGTGTTTGTAGTGAACCTAAGTTTCTTCCGTTAGCTGGTCTCAGGGCAGTGGTGCAGGAAACTGATGGGAATGGATAGGACCCTCGGTGTAGTGCATAATGCAACGATATCCTTCCTATCAAGGATGCACTATGAACCCTTGTGTCGTTGTGTGATGTGGTTTTGGCGTGATCACTGCATGTTTGTTGTGTGCTTACTTTTATCTATTTAATGGCTTCCTGGAGTAAGCCATATCCTTGCGGGGGAGGATGTAATACCCCCATGTTACTAATAATTGTATTATTATTTGTTACTCTTATGTGTGAGCTTGATTCTAGTTTCTAATGGTGATTAGTTCACCATCTGGGCATATGAGGATGCCTCCTGTATTTGGGGAAATCTTATTTCCTTTTTGTTTACCGGCTTCTAGGAGTAAGCCGATTTTATGAGGGGGAGGATGTAATACCCCTCCTCTTACTGGTAGGATTTAGTATTTTTTTCAATGCAGTTGTTTGCTACTTGTGACGATGATACTATTATTGTTTGATTTGGCTTGCTAGACGTTAGATGATGATGTTATTTCATTATGGACATGATTATTTCTTATGATACTATGGTTGGTTATATTAGTTGATTTTCAGAATTATGATATGATGTAGTGATTTAATTTAATATGTTATGAGATGTTTGTTAGTTAGAAATGTTAATGTATTGGTTATATTATAATTGTTAGAATAGGTGTGATGAAGGACAATATAGCATCACTCATTTGCGAGTGCCCTATTATGTTGCGATTCCTTCTCACAATGTAGTATTTGATTTAATGCTTTGATGTTATATATATATGCACATGTACACAACTTCTCTTGTAAGCAGGATTTGCAGGTACAAGTCTCGATTCCACCTGCTTCGGTAGGACAGGGCGAGCACCTATAGCCCATCGGTTAAATGTTGAAACAAAGGTGATGATGAAGTCCTCCCATTCCATGATGTCAGGTCGTCTCATTTGTTGGTATAGTTGATTTTCGTGTAATTGTCGTCATTGAGTGTTGTGTTATGTGTTTTGTCTTATTTTTATTTATGAGGGCATTTATAGCTATGATTTATCTTAATGATTGAAATAAATTATTTATTTTTAATGTTGGATTAAATGGTATTTAAATATTTAAATGATTTAATTATTTTTGAAAATCATATACTTCAATTAAATAATAATTAAATATTAAATATGGCTTAATTATTTAAATCAATTATTTGGTGGTGGATAATTATGTGAATAATTTATTTAAATTTAAATCTGTAATGTGAGGTGCAAGAAAAGTTGCAAAACAGGGATTAAAGCAATAAAACAAATAAAAGAATGAAAGGATTGTGTGAGCCAATAGGAATAGAGATCAGGGAAAAAGCTAGCTTTTAAAGAATTGATTTTCTTTTAATTTTGATTTTTGAGAGTTTTTGAGGAAATGGGAATATATTTTTATTTAATTTATGAATTTTTGTAAGTTCACACACACACAAAAGATCAGAAGGTTTGAAGTTGCTCAAGTCATTGTTGAGGTACTTGGAATCTGAAGAGATTAGTTTTGAATCTTTTGCTATTATTTGAGGAGAGCTTTAGGAAGGAAATTTGTCTTCAATTTGTTGCTGGTGTTGCCTTGGGGAGTTCGTTCTGGACTAAGAATTGGAATCGAGTTCGAGGGCATCAGAGTCAAGTAGGCATCTTCAGATTTGCATTGGACTCCAGGTTCATCTCGAAGTCTTCTTCTCGTACCCTTTCTTTTATTTGTTTGCTTCAGATAAGAAAAATAAACTTTATTAAAAAAAAGATTTTTGTGAATATGGAAAACTTCTGTTGAACTGAAAACTAGTGCAAGCTATTAGATTAAAAATTTCAAAGAAGGAAGAAAATTAGTGAACTACTTGCAAATATGTCAACTCAAACACCTTTAGTTTCTGGAATACTCAACTAGACAATATATTCTTAAATTGATTGTTCTTGGTTTTCTGAAAAATATTCATAGTTGTTCTTTTTCTAAAAAAAACAAATTTATTCTGAAGAGTATGAGTCATATCTTTTATATATATATATATATATATATATATATATATAATGATTATACTGTCTTACTGTTCTCTATCCCTGTGACTGAAAGAATTATTCCTCTGTAATTTTCAAATGAATATATTCTATATATATATACAAATTCCGTATATATATATATACATATATACTTATTGATTAATTAAATGTTTGTTTTTGTGCACAATAATTTATATATTCGAGATTGGGTTTAAATCAAATTTTATTTTTTATTTTTATTTTTTTAAATTTTTTGTGGCCGAATCGGCCGACGACATCCTGTACCTCTGTGCGGATTATGTTTCAAATTATATAAAATTATAGTATAAAATTTTGTTAGTAATGTGGAAAGGGAAGGATGGCGCAGCCGTACCTCCCAACCCCCTCTCCCTGCACGCTGGCTGCGGGTACAGCAGTCACATGGACTGCTGTGCGCAGTCCTATGGACTGCGCCCAGCCATAGGGCCCGTGGGCTTTTGTTGAATTAAGTTTTATTTTTATTTTTTTAATTTTATATTTTTTATATATATTAATTTTGATATATGTTGTAAATATAATTGTTAAATTTTAATAATGATATTATATATATATATATATATATATTTGTTATTTTTTTTATTTGATGTGTATTTAATTTAACGAACATAATAATTATAGTTAATTTATTTACTTTATCGAATATAGCAATTATAATTGATTTGACTATTAAATATAATAATTGTAATTTATTCAACATGAAAATTTGATTATTTTATTTTGTTAGTTATAATGTAATTTCTTTTATTGTATTATAGTTTAGTGGTTAATTGGTATTATTGTGTGAAAGAAGGGTATTATTTTATGGGTTGAGCAAATAATGTAAACTGGTATTTGTTTTAATTTGTTATTGCGGAAATTATTATTGTACGAAATGTAATGGGGGTTATTTTTATATATAATTAAACCTTAGATTATTTTAGCACTTTGGATGTAATAGGAATGTTTTATGAAATTTAGTAAATTGGGATTTTGATTGTGCAATTGAGTGAGTTATTTTTCCTTAACTATGAAATCATGCAGTCTTGTTATTGTCGTCCTTTCGTTATGGTTGTAAATTTTTCACTCGTAATGTGGGAACCCTGTTGTCAAGTTGTGAAAACCTTGTTCCAGAGGCCTGTTGTTTTAGAGTGTTATTCTCCTCTTGTATATGCTTTTGAGCGTTATTGGTTTTATGTTGGAAGGGTTGAACGGTTTGGTAAGACTTTTGACTTTGAGTAATCGCGAGAGGGTTAATGCCTCATGTGTTTAGATTGTTTTATGCTTTATTAATGTTAGTTCAACCCTTGCCTGTTTTGGAGTTATGTTAGGGGTCATAGGGAGAGTGGCTCTTCGTGGGAGCTGGCGCCTCGGGTAAGAGGAAGTGCCAGGGGAGCCCACGTAAGAGTAGTTAAACAAGTGATAACCTAAAAATATAATTTAGGGGGATGGGTAGTAAAACATTAACAAGATAATGATGAAGCCTCATCCACCTATTAGTGCTAGCACAGACTAAAGGGGACCGAGAAGTCCGTGGTTGGAAAGGTCATTGCCTTGTCATCACGAAAGGTTAACGACTCCGCATGAGTAACCCTATGGAGCGGTGCCTTAAGATAGGCTGTCAGGAGAACAATAGATGGAAGCGACACCTTAACTTGGTTGTCTGGAGAATCCATGTAGAGATTGAGGCGACACCTTGTGATAGGTTGTCTGGAGAATCCATGTGAAACCATGCGATGACACTCTCCACTAGACATCCTTGTTCTTGTTTCTTGTCACCTCTGGATATGGTTATATTTATGTTATTTTCGAGGGTTAGGGAATCCATAGATGGGTGTCGGTGCCTTAGTAGGAGGAAGTGCCAGGGCATCCCATGAAAGCTATGTGATGACCCTCTCCACTTGACACCCTTGTGTTTTGCTTGTGGTTGCTTTTGGACATTGTAATCTCTTTGTTGTTTCTGATTTTAGGGCTAGGGAATCCATAGTTGGGTGCCAGCACCTCGGTTGGAGGAAGTGCCAGGGGATCCCATGAGAGCTATGTGATGACCCTCCCCACTTGACACCCATTGACTTGTTTCTGGTTGCCTCTGGATTTGCATACTGAATGGTTGTTTAGATTTATATGGAATCATGTACTCTTTATTGTTTCAGATTTATTTGGAAATGTATTTTGGATGTTGTTGCAGTTCTTCTGGATATTGTATCTTTATGATGCTTTTGATTTTGTGAACTTGTTTCATGATTGTTAATTGATGGTACTTCATGTTATTGTGATGAGTTCTTAGTTTAACTTGTTATGTGAATTGTAAACGTTGAGGGTGGTTCATTGTATACCTTGAGTTGTACTTGTTTAGTATCATGTTGTTGTTGAGTCGGTTTGACATTCATGGTCGGGTTCACTTCCTCGTCACCTCTAAGCACGGGGGGTGAGTTACTTGTAATTCACATGGTTGGGTGGATTGTGCTCCGCACCTGTTGGGTTCCCCATCAGCGTCTCATCTTCTCAGCTTTTTGCAGTGGAGTTGTACCAGTGATCAGTTGTACTTCATATTCCATTATACTTGTATCAATCCCCATGTTGGGAAATTCGATGTAATTCATTTATCAAAGAAAAATGTAATGTAATATTATCACAATGATGTAATAGTTAGGCTCTTTTGTAAGTCTTTTAAGAGATTTATCATGGATGTAATTATGCGATGTTTATTATGCTTGCATCATGGTTATGGGATGTACCTTTGTTTATGGTTTTTATAAAAGTATATGGTTATGTTGTAATCTTTATTTTTTTATTTGTGTTTAGTGTTGCGATGTAACCTCGCGTGCCCCAGAGAACCAAGTGTTGTTATGCTATGTGGTTATTGTTAATGATATTGCATGTTTAATTCATTTGTTTAAAAAAAAAAATTAGTTGCTTTGTGTGTGTTCTCTGGGGTTTTCCCTTGAACTCGATTCCAATTCTTAGTCCAGAACGCACTCCCCAAGACAACACCAGCAACAGATTGAAGACAAATTTCCTTCCTAAAGCTCTCCTCAGATAATAGCAAAAGATTCAAAACTAATCTCTTCAGATTCCAAGTACCTCAACAATGACTTGAGCAACTTCAAACCTTCTGATCTTTTGTGTGTGTGTGAACTTACAAAAATTCATAAATTAAATAAAAATATATTCCCATTTCCTCAAAAATTCTCAAAAATCAAAATTAAAAGAAAATCAATTCTTTAAAAGCTAGCTTTTTCCCTAATCTCTATTCCTATTGGCTCACACAATCCTTTCATTCTTTTATTTGTTTTATTGCTTTAATTCCTATTTTGCAACTTTTCTTGCACCTCACATTACAGATTTAAATTTAAATAAATTATTCACATAATTATCCACCACCAAATAATTGATTTAAATAATTAAGCCATATTTAATATTTAATTATTATTTAATTGAAGGATATGATTTTCAAAAATAATTAAATCATTTAAATATTTAAATACCATTTAATCCAACATTAAAAATAAATAATTTATTTCAATCATTAAGATAAATCATAACTATAAATGCCCTCATAAATAAAAATAAGACAAAACACATGACACAACACTCAATGATGACAATTACACGAAAATCAACTACACCAACAAATGAGACGACCTGACATCATGGAACGGGAGGACTTCATCGTCACCTCTGTTTCAACATTTAACCGTTGGGCTATAGGTGCTCGCCCTGTCCTGCCAAAGTAGGTGGAATCGAGACTTGTACCTGCAAATCCTGCATACAAGAGAAGTTGTGTACATGTGCATATATATATAACATCAAAGCATTAAATCAAATACTACATTGTGAGAAGGAATCACAACATAACAGGGCACTCGTGAACGAGTGATGCTATATTGTCCTTCATCACACCTATTCTAACAATTATAATATAACCAATACATTAACATTTCTAACTAACAAACATCTCATAACATATTAAATTAAATCACTACATCATATCATAATTTTGAAAATCAACTAATATAACCAACCATAGTGTCATAAGAAATATTCATGTCCATAATGACATAACATCATCATCTAACATCTAGCAAGCCAAATCAAACAATAATAGTATCATCGTCACAAGTAGCAAACAACTGCATTGAAAAAAATACTAAATCCTACCAGTAAGAGGAGGGGTATTACATCCTCCCCCTCATAAAATCGGCTTACTCTTGGAAGCCGGTAAACAAAAAGGAAATAAGATTTCCCCAAATACAGGAGGCATCCTCACACACCCATACGGTGAACTAATCACCATTAGAAACTAGAATCAAGCTCACACATAAGAGTAACAAATAATAATACAAGTATTAGTAACATGGGGGTATTACATGTGGCATTTTTTTATTTATGGGTGGAGAGTTTATTATAGATTGTGATGATGGGGCAGGTCTTTTTGATTTTTGAGTTTTATGATGTTTCTTTTGTTTTTATCAGGGGACTAACCTAGGGCCTCAGGGGCTCATAAAAGATAATCCTTTCCCACATTATACACCTAGAGGCTCGAAGTTCACCTGGTTTGAATGTTTTTGACCTTTTCTATTTTGTGATTTTTTTGGGCCACATGATTAGATTTAATCTTGTGGCATGAAAAAAATTCTCCACCTCAACAAGCATTTGAGAAGGCACCTACATATAGGTCATGGAATCAACTTGTAGCCATTTGATTAAAAAGCTAATCATTGGTAATAATTTCACTTTTCATTTAGTCTTATTCTTAAAGTGGGATTTTAAAAGAATACTTAATTTGTGTGGGGTTTGTTGTCTCCGGAACCCATTTGGGGATGTTGCACCCTCAACCCCCACAAGGGGGCTCTACTCCCTTGACCCCCGCAAGGGGAAATGACCCGTTACCCCACTAGTGGATGTTGCCCCTAGGCCCCTACTTCAATATTACAAAAAATATAAAAAAATATGGGGAACTGTGCCAACCAACTATGAAAATTTTTAAATGAGAGATTCACCATTGTAGTTGATCTTTTTATTGATTGTGTTAGGATTTTCCACTGTGATTATTATTTTTACCAATTATTCATTAAGATACACCAAGATTTTACACCTTCACTGAGGGGGGAGGGGGTTACTTAAAGTTATCTTTGTTGACAGTTCGCGAAAAATATCCTTTGATGATAATACTATGCAAATACTTGATGAATACAATGGTTCCCACTAATATAATGATTTAGAATATCATGTCAAACTCTTGGAATAAGAATTAATGACATCTCACAAAATGAACCTAGACATTTTCACACTCTAGTGGAGCTCCAATCCAACATGAAAGCTCAAGTCCATATTTTAGCTTTTTCCAATACCACCATAATACACGAGTACCATCTCTTCCCATGGCGATACTAAACAACTTAACTATTTTCAATGCCATCATAAAGCAAACTGCATATTGCATATTACCACTACTCCTGAAATAATGAACCATCAACAACCCAAAAAAATGGACTAAAAGGAATAAACCTACCATTGATATTTCTCTTACTATGCTCACCCTCTCTACGTGATAACCCATTTCAATTAATTCAATTTGTTAAGTGGTTTTGTTATTTTGATGTTACAAATGCTAAAAGCTCTAATATACAATACCAAGGATGGATTGCCATCTTTATGACATTTAAATGTGATTTCAAATGATTGCCTAAAGAGGAGTCTCCAAGGAGACACATAATATTATATATTACTATGAAAATCTCAAATCTTCATTTTCTTATTATTATTTTTAGAGTATTGCATGACAAAACTTTCTTTTGGGTACATTTTGAATAACTTATCTCAAAATTTCTAAAAATATGGAGAGCTTGTGAATTGTGAATGGAAAAAATTCAGTTGGAAACATAAATTTATGTACAAAATACTATCCACTCAATCAATTTATTTCAAAACTATTATAAATGAGATATGTTTCTAAATTTTGTTATTTCAAAAAAAAATGTATTAATACAATTTTCTCAATTTGCTTTTATATACAAATATTTTGCATTCAATTCATTTGCACAATGCAAAATGCATTCTAGTATATATTCTAAATTTCTTGCTACTATACCAAATTTATCTCTTATCTTCCAGAAATTTTTAGCATACCCAGGGCACACTAGTTTAGATTTTTCCAATACCACCTATAACACAAGCAACATCTCTTCCTGTAGTACCCCTCCATTTTGCTTATGTTTTATGTTAGCATGTCTTCACTTTGATGGACCTTGGTACTTTGTTTTGGTGTATTGGTCACTGAATTTAGAGTGATAGTGGATTTATTTGTGATCTGATGATACATTGTATGGTGGTAATTATTTCTGACATGCTTTATATTAGCATAGATGTTTGCTTCAAATGTTACTACTATCTATGTGCTTTTGGTAAACAAATTGTTATTTATTTTTTCAGTCTGGTGTGATTTGTATTGGTGTGGAGAATGGAGTTGCATCACTCGCTTGTGAGTGCCCTGTGATTTTTGTGATTTTCTCTGCATGGTGTGTTTGAATCATGGAATATATATATGTAATTTTTTTTATTGCAAGATTGTAGGTACATGACACCTACTCCACCTGGTTTCACAAGTCTGAGCATGTCAAGACTCAATGGTAATGTTGATTGGGAGGTAGTAACAAGGTTTTTCCTAGTCTGCTCTCAAACCCAGTCACAGTATATCGTTTGTTTAGGTTTGGTGTTTTTGGTTGTCTTGTCTAGTTTGTTTTGATTATTTGTTATGAAAGGTTAATTTTTGTGAATATAATGTTAGATTAATGTTCTATTTAATTTAATGTTTATTTAAATTAATTTTGGATATTTTAGATAAAAATTTTATATTTAATTAATTAATTAATTGATTGAAGTTTCTTTTATTTGAGTGACTAGATTAAATATTCTTAAATGTTTTGTGGGAAAAGGAATTTTAATTATGAAATGAATTAAAAAGGATATTAGATTTTTGAATTTTTAATTCTTTAAAATGATTTGAATTCATGATAAGTGAGGAAAGAAAGAATTATCTATGAGTTTGTTAGAAGATATTTTCTTCTTGCCATGTGTGTTAGTTAAATTTATTGCATTTTCTTGTTGGGGATTCTCTCGGGAAGATATTAT
This sequence comes from Sequoia sempervirens, assembly GCA_007258455.2. Classification (NCBI taxonomy): domain Eukaryota; kingdom Viridiplantae; phylum Streptophyta; class Pinopsida; order Cupressales; family Cupressaceae; genus Sequoia; species Sequoia sempervirens. Next base: position 100,876,405 of record VDFB02358134.1, on the reverse strand, counting down.
GTGATTTGGGGAAAACAAGAAAACACTTCACAGGAAATAGAAAAGAACAGAGAACTGTTAGAAATATTTTTGGTGAATTTTTTTGGATTTTAATTTTAAAAGTTCTAGAAGAAGTTTTGGGATTGCTTCTGGTTTAGTATTTCCATTCTTGTAAAAAAAATTGTTCTAGAAGGGCTTGGAAGATTGCACGGAATAGGAAAACAAAGCTTCTCTTCTACGGACAAGTTCTTCAAACTACATGAATACAGGTATTTCCATATTTAATTAATTTTTTTTCTTTTGAAAAGATTGTCTTTGTAACAATTAGTTTTGTGCAAGTTTTCTAAAATTGTGAATTTAAAAGATTGTCTTAGCAAATAATTGTGTTTGTGACTTCTGTATTTCTTCTTGGTGATTTTTGTGAAAAATAATTATGTAAAAATTTGTTACTTCTCTGTGAAAATTTTGAAACAATTTTTTATAGTGAAATCGGAGGGCAACACAGAAGATTTTTGTTAAAATAGTAGAAAATTCTCAAAGGAAATAGGAAATATCTTTGTAGAATTTTAAATGAAGTTCCATGTCAAAAATTTGTTATGGGTTTTTGTAGAAAATATTTTGATATTTTGAGTTGTAAATCCTTTGTGATTGAAGTTGAAAATTCTTTGAGGAAAAATCATTTAAATGGTTAAATTTCTTAGTTTTTATAGAAAATAATTGCTTGATTCCAAAATTTTATTTATAGATTAAATTGTGTATATATATATGATTACAAATTATATATATATATACATTTGCACATGCAAATATATTTACATAAATAATAAATTATGGAAGTTTTATTTTTTATTTTTAAAAAAGGTGTTCTTAGAATCGTCGTACGGGTGAAATGAATGGAGATTTTTTTTTAAAAAACATGTGTTTGTTTTGGGCCGTAGGATTTCCCCCACAGATGCCCCATACTAGACGATGGTTGTGGAGGTAGTCGGCGTTTCCCTCACAGGCAACGACGACTGCCAAGACAGTCGCCACCCATATGGGTGGGTTGTGTAAGCACAGTCGATGATTGTGTTTACACATTCAGCGCCTGTGTAAACACAGCTGGTGCCTATCTAGACACAGCTGGCGACTGTGTAAAACACAGTCTCTCAAAATCCTTAGAGGGCATTTTTCTTGCTTAATGAATATTGTTTCATTTTTTTTGTGATTTATGAACTAGGTTTATGTGGATTTTATAAATATGAATTTTAAATATATTTATATATATTATATATATTTGTTTTAAAACATAATAAGATAATAAATTTATAATTTAATTTGATTTATTGAAAATGTATATTTATACATATATCTTATATGTACTTTTATATAGAAGAATGAAATGAATAGTATATGAAAATCTTAAATAGATATTTTTATAATGAAATGCATTAAGAAAAGAAATTGGAGGTTTCATTATAATGCATGATTATGGAATTGGAATCAACTGTTAGTTTTAAATCTCATATTAATTGAGAAATGAATTATGTTTCAGTTGATTAATTTCATACTTCAAGTTATTGATTGACTTGATTTAGTAAATCCTAATAATAGATGTTTTTATCCCTTATTTGCTTTAAATTGCATTTTTTTTCTTTTATTGGGAAAATTTGGATTATATTAAATTGCAAGTCTTCCATATACATTTTTTAACGTGGGAGTTGTTATTAGTTTAAATCTAATTCTTTGAGTTAACTAGGGTAGTGCACATGGTTTTGAATGGTGTCAGATACCTAGTTCTATGAACAAGATGTGATGTTCGTTGTGATATGTTTAGTATTATATATTGATTTGTGCACTTTTCCTACCTTAGTTAGTGAACTTAGAATCCTTGTGTTATTTTTAGGGGAGTGGCTCTTTGTGAGGGCCAGCACACAAAGTGGTGCCTAGGTAACTCAAGAAGAGTTAGTTAAGTCAGTGAAAACTAAATCAACACAATAGTTAGTTTAGAACCTTTAACAAGATTAATTATGCCTCATTCATGGACTCAAGGGCTAGTACAAACTTGAGAGTGAGTCGAGAAGGCCTAGAATGGCAAATCAATATCTTATTATTTTAAAAGATATTTGATTCTACAATAGTTTGCATGTAGGGCCGAGTTTCGTAAGAGGTTACCAGGGTAACCCAAGTTTGGGGGCCGAAACCTAGGAAGAAACACCAAGGTAACCAATGCAACATTATGATGACACTCCACCTAAAATAACAGTAACCTTGTGAACTTAGTATATTTGATTATCCTAATTCTGGAAGCAATGTAACCAATAAGTTAAGTTTGTACTTGTATAGTTTGTCTATAGTTTTACTTGTGTTTAGGGTTTGTAGGTTATGTCTAGGGAACCTTTTTACTGTCTCCTAGCATAGGGGGTGGACCTACAGGTACCATATGGTTGGGTGGAACGTGCACCTTACTTCGTTGGGTCCCCAGTTCTTGTTTGTGGCAATGAGTACTTCATGGATGGACAGCTTGCATGTGGATATATGTACTTTCTTATTTGTGCCATTGGAAATTTTATATTTGTATCACTCTTCAATTATTAATGAGGTGAACATTTGTAATATGTAATTGTAAACATTTATTTGATCTACTTCATTTGGAAAATGTGTATTGTAATGTTATTTCAAATGCAAAGTATGAAAGAATCTTTTATGTATATTATGTTCTCAATAATGTAATTTAAATGTTACTTAATGTAAGCTTTTAATTTTATGTAAATTAAATACTTGCAATGTTTAATAATGTTGTCATCTATGGGATTTTCAAGTAGTGTGTCGTTGTGTTACTTAGAGAATGTTTGCAATTAGTTAAGTAAATGTTTATAATTTAAAAAAAAATTATTACACTTTCGTAGACAATGCATCATTCTTTAGGTTACAAGATGGGGCATTACACTTCCCATGGGGATAGTAAGCAACTTGTCTATTTTCAACACCATTATAAAGCAAACTGCATACAACCATTACCTTGAAATATTTAACCATTAAGAAAAAACATAGGTGGACTAAAAAGAATAAACCAACCATTGATATTGATCTTACTATGCTATTCAACTATGACTATCAATCATTAAATAGTTAAAGAGAATAGCTGGTCACACTTTGTGTGTGATGACCAATTTGTTAAACTCATGGAAAAGTCACATCCTCACTTATATAGATTGAGTGTATGACAAATTAATTTACAAAGATTATGAATTCTATGCTCGATTTTCTAAAAAAGGACATAGAAAATGAAAAGGAAAGAGGAAATAAATGGTTTAGGAAACTAATCTTCATAATAATTGCACAAATACACTAAATGTTATAGCTAAACATCATAACTAGTTTAAATTTCTCTAGAACTATTTATAATTTCATATAAACATGTGCAAAATTCAAAGGAAACTTTCAAATCATGAAAATTATCATATCATAACCAAACAATGGTAGAATGTTATGATATTTCACAAAATTGAAAGAATTTACAACTCATTTGAGATATGTAGGAAATATATGAGTCAATTGACCTCACAATTGCAAATTTACAAGTATAAATTAATAGAATTCACTGGTCTAAGTAAGAGGAAAACATGAAAGAAGCAAAATAATGACAATTCTTCATTGTTTGTCCTGTAATTATAAAAAAATTCTAATTCCTTAATATGGAGGGTCAATGACACTTTAATAAACATAAGATGTCAGATTTCATTACAAATCAATAGTTGAAATGATATATCAAAGGTAGATGGTCATGTCAACTTTAAAGAAAACTTTCAAATCATGAAAAATATCATATCATACATAAAAATGGTTCATTGTTATGATATTTCACAATATTGAATGATTAACAAGTCACTTGATATATGTAGGATAAATAATATGACTTAGTTGACATCAGAATTACATCTCTATAAGTGTAGAAAAAAAAAATTATTTGTCTAAGTGAGAGGAAAACATGAAAGAAACAAAATACAGGATTGATGGTCCTTTGATAAAAAAAAAGGCATCAAAGTCAATTACAAATCAATGGTTGAGGTGACATCTCAAAGATAGATGGTCATGTAAATTTCAAAAAAAACTTTCAAACCATGAAAAATATCATATCGTACCGAAACAATGGCACAATGTTATGATATTTCACAATATTTAAAAAAGTTATAAGTGATTTGATATATGTAAGATAATATATGACTTAATTGATAGAAGAATTATAACTCTACAAGTATACATGAACAATAAGTGAGAGAAAAACATGGTACTAATAACGAGTCTTCATTATTTGTTTCACGACTGTGAAAAAGGTTTTAATCCCGTAAAGTGAAGGATCAACAATTCTTTTATATGTACAAGATGCCAAAGTCCCTACAAATCAACAATTCTTTTATATGTACAAGATGCCAAAGTCTGCTACAAATTAACTATTGAGATTACATCTCAAAAATAGACCACCAAAATTCAAAAAGCATGAAAACAACATATTTAATTGACAGTCAGCAAAAAAATCTCCTTCGAGGCTAACACTCTACAAATACCGGATGTGTACAGGCTCCCAATAATATAGTGAATTGGACTACGAAATCAGCTCAAGCATTCCCACACACTACTGGAGCTCCTATCCAACATTAAAGTTCAAGTCCATATTTTAGCTTTTTTCAATACCACCTATAACACCGGAGCAGCATCTCCTCCCATATCAACTTGTCTATTTTCAACCCCATTGTAAAGTAATCTGCACACCACCAATACCCCCGAATTATTTAACCATCAATTACGTTAAAGAAGGCTAAAAAGAATAAACCAGCAATCGATATTTATCTTATTATGCTATACAACTATGACAATCAATCGTTAAATAGTTAAAGAGAATAGCTGGTCACACTCTGTGCATGATGACCAGTTTGTTAAACTCATGGAAAAAATATGATTTTGTTCTATCTTGAGTATATAACATGCCACTCACAGTGCGTGCGTGAGGAATGAATGCCTCATCTGTCCATTTCAACACAACCTGCTCGTTTTAGCCTCGTACCAAAGTGATTTTGTCTTACCTATTTATTGCGAGCACTGGTATGTACGTAATTGTGTTTATTATTAATAAAAGTCTCTAACTAAGTAAATTTGCAAAACCTTTCTACCTAAATGATATGTTAATGTGGTTTCTTATTAAATATATATAGAATTACAAAATGTCTAATGGTAGTTGAAATTAGGTTTTTATAAACATTTATTATTTATTTTAATATTGAAAACTTTAAATTCAAAATTTATAGTAACATTTAATGTAGCATTCTACTATTATATGGCATTACTATGTCTTTAGCCTCATTAATAATGAAGTGAATTCATCATTACACATGAGAAATCTCTATCTACCTTCTTCAATTAATTTTATAATGACTCGCAACTTTACTAGATTGTGCTCCCCTATTTGAAAATTTTGAGATTTTTGTGCATGAAGAGTTCTACACGTTTTCTAAGTTCTAGTGAGCATGTTTCCTTAGATAGTGCCACAATGAATTTGATATAACAATGTTCAAGGTTTTCAAATGCAATAAAATGAGTTTTCAGTCCCAATCCGTACCATTGGTCTAGGTATGCATAGTGGGCACATGCATTTTCATTTGTGATATCTATAATATTAGTGGTAGGACCCACCTTTCCTTCCTTCTTTTGTTCTAGTTGCAAGGATATCTATTCAATGCTACACGGCATGCTCCTAAGAGTTTCCAAGGAAAGATAAAATATTTTCTCCTTAGAATATTTGAATCCATCATTTTGCACCATGTAACATCCCATTCAATGGCATACCATGTTCACAACTATTCTTTAGTCTATTCTTGGTCATGATTCATCATGGCAATTAGTTTTTGATATCCATCGCTTCATGAAATAATATGAAGGAAATTCACTACAAAAAATCAAACTGGGTGGGATTTCTTCTTCTAAATTTCAAAATATACTCACAAATACCTTTTGACATTTAATTCTAGTATCTTGTTTTTGTCTAGCAACTGAGATAAGACAACCCATTACCTAGTGATGGTATATGTAGTAAAGAAAGAAAAAAATCACTAGAAAAATGCTTGGTACTCATCCTAGAAGCATCTCAACCATTGATAGAATATTTTTGGGATTTCCTTGCTCTACTCTAGTCCTAGATGACTTGTAATAAAATAATTTATCTTGCTAATTCTAAAATTTGAAGCTCAAATATCTTGATAGGAATTCATGGCCAAGTGATGGGTACTCTCCTAGATAGATTAAGATATTATTTTGTTAAATGAACTATTAATCCTTATGTATAAAACTCTTTCTCTCCTTCTTTTTTGACTAACTAGGATAACTTCTATGTATGGGCTCAAAATCAATAATATCGCATTATATAAGGTAGTTAAGTATTATTAAAAGCATTAATACAATAAGTGCTATTGTAGAATTTTCTTATTATTCTTCAATGTTTGAATTCATCTAATACATGAATGTTGTATTTCACATTACTTCTATTTACTATTATGACATAAAGTGCAAATATTTGTCATGATTCTAAGAGAACATTTATTTTACATGATCTTTCTAAAATATATCATTCACTTTCTATATCTATTTTTTGTTTTTCCCCCATTAAATCAAATCTTAATAAGAATAGGTAAGGATCCAACATTAGCCTTAAGATTGATTTGCAGCTTGAATATTGATTTGTGAGTCATACCTCACACTTTCAAAACATTATATATGTAGTGGTCTTACATGATATTTTTTGTCTTGATAAGATATTTAGACTACAACAAATAACACATCAAGAAGATATTTTAAAATAAAGAATTATTTATAATAACATTATGTTTATAATCTATCAACCCAAAACATTGACTAAAAATATTAGGCACAACACATTCAAGTAGCATTAAAGCTAATTTCTATTGAGATATACATTAAAAATCATTAATACCATAATATTAATTTTTAGAATTTTTCCCTAAAATATTTTTACATTCATAATTGAATAGAATGAAAAAATATTTATTAAAATACAATTAAAATAAAATTTAATATTTTTAATCTTAACTTAATGTTTCATTTTAAATACCATTTAGAAATGAGAAATAAACAAATAAAAATTCAGTGCAAAAATATTTTTGAAGGAAGGTGTTGCCGTCTCCTAATGTATTCAAGCTTGTTTATAAAGAAAAGACAACAAAATTCATCAGTTACATGTGGAAATGATGACAATTTATACACGAGACATGCCACATTGAATGAGGGGAGTTCTTAAATGCTTGAATATTCTATGCTCTTCCTTGTTGAGATATTACAAAAAAATATGGTCCCCCAAATCTTGTCCCAAGTACATAATTAATTGTCTCCCTTGTAATAACACTCATATATTTCTTCTATCTCAATATTTTCTAGACCAACCATTACTTAAAAATAATAGTTGTGATCACCATATCATATGGGTAATTGTAGAGTATATTTT
>VDFB02358134.1:100624683-100868834 GCA_007258455.2 Sequoia sempervirens | reverse complement strand
CACCTGCGAGAAGAAAATATGCTGGAAGCCAAAGATTTTGCAGAACACATCAAGGATATACATGAGAAGGTAAGAGAACATATTAACAAGATGAATATGCAGTATAAGGCTAAGGCAAATCAAAAGAGGAGGTATAAGGAGTTTTAGATTGGTGATGAAGTGATGGTCCACTTGTAGAAAGAAAGGTTTCTAGTGGGAACATATAACAAATTGAAGATGAAGAAGTTTGGTCCCTATAAAATTTTGAAGAGGCATGATTCAGGGAATGCATATGAGGTAGAGTTGTTGGATGGATTCAACATTTCCCCTATGTTCAACATTTCAGATTTGACAAAGTATCCTGAAGATGGCGCAGAGGAAGTACCAATGATGGAACAGTGTGGGATCCCAGTACCTACTTTAGAAAAGGAGGAGATTGAAGAAATCCTGGATAGTCCTGTGGGAAGGAGTACCAGGAACAGGCTATATGAAGAATATCTGGTGAAATGGAAAGGAAGGCCTATTGAAGATTCATCCTAGTTGCCTAAGGTAGAGGTTGACCGTTTGGGTTTTCCTCCACCATCTAAAACATGACAGGTTCACTTCTCAAATTACCTTGGGTGTCTAATGCAGGAGCATCCAATGGTGTAAGGGCAATCTTGCATCACCCAAAAATAGTTAAATTTCATGTTTCTTGATTTTTAGATGTTTTTACATTTTTGGATACCCTTTTCGTCATAATGAAATTCCCAATTTACAGTTTTTATTTTCTATTCCTGGGTTGAAGGATATTGCAGTTTTAGTTTCCCAGATTTGCACCTAAAAATATTTTGAGTTGGATTTGAGGCATTTAGAGCTTCTGCAATGGCCCTGAAACTTGTCAAAATTGGCATAGCATATTTTGAGTTCATTTTTGACTTTGAGACCTTTCCAACGGTTCAAATGGTTCACGAATCGGAGTCCCAGATCAAAAGTTATGGCCCCGGGAAGTTGGCGCACTTTTTAGAAGATACAATTGCAAATGCTCTTTTGAAATTTGAACTTCATGTTGTAAATTTTTGGCACCAAACTACCTAAACTCAAATTTGAATGTTGTTTTGGCTCCAAACTAATGAGGAGCTCTATTTATGGGCAAGTTTCTAATTTTTGGGTAACTTTTTGCGGACAAGCTCGCATATTGCGAAAGGGTTATTCTGTAGCTTTATGTAACTTGCATGTGTTGTAGAACTTGGGGATTGAGATCCTCTACATGTAAGAAGCTCCATTTTCTGAATAATAAAATTATTCTCTTGTTTTTGGGTTATTTTCTGTGTCTCGGGTTGTGCCCTCATCATATCTTTATTATCCCTTAATCCCTTAATCAGATTTACATGGAAAAATACCATGTATAATTGAACACTATATTTACATGGAAAAATCAAGAGAGGAACAACCATGATGATGGTTATCTCACTAGATAAATCAATTACAACATCAAATACAATAGGTTCACTACCTTAAAGATAAAAGGGATCACTACCAATGGCTCACTACCAAATTAGAAAGAAGAAAGGAACTAGTACAAAGAGAAATACATATTAGAGTAACAAGAAGATCCACCACAATAAATCTTCACCATCTACAACCTCCAACTCATTACTTTTAGTAACTTTGGGTAGACTCAAAATATAAACAATTTTTCTCACTTCTTCATAGTCATAGGCATTAAGCTCATACATAGATCACCGCAATTAATTAATTTTACATCTTTAACACTCCTACAGAGCCACACTCATCTCCAATGATTTACCTTGCTTATATACCATCCAAAACCTTGAAAAAATTCTCTAAGGTTGGCTATACACCTCAAACATGCAAGTATAAAATAGGTCAACACCAAACACTTATATGGTAGAAAAGAAATGCAGGAAAACCACACCATGGGTTAACTAGGACCCAAATCTACATCAAAACACTTTTCAAAGCTTCCATGAACAACACACCACTTCCACAATTAGTGCTAACATGTCAGATTTCCCAAAACTATATTAATTCCCTTAATAGTTGAGTTCATGCTTAACCAAAATCATAGATAACTTTGTATACCATATAACAAAACTCCTCAATATCTATACATCTTAGAATATTCCATCATCAAAATATTTTGGAACTCTGCCACAACCACCTAAAACTAAGAGCACCATCATTCTGTGCAACTAGACATAATGACACAAACATCCAACTCACTAGCCAACTTCGTAGAGAACCTCAGCACCTAAAACCTCAAGGGAGAGTAGATACAAACATTATAAGCACATCCCCAAATCCACAAGACAAGGAAATTCAATACGGAAAAATTTGAAGCAATCTTATTTCTCCCAAACAACCTTCTTCATAAGCACACACACAAGTGAACACAACTTTCACTATTGTATGATCTACAACCCTTAACTTTGGATATAACACTTCTAAAAACCTTTATTAATATATCCAAGCCAAACTAGCATATCTTTAACCATGAAGAAATGCATAACTCAACATTGAACACCACTTTATCACACTATAATCTATTTTATTTTATTTTTTTCAATAACACTTGGAAACCAAGTGAACTTACCATTACTAAAACTCTTATTCATTAGGACATAAATGAAAACACTTGATGATAGAACCATAACACCTTCACACCAATCTCCTAACAAAAATCTCCCCAACTATGACAACACTAGCATCCTTCCAAAAACATCAACACACAATCTCCATATAGTTGACAATAATGTCCACCACCAAAAATTGTTGACATCAATGACAAAACCAAATGAATACTTGCAACAATATCCCCCTTTATCATTGATGGTAAAACCAACACTCTAAAAAATCATCAAAAACAAAAGAAACCAACAACAATTGTGCAACAAGAAACCTAGTCCCCCTCACTAGGGCATCTATGAGTCTTCATATTCTCATTCTCTTGCTCCTAAACACACTCTTCCCTAATTGTCTTCAAACCATTCTCTTTTGCACTATGTTTTTTTAACCAAATATCTCCCCCTTTGACATCAATGGAAAAGTTCCATAAGTTCATCTCACTCTCTTTTATTGAACTCTTTTTCTCTCCCCCTTTTGATAACATTCAAATCAAAACACATGTACCTTTCACACATCATCTTCATAGGATTTTTCTTTTCTTCTTTCCCTTTTGACATTTGTATACACCCTATTAACACTGCTTACAACACTAGTAAGAAATTGTGATACACTCACTTTTCTACACTCTCCCCATTAGGTGAAAAATGTATGCTCCATCTAAGTTCACCAACCAAGAATACTAGTACCAACTTCCCTTATGAGGTTGCTTTCATCAATCCAGAATAAAAAGAATAAATCTTGAATTGCTCCACTTGAGTGATGCACACTCTCATGCATCTAGTTGAAAGTAGTGATAGTAACCCCTAACTTTTGTCAAAGATAATCAAATGTATTTTTTGGAATATCCTTTGTGAAAATATCTAGAACTTGATCCTTTGTGGGCACATACTCTAGCTTCACCTCATTTTCTGCAACCTTTGCTCTTATAAAGTGATACCTGATTGAGATATGCTTTTTCCTTTAATGCATCACCAAATTCTTTGATATATTAATAGAAATTATATTATCACACAAGATAAAAATTGATTCATTATATGATATTTTGATATCCTTCAATATCTACTTCATCCACAACACTTGTGTGCAACAAGATGTTGTAGCAATATACTTTTCCTCTATAGTAGATAAAGATACTAAATCATGATTTTGCTTAGCCAAGAAACCAACCAGATTCAAAGAATGAAAGCAACTCCACATGTATTTCTTATATCATCCAAACATGTCAAATTTTTATCTATATAGACACTTAAAGAGAAATTAGTGTCATTTGGATACTATAGACAAGATTTCAAAGTGACCTACATATATTTGGATATCCTCTTTACTATTGCCATATGTGATTCTTTAGTATCTTCTTGAAATCTAGCCACAAGACAAACTACATGTATTATATATGATCTAGTAGGAGTTAGATATAGTAGTCCACCAATCATTAATTTGTACTCGCTTTGATTAGTATTTAGAGATTTATCATTCTTGCTCAACTTGCAACAAGTAACAATAGGAGTACATATTAGGATTTTATCATAACTGAAATCCCTTCGGTTGTTAAATGTATACCTCTTCTTCTAACTCACCATTCAAGAATGAAAACTTAACATCCATCTAATAAATGTTGAAGTCCTTAAGTGTTACAAAGCCGAAAAAAATCATAATTGCCTCTATTTTTTCCACAAAAGAAAATTTCTCCTTAAAATATATTCCTTCCATTTGTGAGTAGCCCTTACACACAAGTTTAGCCTTATTTCTAACAACTTCTCCATTCTCATTCAACTTGTTTTGGAATACCCATTTAGTTCCTATTACATTGGGACTAATTCCCAAGTCTGATTCTTATCAATCTGCATCAATTCTTCTTTCATACCTTTGGTCCAATTCTCATCCTCACATGCCTCAATCACTATCTTAGGTTCTACTTTTGAAATTAGACACAAATTTACCTGTTCTTCTACCATAGAAGCTTTTCTTCTTGTCAACATACCTCTTCTCTTATCACCAATGATCTAATCTTCATAATGATTCTTTTCCATATATACAGGAGTCTTAGGAATCCTTTTCTAGGGAATCTTCCTCTTCAACTTGTATATTATTTTCCTTTTCTTATTTTTCTTCTTATCTACAAGAGGACTCATTAGATTCATATGATTATATTACTAGTGATCTCTTATGTGGTTCTTCATCTACTTTAACACTTGAAATTTCAACTATATTCTTCATCCTCTTGTTATAGCATCGGTAAGCCTTGCTTCTTGTTGAATATCTAAGGAAGATTCCTTCATATGACCTTGCAGCAAAATTTCCCAAGTTTTGTTTATCTCTCTTGACATAACATTTTCTTCCAAAAACTCTAAAATATTTGATAGTAGGAGTTCTTCCATACCATAGTTCATAGGGATCCTTTTAATTTTTTACTCTTACTTGTACTTTTTTGAGTATGTACACTATATTATGAATAGCTTCTCTCCAATAGACATCAGGTAGATTGTCTTCCTTCATCATTGTCCTTGCTACTTCCTGAACCATCATGTTCTTTCTCTCTACCACTTCATTCTTCTAAGGATTTATAGGAGTTGAAAAATGCATAAATTTATTCCATAATCTTCATAAAAATTGTTAAACTCATTGGAGGTGTATTCTCCACCTCTTTCATACCTTAAGAACATGATTTTCATATTCGTTTAATTCTTAACCATAGCTTTAAATTGTTTAAAATTTTCTGGAGCTTCTTATCTTTCCTTAAGAAAATCTACCGAATTCATTCTAGAGTAATCATCAATTGACAACATGAAATAGTTGTCACCTTGAAAGCTTCATATTCTTATAGGTCCACATAGGTTTGAATGTACCAACTCTAAATGTCAAATGATAGAATATTTTTTGATATTGAACCTCTTTCTTGTTTTCTTCACAACCTAACATTCCTTGCAAACTACATTGATAGGATTTTTAATTATTGTAAGATCTCTCACATCTTGAGTATATTTGATCCTCTCTAAGCTATCAAAATTGATGTGACACATTCTTCTATTCTATAGGAAATTTTCATTGATTTGAGTCATAAAACACTTACCATTAGCGCCTTTGAGCTAATAAGAATTCACATATGTCCTTGTTCCTACAATAACTAGAGTTTTGGATCTTCATTTTTTGATTTCACAACCACCATCTTGAAATACAAGATTATATCCTTTTCTACACATATTTCCTACACTCAGAAGATCATATCAGAGACCCTTGAAATAAAGAACATTATCTATATTATGTTTTCCATCAAAACTAATTGAACCTTTTCCACCTATCTTAGAAGATGTATCATCACCAAAATTAATAAGACCACCTTCAAAATTCTCAAGTTGACCAAACTTACTCTTATCACTTGTTATATTATTTGAGCATCTATTGTCAATTATCTAATGACTTTTCTCCTCTCTAGTATGAAAATAGTTATCAAAGTTCCATTCATTTTGTGACCTATTTATAGAGAAATTTCCTTCATACATATTTCAAATTTAGTATAATTATTTCCAACATTTAGAGCAATGAACAAGCATTCATCATTTTCATCATCTGGGTAGTTATATTCATCAACAGATATGCTGGCATATTTTGTAACATAGTAGCTTCTCTTGACAGATTTACCTTTATTATTCTTATATTTAACACTTGAAACTTTGGTTAGACATCTTGAAGCATAATGACCTATCTTTCCATAATTGAAAATTTTGAAAGGTAACTTACCCCTATATTTTAAATTCTCAAAAGGATAAAGAAAATGAAAAGGAAAAAGAGGAGAGAAATTTTTTAGGAATCTAATCTTCACAGAGATTGCACATACACACTCAATGTTGGAACTAAACATCATAACAGTTCACTATAAATATTCACAATTACATATAAACATGTGCAATATTCGAAGGAAAAATACAAATCATGAAAATACCATATCATACATAAGCATTGGCACAATGTTAGGATATTTTACAATATTGAAAGAATTTACATGTCACTTGATATGTGTAGGATAATATATGCCTTTATCGACATCACAATTATAAATCTACAAGTGTAGATGAAGAAAATTTATTGGTCTAAATGAAAGGAAAACATGAAAGAAGTGAATTAATTACAATTCTTCATTATTGTCCTATAGTTGTCAATAATTTCCAATTCCTTAAAATAGACGATTGATGGTACTTTTATAAACACAATGCATCAAATTCCATTACAAATCAATGGTTGAGATGGAATCTCAAAGATGAATGGTGATGCAAACTTCAAAGAAAACTTTCAAATAATGAAAAATATCATATCATAACCAAACAATGACATAATGTTATGATATCTCACAATATTCAAAGAATTTAGAAGTCACTTGATATATGTAAGAAAATATATGACTTAATTGACATTAGAACTACAACTCTACAAGTTTACATAAACAAAATTTACTGATGTAAGTGAGAGGAAAACATGAAAGAAACATAATAATGACAAATCTTCATTATTTGTTCCACATTTATCAAAAAAAATTATTCCCTTAAAATGACAGATTGATAATACTTTATAAGACACAAGACACCAAAGTTTGTTTCAAATCAACTGTTGAAATTACATCTCAAAGATAGACAACCAAAGTTTAAAAAACATGAAAACAACATATTTAATTGATAGTTGGCAAAAGATCTCCTTCGATTACAATAGAAATTACATCTCAAAGATACACAACCCAACTTCAAAAAGCATGAGAATAACATATTTAGTTGCCAGTTGAGGTTCAATGACAATAAAAATTACATCTCAAAGATAGACAACCAAAGTTCAAAAAGTATGAGAACAATATTTAATTGACAGTCACTAAGAGATCTCCCTCGCTGGCAAGACTATGCAAATACTTGATGAATACAGTGGTTTCAACTAATATAATGATTTGGACTGTCATGTCAAATTCTTGGAACAATAATTGAATGGCATTTCGCAAAAGCAGCCCATGAATTCTCAAACTCTATTGGAGCTCCAATCCAAAATTAAAGCTCAAGTCCATATTTTAGCTTTTTCCAATACCACCTAAGCACCATCACTTCCAATGGCGATACCAAGTAAGTAAAAAAAAACAATCATCGCCCCTGAAATATTTAACCATCAATAACCAAAAAAAAAGGGACTAAAAAGATTAAACCAACCAGTGATATTTATCTTACTATGCTATTCAACTATGACTTTGTTCCATCTTACTATATATCATGCCCACTCATAACGCGTGAAGTGAGGAATAAACACCTCCTCTATCCATTTCAACAAAACCACTTCATTTTAGCCTCACACCAAAGTGATTTTGTCGTACCTATTAATTACGAGCACTGGTATGTACGTACTTGTGTTTATTATTAATAAAAGTTGTAGGTAAGTAAATTTGTAAAACCTTTTATCTACATAAATGATAGGATTTTGCCTCTTTTAATTGGGATTGAAAAGATAATACTTATATTCTAATGTAAATATAATTATATTCAATATATACATTAATCTTATAAAATGGAAAGTAACTAATCTATTATATAATTGTTAGATGAATATTTGAAGGGAAGTGGTAAGATTGTAAGCATTCAATGAAAATGAAAGGATCATTCTCTATGATACCACTTGTTAATGTGGTTTCTTATTAAATATACATAGAACTACAAAATATCTAATGGTAATTGAAATTGGATTTCTATAGAACACTTACTATTTATTGTTATACTGAAAATTTCAAATGCACAATTTTTAGTGGCATTTAATGTAGAATTTTGCTATCACATGTCATTATATCTTTTTCACCATCATTAATAATGCAACAAATTCACCATTACACATGAAAAAGTCTTGTAACTTTAGTAGATTGTGCTCCCCTTTTGAAAATTTTGAGGTTTTTGGTGCATGAAGTTCTACATGTTTTTATAAGTTTTAATGGCACGTGTTCTTAGATAGTGCCACAATGAATTTGATATAACAATGCTTGGGGATCTCAACTGTAACAAAATGATTTTTTAGTCCCAATCCCTACCATTGGTTTAGATGTGCATAGTGGCCACATGTATTTTCATTTGTGTTATCTTTAATATTAGTCACAGGGTCCAATTTTCCTTCATTCATTTGTTCTAGTTCCAAGGATCCATATTCAATGCTACACGGCATGCTACCAAGAGTTTTGAAGGAAAGATAAAATAATTCTACTTAGAATAGTTGAAGCCATCATTTTGAACCATAGCATATCTCATTCAATGACTTGTGAGGTTCACAACTATTCCTTTTTCTATTATCATTCTTGATTCATCATGCCAATTACTATTTGATATCCATGGGTTCATGAAAAAATATGAAGTCAACTCATTAGAGAAAATCAAATTGGGTGGGGTTATTTGTAAAATTCAAAAAAATCCTCATAAATGCCTTTTGGCATTTAATTCTAGTATTTTGTTTCTCTCTAGCAACTAACATACAATAACCCATTACCTAACGATTGCATATGTATTAAAGAAAGAAAAAATCACTACAAAAATCCTTAGTACTCATCCTAGAAGAATCTTGACCATTAATAGAGAAACGTATGTGATTTCATTACTCTACTCTAGTGCTACATGACTTGCAATAAATCAATGTATCTACTGAGGGGGAGAAAGTAAAATCATGAGAAAGTGTGTTGTATTTGATGGTTTTTCACATGATGTGTTTCCATCAATGAAGAAGGAGGAGATTGTTGGAAATTTGAAGGTTTTCATTGATTTCAAAAATAGAATTTAGATGATTGTCAGTCATGTACATTACTTGTATAGTTTAGTAGTTTCTCTGATAATGGAAGTCTATTGATCCAGTATTTTTGTCTAGATTATCTATAAGATTCTTTCTAGAATTGATATTATGGTCTATCTCAAAATAATTTGCATCTATTGACAATATTTCACTTGATTAGGATTTACAATTAGAAAGATACTATCACAAGTAGTTTGAAAAATAGTGGTTTTCTTGTATATTGGTTCAGTATGACGGTATTTTGGTCTAGATTTCACTTCAAGAAAGATATCACTACAATAATTTGTACACAAGCTTGTGATTACTAGATATATTTTACACTATTTTTTGTATAATATGTGAAGGAATATAGAAGATATGAATAACAATTTTTTTCTTTGAAGTCTATAGCGAGTTTCTACAGAGTGCATTGATGTGGGAGATTTCACATTTTCTCAAGATTAATTATTTTTTTTTGTGGTGTTGATGATAAGTTATTTGGTGTTTTCCAAAGGAGAATTTGATGTGTTAACAATTTTTTGTGTTACACATTTGATGAAATCCATATACATTTGGAGTTTTTATGATTTAGGTCTAACTATGGTTGACCTAATTATGAATTGGGATTAAGGAGTTTAAACATGCATTATAAATTTTAAATGGATTTATCATAGGTCCATGATGACTAATATCTTGTGAAAATGAATGTGTTTTGAAGTTAATACTGACATACTTGGTTTTGATCTGAAATGGGGTTTCATTAGTTAGAATGACCTAATTGATGTACTTCATCATATACAATATATATGTCAACATTCTTTTGATAGAACCTTATGTAGAAGATATAATGTGTGTGTTAGTGATTAAGAAAATAGATGCATTATATACATTTGCAGAGAAATGTTTCATATATTATGCTTCATTGAAATCAAACTTCAACACAAGGAAGGTGCATTCCATCTCAGTTCACCTCTTGGTAATGAGCCATTTTTTTTTTGTAAACTATTTTAGACTGTGATCCTTCAAGGATAGTTTGTCCTTGCAGTGAGCCCTTGTAATATTCTATATCTAGATATATTATATTGTGACATAATCCTTACTAAGGTTCTTTTGATCTTGGGTTTTCACATAAAAGATTTAGCGTTGATGTGACTTATGGTGTTATGCTCTTCTCAATGTCTCCACTCTTGTTTGGAGTTAAATATTGTTTAATAATTGAAAGGTTTATAGTTGAATGGTTTAATAGAATACTGATTCACCACCCAATAT
This sequence comes from Sequoia sempervirens, assembly GCA_007258455.2. Taxonomy (NCBI): domain Eukaryota; kingdom Viridiplantae; phylum Streptophyta; class Pinopsida; order Cupressales; family Cupressaceae; genus Sequoia; species Sequoia sempervirens. The sequence continues at coordinate 100,858,190 of VDFB02358134.1, read as the reverse complement.
TCAGGGTATTCAACAAATTCTACCTCACCTCCAACTCATGAGATAATACCTTTGTATGGTTCACATCCTAAGGTTGAGGGTTCTCATCCTTCATCCCCATCTTCTTCATGATTTTGTTGGGCTCACCAAACTATCAAGTCAGTAGGTACTTTTTTTGGGGATCCTATAGAAACTTGAAGTACTTGGTCACAACATCAACATATTCCACATTTCTACATTGCTACCTATTTAGATCCATAATCATTCAAGGAAGAATTAGGAATTCCTTAGTGGTATTTAGCTATGGAGGAGATTATAGTTCCTTGACGAGGAACCACACATGGGACTTATTCCCTCTTCCTAATGGAAGAGAATTGTTTTGATGTAAGTGGATCTATCAAACCAAATATGTAGTGGATGTATCTATAAACAAGTTCAAAGGATGACTTGTGGCCAAAGGTTTCTCATAGGTTGTTGGTATTGATTACACTAAAACATTTTCCCCTATTGCTAAGATGAACTCCATTTGCTTGACTCTTGCCATAGATTATGGGTGGGATGTCCATTGGATGAATGTGAAGAGTGAATTTCTTCATAGAGATCTTGTAGTTGAGATTTACATGGAGTAACCATAGGGTTTTAATCCTTAGTGCACTTACAATGAATTTTTTGTCATGTTTAGTATGTTATTTATTGCTTATGCTCTTTCCTTGCATCTTAGTGTGATCTTGGAAATTATAAATACCACTAACTTATATACTTTATATACACTTTGAGGTCTAATGTTGTGTATGATATCCTCTTATGACTCCTAAGAATGATCTTGAGGACCAAAATAAACACTAGTTCATTTTATTTCTAAGTTGGATACTTTGTTGGCTACCATATCACCCCAAGTTCAGATCTCAACCATGTGTTCAAACATAGTATATCAAAGAGGGGAGAATGAAATTTGTACCTTAATAGGTAGCTATCATACTTTAATCCAAGCTTGGTGACCCTCAATCCATGGAGGTACATATAGGTGATCAGGAGAGAGGTGACCCCTCTTGACTTTGGAATACTAAGTGAGATCTTTGTTCATTGATTACCTCACTATGAACTTATAAAATCTAGAATCCTATGCACCATTTCTAGATGGTTGAGTTGAAGTGGTACAATGTACAAGGATCAATGTATGAAGTTGCTTGCTATGTACCAACCTTTGTTGAGGTGATAAAAATCCCTTGTTAGGTAATTTTACTCTTAAGGTAAGAGGTGTTAAGGAGGTACATGACCCCGGCATACCCTAGTCATCCACTCACTAGAAGCTAATTTATTAGTAGACCAACTTTAAGTTGATAATATTGATCTACCACTATAATGACGATGTGTTCTATGGCATTTTTTTATTGTGAATATACCGGTGATACCAATTAGCATGATCTTATTGAAGAAGAAAGAACAACAATCTTCCAACATCCAATTGATTAAGTTTTACATCTTTTTTTATTTTCTATCATATCAAAAAATTCAAACTCCTAAGTTAACTTGCGCATAAATAACCTCTAAAATAAGGAACGCCTTTTTCTTGACAATTTAGTGACTTTGTGCTAACAGTGCTTCATTTTTTTATTAAAATGACACCTTTAGATATCTTTTCACCTTTGTTCTAGGTAAAAAAAATATAGAGTGTTTCCTTTGTTTCAATAGTGTGATGCTTATATTGTTCATGGATGCCTTTTCAAGATACTCTAACATCATTGTAGTTAATAGTCACATGTGTTTGCATAAAATAGTGAAACACTTTTGAAGGAAAAATAGAAACCTTAATTTTTTTCTAGATCTTGAATTTTGAATAGAAAACATGGTAAACCTTGGTATTCATACAAATAAAACTAGTAATCATCTTAATCATTTAGAAGAGAAAAAAACCTCCATATATTCACTTCATGTGAATTTTTCAATTTGAATTAGCTTAAAAAAATTTAACATCATCGGATTAGTTAAATTTTGTCACAAAAAAAACCCTCAATTCATCAACATCAAACAACCTTGAAATTGACATAGTTCACTTTTGAAAAAAAATCTCTATCAATAATTTTCCTATTTTAGCTACTTACTTGAAAATATGATCTCTTTTCAAGTGCTTAGTTGAAATAGTATCAAACATTGTGAGTTATTTTACTTTGGATTCATTAGTCTAGTCCCAAAGATTGTTAGTGTCATCATCACATTCATTAGCTTAGACTAGATTATTTATTGTAAGGAAGGATCATTCCTAAAAATTTTCCAAAAACAAGATATTTTATTCAAAGAAAATTCATCAAAGGTTCAAGGCTTCATTCCATCCACCCAAAAAAAAATATTCATAGTTGATCAAAAGAAGTTTAAGGTTTCTTTTCTAGCTCAAATTTAAGAAACTCAGATATTTCCACACATTGTCAAACATCAATATCTCCTAGGGTAAGTACAAGTTGTATGGTCACAACAAGATACCAATACAACAAAATAATGGAGTCCAATCCTATTTTTTCAAAAGCTCCTACTAACACAAGTATTAGTTATCAACCTTATGGAATCCCTCAAACAAATCCTAAAGGATATGGAATTCCTTTACCAAAAAAAAGAAACCCAATCTTGTTGAGGTTTAAATAGTCCATATAATGGATGACACTAATAAACTAATAGAATGCACTCCTAAAAGGGTACTAGAGATGAAAAATGATGCATCTCTTGTTAAAGAAATAGATGTGGTGATAAGCCTAGACACAAACTTATAAATGCTTAGACTTGCACAACAAGGTGCTAAATTTCCTACAAATTTTGATATCAATCAAATTAGGGACACAAACCTTTTAGGTTTTGGAAAATAAAATCATCTAGTAGAAATTCAATCCTTGGTACATTGTATCCTTGAACAAATACCAAATCCTCCTTCAATGGATATACCCAGTTAACCCAAAGTAGGGTATGTGTAGGATCATCATGGAAAAAATAGGCCCTTAAGTGGTGATGAAAATTCCAAAAATTAGAGTTAGGAAACTTGACATAAAAATTTGAATAAGTTATCTATATTATTTCAAAAATAATCTAACAATAGAATCTATAGAAAATTGAATGTAGTTTCCAAAATACTAGGTTTATTTTAAAAAAAATCTATTTGGTGAAAATTTGAAATTTCAATGTAATAGTACTTAAATTTTAGGGAAAAAATAAGAAGTAGGGGTCTATCTGACCACCCTAACCACAGTAAAAGGATAATATTTTTTATAATATTTTAGATATAAATAGAGTACTGATGTCTTTTTGTAACTTTTTTCCAAGTAAATAATTAATTATGAATTTTTTATTACAACTTTTTAAAAATATTTAAAAATTGTATGTTTGACCACCTTAACTTGATAAAAAATTTATGAAATTCAATTATGTTTTTTTAATCCTATAGTATAAAAAGAAGAGAATGTGACACATGTTTCAAATTAAAAAAATGTGGTACCATTTGAAAGCTATAGATTTTTTTCAATTAGCCTATCAATCAAGACTTTAGTCGTAATTCAAATTGAAAATAAATAATATTTATTTGTTAAATTCAAACTAAATGGTAATTTATATTGGTGGAAAGCTGAGAATCTCCTTTAAAAACCCTTTTGGTTTCATCAATTTTGGGTAAAAATTAGCCACATGAGCCACATGAGCCATCATATCACTTACATATTGCCACATTTTGGCCCATCATGATCCTACACATACCCAATAACTTTATTAATAACCACCATCCCAAGCACCCAAATATCAAACACCAACATTCCAAACACCAACATTCCAAACACCAACATTTCAAAAACCAACATATCAAATACCAACATCCCAAACAACAAAATCCCAACCACAAACATACCAAATACAAATATACTAAACCCAAACATGCTAGATTCAAATTTTTTAAACTATGGAAGCAACCTTTTCATCAAAAAACTCCCACAAAAATACATCATCCCACAAAATAGCATTTCACAATAAACCTCACAACATCTTCAACATCATCAATACATTACTTCACAAAAAATTATATCCCCACAACATCAAACTCAATATCAAATACAACAACCAAAAAAACAATATCAACAACCACCTCAACATAATATCATTTCACAACACCACCAAATATCTCCACACCATAGCATCATATCACCAAATGAATACATAAATCCACAATAGTCAAATGTCAATCAAAACATGGCATACCATCAATAATGTCAAACACAACAATAAATTCAAGCACAACTTCTAGCATAATAAAAACTTGAAGCACAAAAGAAATAACTTCTACCACAACAAAAAATCTCCCCAAAAAAATTGCAAGCTCAACAACAATTACATTCCAAAAAACAATTCCAAGCTCAACAACAACTACATGGGTATGTGCAGGATCATCATGGAAAAAATAGGCCCTTAAGTGGCAAAAAATTCAGAAAAATTAGAGTTATGAAACTTGACATAAAAATTTGAATAAGTTATCTATATTATTTCAAAAATATGTAAAAATAGAATCTGTAGTAAATTGAATGTAGCTTCTAAACTACTGGGTTTTTTCTTAAAAAAAATAAATCTATTTGGTGAAAATTTCAAATTTCAATGTAGTGGTGCATAAATTTCAAGGAAAAAATAAGAACTAGGTGTATGTCTAACCACCCTAACCAAAATAAAATGATAATATTTTTAATAAGATTTTAGATATAAGTAGATGACTCATGCCCCGATGTGATGTTTTTTTTTTTGTAATTTTTTTCAAAGTAAATAATTAATTATGAATTTTTATTACAACTTTTTCAAAAATATAAAAAATCGTATGTATAACCACCCTAACTTGATTAAAAATTCATGAAATTCATTTTTTATTTTGTAATCCCATAGTATGCGAAGCATAGAATGTGACACATGTTTTTGGATTAAAAAAATGTGATACCCTTTGAAATCTATAGTTTTTTTTTCAATCAACCTATAATTCAAGACTTTATTCATAATTTGAATAGAAAATGAATAATAATTACTTATTAAATTCAAAGTAATAATTTATATTGGTGGAAAGCTGAGAATATCCTTTAAAAACCCTTTTTCGTTTCGTCAATTTTGGGTTAAAAAATAGTCGTTAGCCACCCATCATATTGCCACTTTTAGCCCATCATGATCCTGCACATACCCACATGCTAAACAATAGTTGAAAGATCGTCAACAGTTATTTCCATAACAAAAAAAACAAGCCATCAATAACCCCCACAACAAAACATCATCCCCCAAATTCACTGTGAATCATATAATTCACCTCCTTCACCCCATTTAATCCATAGTACCAAACAAGTCCACAAAATCAAATGGCATATCATACACACAACACACATCTAGGCCCAAGTCAATATAATGCTCCTTCCATAGATATATCTTCACAAACTCAATTTTTTACATAGAAAATCTAAGACATACAACTATGAAAGAAAAAATGATCGCACACAGTTGAAGACTTATGTCTATATCCGTTTGATAGAAGCATCACATTGATACCCTTTCCCCCAAAATTTACAATGATGAAGTTTGATAAATAAAAGGTATGTCATAACCCTAAGGAGAACATAAGATAATTTTGTGTGGCTTGTATGGAAATGTATTATAATGACTATTATCTAATGCATCTCTTTCCATTTAGTTTGGGAGGACAAGCTATAGATTTCTTCTCACATATACCACTCAACATCAAAATATTCCAATAAATTATAGATCAATTTTTATCTCATTTATCTTATAAATTTGATACGAAAATCACCTTAGAAGAACTATACAATATAAAAAAAATAAAGGAGAATCCTTTGCATCCTCCTTACAGAGGTGGAGACATAAGGATAGCAAATGCAATTGTCCCATACCTAAAAAAAAGTAGAGATCATCAAAGAAAATCTAAACACAGATCATGCCTTCCAACTATGAATGCAATACATAGAAAAATTTGAATAACTTATATCTAAAGGGATTGACATTGAATGGACTCTTATTGTTAAGGGAGCAATACAAATCTACAAGTATAATCACCAATCGTCTAGTTCAAGTGACAAACCAGTATATGGGATAAAAATAAGAATGTGATTAATGATGGTGTGGTAGATGCAAAGGTTTTGATGAATTCGCCATCTAAAACAAACTCACAATTTTTTTTTTTTGTAAAATGTTTCAAATTCTAATCCTTCACAAGGACCACCTACAATACAAAACAACTATCCACCAAGACATAAATATACTCACTTGAGGGAACCAATTAAATCAGTGTTGAAAAGATCATCCAAACAAAATTGATAACTCTTCCAGACATCAAAAAAGGAGAACCTCAAGTCAAACCCACATGGTACAAAGACATGCAAAGGAAAGTTATCAAAGTACATATTGGGCCACTTAAGTCAGTTGGTCTCTAGAACTGATGAAATCAATTTGCTCAATGCATGGCTTGAATATGTCATTGTGTCAGTATCTCTATAGGAAGCCATAGTAAGAATATCTCAGGATCTTTAGAACTCTCATAGAAAAGTGTGTGAATGAGGCTGGAATTCACCCAAATGAGAATATATCAAAGAAAAATTGATCTAGGAGCATCCAGGGTGTAAGAGAAATCTTGCATTGCCCATAAAATGTTATTTCTTTTCAATAAGGGTTGAATTTGGCAAGGTTACTATTTTCAGTAAGTTTGCATTTATTTACAGTTGGGAATGAAATCTTATACAAACCTCCAAAATCGTAAATTGAAGCCAATGGTGAAGAAATAACTTAAATATCATTTTTCAGTTGAGAGATATTAAAATTTTAATTTCCAAAATTCCTATTGAAATCTTCAAAGTCAATTTTGAGGCACATAGAAGATTTAGATGGGCTTGAAAATTAGCACAAAATGAAAGTATTTAGCCTTTAGGCTTTACTTTCTAGCCAAATATCACTTGAGATATTTTTGAAAAGGTATTATAATAGAAAATCTAATCGGTATGTGCAGGATCATCATGGAAAAAATAGGCCCTTCAATGGCAAAAAATTCAGAAAAACCAGAGTTAGGCAACTTGACATGAAAATTTGAATAAGTTATCTATATTATTTAAACAATTATATGTAAGAAATAATTTCTAGAAAATTGAATGTAGTTTCTAAAATACTAGGTTTATTTCAAATTAAAAAAAAATTATTTGGTGAAAATTTGAAATTTCAATGCATCATACTTAAATTTCAAGGAAAAAATAAGAAGTAGGTGTCTGTCTGACCACCCTAACCATAGTAAAATGATAGTATTTTTTCATAATATTTTAGATATAAGTAGAGGACTCATGTCCCGATGTGATGCATATTTTTTTCTATTTTTTTTCCAAGTAAATAATTAATTATATTTTTTTATTACAAATTTTATAAAATATAGAAACTCGTATATCTGACCAACTTAACCTGGTAAAAGATTCATTGAATTTATGTAATGCCTATATTTTACACTTGGGCAAAAACACAACTATTTTTTTTTTTAATTTTTTTTAAATTTTTTTCTTTAAAGCAATACACAAGAGTAGCCTTGATTTACCAACCATATGCATCATCGAAGAAAACTATATTCGTTGGGTGGAATTTTGTATGCAATGTCACTTTTGACACCACCATTTGAGGACAAAGGAATGGGGGAAAATAAAAGCACAAGGAGGTGTGCCTATTCTATTACACACACCCATTAGACAATAATAGGTATTCCTAGAAGAGTTTTGGGTATCTAGCATGGGAATTACCATGATGCAACACCACATGAGGTTTGAGGCCCATAAGGTCCATTAACTAGTGGCAACATGATAGAGCCATCAGGGTACTACCAAGGTCCTATACACCACTTAGTTAAATGGTTCCCACATTTCTAAATTATCCAAGCCAGCCTACCCTTTAACGTAAGTATAACCTTTAGAGGTACTTAAAAAATATAAGATGCCTAATCTATGCCTTAGTCTTCACCTTTCCCATTCGATAATGCATTAAGATTCTAAAATTTGAATGCAATGGATTGTAAACTCATCCTTAAGTAGAATTAATGAAACATCAAAAGAAAAACACACAACTCCCTATGCAAACATCGATTTGATGATCATCCCTTTTTCTCATTAATAAAAAATAAAAAAAATTACTTACTAAATCATCTAGTTAACTAGATGGAAGGGAAAGTATTCACTTAACTCAATGATAAAATAAACAAGCACAAATAAATTAACCCAAAATATTTTCATTTTAAAACCATATTAATATATATATTTTCAATTTTATTTATCTTCATTCTCATTTATTTATATCGCTTACATATATTGAATTTATTTATTTAATTGTTTAAAATTTAATTTCGTATTTATTTCCATATATAATTAATTTGATGAGTAATGGATACTATATATAATAATAATAAATATATTTATCCTTATATATTAAATTTATTCCCTTAAGAAGAAACTACAAATGAATAAAAGAAGCTTCCATATATATATATTTTTAAAAGTAATACTATTAATGACTAATACTTATTTCTTTACCCTTTATTTATTTTCTTGGTACTTTCTCCTTTCTCCTTTTAAATTAATATATCTCCCCTCTCTACCAAGGGGTACGATTCACCCCCTTTTGATTATAGGTTTATTTTTTCTTGTTAAAAAAAATTGATTAAAAGGACAATGAATTAAGTGTCACAAATCTAAGAAGGCTTAAAGGCTTGGGGAAATGTGGAGCCCTAAATGGGAACCCCCTTAAGTTTACCCCATAGTATTCAGGTTTATTTCCATACTGTTTTAAATATGTTTAAGTCTTATTATGGCGGTGTACTCTATGTCACATGTTTTAAAATTCATCCAATGGAAATCTTTGAAGTTGATGAAAATTCTAACTTTGTTTTGCACTTCTACACATTCCTTCTCTGATTTAGCAACGAAGGATGATATGTATATAATTTTTATTTTATTTTTGAGGTGGTGAAAAAGTGAGATGGAGTGCTAAGAATGGAGGTGGTGGCTTAGTAGAGGGGAAGAAGTGTAAATCCGCTGTGCAAAGTGGTGGTGGCTAAAGTGCGGATATGGGTACCAGATTTGTCTTACGAGTGCTCCCCAAGTTATCTTATTTTATTTATTTTTATTTCTATATTCATTGCCATTAATGTGATGTCCTTTTCCTGTGAGAGGGTGAGGGAGAAGGAAGCTTAGGTGGAGGTCAACGATAAGCGAAAATTGAACTTCTGACACACATGGGAGATAGGGAAGAGGAACGAACCCCCCCTTATGGATTATTCTACACGCATCCTATTCTTTATTTCCATAAATATATATATACATATTTCTTTTTACTGTGAATCAGACAAAATATGGTTTCTCTAAAAGCATAATATACATTGTCACTCTGCGTACAACTATCCCAATGCTTGAGTGGTGCCACTCAGACTATGGACGAGAAAATGAAAAGACATGAGCAAGGGGAAAAGGAATGAAGATGAAGGAAAACCTCCAATGAAAAATGGCACGTCTTCAATGGTAATGCTGTCAACACTACAAGATTATTATTTTTTTATTTTTATAAATCTATAACTCCTCAGATGATAACAGATGTGATAGGTCATGAGAAGAGACTTCGATCCAGCATGAAGGAGTGGGATTGGTATGATTTATATCTTCTCATGCTAGTCTAACCTATCGAGGAAGAAGTTGAGCTTATCGCCTACAACTGGAAGAAAGTTAATTTGAGTATCATGGACCCTACTATTCACCATCGGCATGAATCATGCCTACTGATTGCGAAACAAACTTAAACTATCGATACACCATAGATATTATGCAGCTAGTGATATAGTTATATGACAATGCTTCCTATTCCATCCTACCTGCGCAGCCTCCAAACAGTTTCCTTCATTCCTATCACAATGAGGTTGAATATTCAAGGGAAAAGAAGGTGTTACCATGGCTCTTCTACTAGGTGGAGTCGACTGCAACCAAGGGAATGGAATGATGGGGCTGCAGCTACTACACTGGCCAAGGAATAGGTTCATGTGACCTGCACAGGTAGTGTATATATTCTTTATTTTTTTATTTAACTATCTTCTCCTACATATTTATCAGAGAATAATATCTACAGTCGGCTCCTCCCATCTGTATGTTATAGGCTAGAGACCATCGACTCAGCTATCACTAAATAAGGGTTAATAAGTGGCTATGATAGGCTGAAAGGAGTTTTAGAAAAAAAGAACGTGCTCCTTCACAATGATGTTTGAAATACTCCCACCTCTCATTCAGTCTGAGCACACTCTTGGGGCAGGTGTTCCATCTCAAACATGTGCCATTGTTGAGGCAAATGCCCAAATCATTACTGTCAAGGGAAAAGAGATAGAAGTTGAAGCACTATTGCATCCAAATATATAAACATTGATAAATGTACAGTTATATTAGGTTTAGGTATGTTGTAATCTCCATATCCTTGGTTGTATGATTTGGAATTAATTGTACCACAAAATACCAAAAATAATACTATATCCCTATTCAAGAAGTTTGTGAATATTTATCTGCTTATCATAGAGATAGTCTTACGTTTTGGTTCCTTTATTGTCCCAGAGCAGGCCTTGTACATGAATGCATGGAAATGTTTTATTCATTGTGCAGGAAATTCAGACACTAACAGGAAGGATTCCAGTAGGGTATGATATGCATATATATTCTTGTTATATCTATCTTGGCTAACTTACCTTGCTCTGATAGCCAGATTATGGTTTTAACTATTCTGTTCATAAAAGAAGACCTTAAAGGTGAGATAAAAAATTCTAAAGTTAATTCTTGCAATTGAGATAAAATCTAATACTGTTACAATCATTTTTAAAATACATGGTATATTTATATCATCATCATGATATAATTCTCCTCTGAAAAGGATATGGGGTATTTCTTCATAATAGAACAATATTTTTTTTATTTTATTTTTTGTTAACCCAAAAAAAGTGTCATAGTTCTCTTCTTGTATAATAGAAAGTGATTCTATCTCCTTCTCTTTTCACACTTAATTTGAATATTACAATAGAAAGTACATAAAACATAAATATGTAATTAAAAGATAATAACGCTCAAATCTATATTCAGCTCGCTCTTTCTTTCTTTCTTTCTTTTTCCCATTGAACAATATATGCAATCCATTCTTAAAACTATAATGATACAAATAACATTTGAGGAAATAATGATTTACATGTAAATAAATAACACAAAAATGAATAAGGATTTCTCTTTCTCCATTTTCTTTTATTTTGCAACAAACACTAATGTTCCATGTTACAACTAATTCTAAGAAATACAAAGAACGACACACAACCAAATCGGGCTTGCTCTCCACCCTACTGTAATGGCATCATGGAGCCTCGTGGGCTCTAGCCATATCCCCGAGCAAGGTTCTCTTTTAACTCCAATATGATGAATGGAGCCTTTTTTTAAATTTTACAATTGATAAAATATATCATAGCACCAAATCTCATGCTTCTAGTTTCTCTACTCTTTGTTTTCAACCATGATCCTTATAGGATACCACTTTCTTACATAAGAGAAAAAAATACATAAAAGAGAAAATGGGAGTAAGAGAGAACTTATCTATATTCTCCAAGTGAGGGAACTAAACTCCTTCATTCTTCTTCATCTCCAAACCAATCCATTTTCATCATTCTCTTGCCAAAGAGATGGACTCCTCCCTTTTTCTCATTCTTTCTACCATCTTCACTCAAGTTCTCCAAGAGGAGAAGTGGGAAATGCCCAAAATCTTCCATCTTCTTGAGGTATATAGGAATCCTCCAAACCTACACTCTTTCCCACAAGTGCTCACACATGTGTGAGTCTTGTGCCAATTCCAAGAACTTTTGGGGAGTGGGAGGTTGAGAGTGACAAGTCACTCTTCCCAAGCCCCAACACTTTTTGAATTTGTCACATTCATGAATGTGGACTTTTGAGTGGTCTTTTCACACTCCAAGGAAAAGTTCACATGTCAAAAAGGTTCCAAACCCATAGGTATAGGTCCTAGGGGTCTATTCTTGTTCAAAAACCAAGGAAATAGACTCAATAATCCCTTTTTAAAACCCACAAAAGAATCCATACGAATTTTGATCCTGACCAAGGGTTCCAACCCCAACCAAACTCACATCACATGTCCTACAATTGGAATCTACTCAAAAATATTCACCCAATCAAAAATATAACTTCAAACCCTTCTAAGTCAACTAGGGCTACACTTAGAACTTCCCAAAGGTATGTTTGATTTGATTCCAATATTTATCCATCCTCAACAAGAAGTCTTTTGATTTGCACTTGATGGTTATCCCACATCGACTCATTTAATTTCCTATACAACATAATTAAGCATAGTTAGACATATTAATAAATAACATTAATTGTAAATCGAATCTTTGTAACTTTATTCATGAATCATTTACGTAGCTAATTACTCTTTCAATGTAATACGACACAACAATTATCTTATTTCAAATTCATCTTATAAGTTTGAATCTCATACAATAATTCGCATACACATACATCTTCCTTAAGTAAAATAACATAACATAAAACTATAAGGTTACTGTTAGACAATCATCTTCATATCACTTGCAATATATCTAACCATCTATTTAGGAGGAATATATAACATTTTAAGATTGTATTAGTCACATGCAAAGAGAGGTCTTACAATTTATTATTATTATTTTTAATCCCATAGTATACAAAGCATAGAATGTGACATATGTTTTAGATTCAAAAAATGTGATACTGTTTGAAAGCTATAGATGTTTTTCAATCAACCTATCAATTAGGACTTTAATCGTAATTCGAATAGAAAATGAATAATAATAATTTATTAAATTCAAAGTAAAGCATAATTTATATTGGTGGAAAGCTAAGAATATCCTTTAAAAATCCTTATTGTTTCATCAATTTTGGGTAAAAAAATTTGTTAGCCACATACCCTACACATACCCATCATATTGCCACTTTTTGGCCCATCATGATCCTACACATACCCTAATAGTTGAATCAAAAGATATGACCCTATGAAACTGTACTACCAAAAATTAATAAAATTTCAAAATATCTTCTTGTTTCTAGAATATTCTAGGGAGGTTACCCTTCCAAATAAAGGATGTGAATGGGGATTATACAAGGAAGATAGAGTAGAGTGGATTGTGGCTCCAATCTGCTAATTTGTAAATTTATGTAATCAGAACACCCATGAGATGGCCATTGTAGTGTTGTAATTTAATTTTCATTTTAGTGATAACATAAAATATTTGCTTCATTCTTGCATGTTTTTTGTGCAATTATTTGTTGTTATTGTGAGTTTCAGATTGTAAGGGGAGTACCCTTCATCAAGTGGTATCAAAGCAGGAGTTCTTGAGTGTTTAGACTAATAATTAAGTATGAAGCAGTTTGTGCCAAGACTTTTGGTTTTGGTTCTATGAGAAATGATGCCTCCATGAAGAAACCATGGTGTGAGAAATGTTGGGGTAACATAAGAGGGTTTTAGAGCCCTCCAAAGAAAAGTTCAAGCATTGCAAGAGGACCTATATAGAGGAGTTGATGTTAGAAAATGAGATGAAAGTTAAGATGAGGTTGAAAATGAAGATCCATTTGAAGAAGAACATGATGTAATGGATCTTGGAGAAGTCAAATTGATTATGCCCATTTCCAAGGTTGGAAAGGGGTTGAAGATAGAAGTTTCTATTTTTTCTAGAAACTTGAATCCAAAAGAGTTGATTGATTGGATCAATGACATGGAGGAATATTTTGAGTATGAAGATATCTAGAGAGGGTCGAGTTTGGAAAGGCCAAGCTGAAAGGCCATGCTAGCATATGGTGGAAAAAAGTCTAGTTGGAGAGAAACCAAAGAGGTAAATAGAAGATAACTAGATGGGATTAGATGGTGGAAAAATTGAAGAGATAGTTTATTCCTATGGACTATGAGCTAGATTTATTGATGAAGATGGAAGGATTGAAACAAGTGAGAAAATTTGTTAAGGAGTACACATAAGAATTCTATTAAGTCTTGATCATAACAAGCCATTATGAGGCCAAGAAGGAGAATGTTTCTTGTTACATAAATGGGTTGAAGCAAAGTATTCAAGAAGAGTTGAGTTTGGTGAGGATGACCATGATTAAAGATGCATAAATTTTTTTCCTAAATGTTGAGGATAATCTAAACAAAAGGTTTGAGAACAAGAAAAGGGGTTGAGGTCATAGTGGATAAACTATTGGACAATCTTATGGAGTCTAAAGTCAAGATCAAAAGAATACTAAAGGATTTATTAGTAGCCAATAATAGAAGGGAGATAATACCTGGCATCCTTGAGATCAAAATAATGGACATCAAAGAGGAAGAGGGAGATCTAGATGAGGACCAAGAAGAGGAGGCTTTTGTGGACCTTTTTTTTGAAAGGAAAAATAAATGAGAAATGGAAAGTACTAACTAATGAGAATTGTTTTAAGGAAAGAGATAACCAAGAAATTGAAGATCCAAACCAAGCACCACCTAATGCAAAAGAGACACAAGAATTTGATAAGAGGAAAAAAAAAAAAAATCATAATATTATGAATGGATGAAAAATGCTTAAGAATGATACAAAGAGAGAGAGAGAGAGAGAGAGAGAGAGAGAGAGAGAGAGAGAGAGAGAGAGAGAGAGAGAGAGAGAGAGAGAGAGAGAGAGAGAGAGAGAGAGAGAGAGAGAGAGAGAGAGAGAGAGAGAGAGAGAGATAGATAGATAGATAGATAGATAGAGAGAGAGAGAGAGCATAAGACTTAAGCTTGCTTGCTTGAATATGAAGAATGGAGTAGAGGAACCTTAATAAATAGAGGTGAGAAGAGGAGTTGGAATGTAACTCCCAACTGAATGAATGCCACCATTCATCTATGTGTGTGTAATGTGTCAAGAACCTCTTATGGAGGTGGCTACAAATATTCCTTAATAAAGGAATTAAAAATAAAATTACTCATCGTCACACATGTGTGAGAATACAAAAAGACAAAAGACTTGTAGGGATTCCTTTGGAATAATTGTACAAGTTCAAAAAATAAATAAATAAAGAATAACCTTTGCGAAGTGTAGACATAGAAAATATATCGATTGATATTGCACACTCGATCCAGATCTACTAACATCACTTCATCCCGAATTATCCCTCTATATAACCATTTAATCGAATAGACTTATTTTATTAGAGCCATCATAATTCCCCTTTTAACTAAATAAATCCCTCGATTTAATTAAATCATTGTCCCTATGTAATTAACTAGGTCATTTCATCTTCCTATCTTTATTTAATTAAATAATCCATATTATTTGATTAAATCTCTGAAATTCATCTAATTAAATTAAATAAATAAAACATTTATCTAATTTAATCTAACATCACCCACTTTGGTTAAATAAATCAAAAATATTTATTTAACTAGGTCTAAATCATTCTCTTCTCATTTTGAGTTATTTAAATTCTAAAATCTAAGTCAAAATGGTCAAATCAACTAACATCATTTAAATTAATCAAATCCTTATTAATGTTAGTCTTAATCCATAAAATCCTCTAGATTTTGCAACTTGCACATGAAAATCAATTTAATTGATTTATAAATCATCTATTTTCATTCAAAAATTACATCAAAGATGGAATATTCCTCAAATTTGAAATCTCCCGCTAAAAAGACTTGTCCCTTCCAACAAAGCTTTTGAAATATCTTACATGTCCTTTTCTTGAGCCATGTACATTTGCTTCACCTTTCACCTCATCCTTCAAGCCAAATTTTGAATTTGAATCTTCCCCCTCTTTGCACATTCTTCAAAATGTGTTCATTCCTCAACCATTCACATGATGACATGTGGCTTCTTCTCATTTGTTGAAGATTATTCCCACATTCGTACCTTTTCCTCTTCTCTAATCAATCTCATCTATAAATTAAGAGCTCATCCTTCATTTTGATCATCCACAATTCATCCAAAGTTATTATACTCAAATCCATAGCAACTTATCATCAATTTCATCCAAGCATAGTTAGGGTTTTTGCAGATTTTCAACATGGAGCTCCATTGAAGTCATCACTACAAGCATCCATCCTTCATCAAGTATCTTCATCACATCAAATTGGCACCAACTCCCTCAAGACATTAAGAGTTTGCATGGTTTTAGAATAGGATTTGATATTCTTGCTTCAAATTTGTTGTGTTCTTAACTTCATTCTTCTTCTTTTACTTTCAAATGAATTTCTTGAGGAATCATGTTTTTAACCATGCATTTGATCTAACATATTGATTTTTTGTTGTGTTTTTGTAGGTTAGAAATCATGGTTCACATTTTCGCGCTAGAAGGAGGGAAAACCAGAAAATCAAATCACATTTTTTGAGAAAATTTCATGTTTTTTTTTGTGTTTTTATGTGTTTACAGGAAACAACGCCAATCATATTCTAGAAAGGCCATATAGAACCACTCACAGTCTAGTGGGGCCATAGAGCACCACTCACAGTTCAGCGGGGGGATATAGAACCACTCAAAATCCAACGACGCTATACATAACTACTCTAGAAACAAACTGCACTGCTAGAAACAAACTTCACCACTCAAAACTTCAAATTACACCACTGGATCTCTAGAATTGCCATATAGCGCTGCTTAAACTCCAAATAGAGGTACCATCACAAACAAAACCGTTTGATTTTCTTATTTTTTCATGCAAACTTAAAATGGCCATATCTTGGTTATTTTTTGGTCCTTTTTGAAGCTTTTCTTTTGAAATGGGGTATAATTTCATAATATATCCAATGGTATAGGTTATTATCAAATTTTATAGAGATAATTTTTTTAAATTTTTTACTTAATTTCAAATCATAATGAAACTTGGTCTAAATTTTAGGGTTTTTATGCTTAATCATTTATCTAACCCTCATATCTTCTTGTCTCTTCATGTCATCTAACATTTGGAGCTTGTATTTCAGGTTTTAAAGGATCATGGAGCATGGAATTCAAAGAAAAAATCATTATCACATCGTTGTATCAAGTGTTTTTGAACAATTTGGGGAGCAATTATAATCCCACTTCTAAGGATTTTACCCCTTCAAGCTTTTAGGACTCAAAAGATTTTGATTTGGGAAAAGCATGTTCTTCAAAACCTTGGCCTTGTAAAAAAATGCTTCTTAGATTAATTTAGGATCAAAATCAAACACTTCATCCATCTCAAACATTCATCATCCCATCTCAGAAGCAACTTTGTAGCTTTGGAGAAATTATTATATAGACTTGGGTACATCCTTAAAATAAATCAAAATCACCTTGTTTAAATAGGAGTACGAGAATGCATCCTTTGTCATACCTCTAATTAAATTAGCACACATTTGAACAAGTTTATCCTAAAGATCACATGGCCAACATCTTAGGGTTTACAAGTTCATTATCCAATCAAAACCAATCAAAATCAAATCCTAAAGTCTAGCATTGATCCAAAGTTCCTAAGAAAATCAACACCCATATCATTCACCCCTTTTTATCCTTTATCTCATCATTGGTCCTAAACACCTCAAAGGTCACTTTTACAACAAGGTCACAAAAAAAGAGGAACATGGAATATAAACTTGATCCCTACATCACGAGTAATCCAAGTGAACCAAACTATCAAAGCCTTACAATGCCAATTTATTATCAAAAATCACATTTATACAATCCATAAATGGGATCATTATCTCCTATAAACCTCAATGGTACAACAAATGTGATTCTACCCAATCTAAATTTTGAAACACCTTTTCCAATGGTAGATTTAAATCCATATCCAAACTTACAAATCTATCAACCAAATACTCAATGCATGAGTCTTCAACAAAACAACATTATCCCACCAAATTCATACATGCCAAATATGAATATATGAAGTACAACTATACCAAACATGAAAATTTCAAATCCACAATTGGTAACCTTTTGGATAGATATGTTTCCAAATAACATGAATGTTGTTCAAAATCCATCACACCCATATGTCCCCCTCACCTTTCATAATCCTAATGATCCATCATCATCATTTCATGCAACCCCTCAAACTTCTCTCCCTATGACCTCACAAGGAGGTGACTTATTTGGACCAGGGGGAATTTTTGATCAAACAACATCATTTCCTCAAGGGAGAATGGCACTCACTTTCCCGCCACTCCCACCCTTTCCATTAACATCCATATCACCTCTTGGTTTAGGGCTACCTTCACTACCACCGCTTATGCAAAACATCCCCCAAACCATCAATCAAGGCATTATACCAAACCCTCCCCACTTGCCATCGATATCTCAACAAAAAATGGAAATCATCCCCATAACACAAGCACCAACACATCATCTATTATCCCTCAAAACATGGTCTCTCAAGGACTAACCATATCGATCGCACCATCCACCACTCAAATCCCAATCATCAATACAATGACACCTCTTATCACCACAACAAACACTATTCCAAAACCACCTCCACCACCACCACCACCCAAACCAAAAACATCAAACCAATACAACATTGCATTGCAAGCCGCTTAGCAGGCTACTTATTAGAAGACACTCCAACAAAACCAAAACTAACAAGCTACACAACTAGCTGCTCAACAAGTTGTACAAGTTGCTCAAGTTTCCCAAGCCACACTACAATCCCAACAAGCACAAGCCCAGACTCAAGCACAAGTACAAGGTCAAGCCCAATACCAAGCCCAACAAGTAAATGGTGTTCAAAATCCCAACAAAATTTTAACAACTCCATGTATCAATCCAAGTCAACGATCACATGATCAAGACCTATCCATCAACAAACAAATCATGGAATATGTTTTTACCTCATCCAAAGATCAAATCTACATACATCTAGAGTCACTTTTTGATCATGATAAGAATCCCTCAACAATATCCGACAATGATCTATTTCAAGGAGTGTTAACATTATTTGATCCTATAATCAACAATCCATCAAACAAGGATCATGTTGAAAATGTCTCTACATTACCTAATCAGTTAGAGGACATATCTCAAAAATTTATTCTAAAGAATGATCAACATGTCTCACCAAAGTCTAGCAATGGTCCTTTCCAAGGCATATTGACATCCTTCAACCTCATGATTGTTGATATTGAAGGAATCTTCAACTCAACACTTCGTCCAAATTCACTCAAAGATCATGATGATATTGAGTCAATTCCCATCCAATAACCCTTTATAATCAATACATCCTTTGAAATTGACCCATGTCAAGAACTTGATCCAAAACATGTTGAAAGCAATTCTAAAATAATTCAAGATCAAGAATTTGTATCTCCAAGATATTATAGTGATCTAATGGACACTTTCGTATCTATACATGATGATCATATCCATATAGCACATAATCCATCTACCCATGAGATTCTTTCTTTGGATTGACATGTAGATGATCTTCCTTCAAAACAAGATTCCTTTAGTCCTGACATTATTACACAAAAAGTGTAGGTTATCAATTCCTACATTCAAATAGAGTTATCAACATTAGGATCAAATATATCCCAAATTCAAATTGAGGACATCATGTATGAAGACATCTAGCATTATTCACTCAAAGAAATAGGTTAGACAAAATAGGAAATTTTAGAATTAGCAGATCATCAAAGTAAAACAACGTCATCTACAGTGGCCATTTATCAAAGCATGCTTATTGAAAAAGATATCTCAAAACAAGAAGAATCAAGGAATGAAGGTGCTAATACCACCATACTAGAGGCAGCTATGTCTCAAGAAAACATCAACATAGGGAGCACAAATAATCTTTATGGTGTAACCAATTCCAATACTACAATTAGCCATGTCATGAATCTTTATCCACCCATCACCCCATACATGAATTGGGACCAACATCAAAAGAAAGATTTGAATCAAAGTACAAAGAATGTTATCAAAGAAAGAGAAGCTGAGAAGCATAATGGAAAAATCAAATACATATGGATACCAAAAAATACAAAGAAAGATTATCCCTACCAAACTCCATCAGTCAAAGAAACTATGGGGAAAAATAAAAAAGGGAAAAGTATCCATCAAAGATGTCCACAAAATAAAAATTAGGCTTTTCAAGTGACATAAAAAATACATCAAGTAGTTGGTACTAATTCCACACACATGTCCATATCTACCCATCATTGCTCATCCTCCCAAGTTTGGAGAGTCAAAGGTTCCAAACTATCAACCAATCCATCTTTTATTCCTAAACACATTTCATCCATGCCTCCACGCATAGTATCAAATTCTCACATTGACCATGTGTTGGCAATAACCCTTCATCATAAGGATTCATAAGGCACCCTATTGTGATGTGCACACAAAGACAAAGTTAACTCTGGTATCAACAAAGTAAATTGAGAATCTCAAAAGTTGTATTCAAGTGCACGTATCTTGGAAAGGCAGCTTCTTTAAGTAGGATATTGATGGCACACTATGACAAAAGAACCTACATTGACACCACCTGATGATTCAACATGAGCTTAAAATCTTTTAGAAACATCCAAAAAAATAAAAAAATGTGAAAATATAAAAAAAGTCAAAAAATCATGAAAATGGTAAAGATAAAAATTGTCCTCTAGTGAAAACCATTACATGTTGCTTTGGGTAGGTACCATGATGAAAACATGGAAAATAGGAATCATGTGTAGAATTGAGCATCTGCGTGCACTAGTTCAGGTGAAATCATCTTATCCCATCCATAATAAATCAAACATTCTATCCATCTCATCCATAATAAATCCATTCATCCATGAACCATATCCAATCCATCCATCTACATCCATCTTCCACATTATCTTGATCTTGAAAAAGTTTGGTATACACTTTACACTTGCTTATGATAGACATCTTGACATGGGTTTTTTTCATTGATCCTATCCTACCTAGCATTATCTACGCCATAAAGCATTATCCAAATGAGCATTTCTTTGCTTGAACACCTTATCTTATCACAAGATAAGCCATATCCCTCCATCCATACACCTATCCAAGAATCCATCTTTGAAATTCCTTACATTTCTAGATAGTTGGGGTAGATATTTACATCTTGCTTTAGGAATAAATCTTGATCTATATCCTCTAGCTTATATGGTGATCCAAACATTGGAAAATGTGAAATCACATTGGTCAAAGCATTTGTGAGCCAAAATCCAAATCACTAGCCCATAGCACATTTTGACGAGAGGAAATTCCTTATCAAGTGTTATGTTCAATCGAACATCAATCCAAACAATCACTATCAATCACATCTAAGTTTCACTTCAAATGTCACATCAAATCATTCAAACACTTTTATTCCAAATCAAGCTTCAAAATCCCGATCAAATCAAATCCAGTCAATCCATCATCATCTTGGGATATCCTTCCCAATCATTGTGTTGCTTAACACTATCCTTGCATTGTTGTGTATCCTCAAAAATGTTGTCATCATCAATCCCTCATCATCTTGGGATATCCATCCTAATCCTTGTGTTGCTTAACACTATCCTCGCATTGTTGTGTATTCTCAACAATGTTATCATCATCAATCCATCAATCATATCAATCAACCTTAGCTTGATTTTCAACAAAATCCCCAATAAAGCACTAATATAATCACATATCCATATCCAAATCATCAAAATCATGTTAAAATCCAAAAATATTCATAACATATCAAAATCCAAAAACAAATCCAAAATTTAGAAAAAGCATCAAAACCATGATATTCGAACTACATCGTCTCTGAGCTTAAATGTAGGCAAGGCTAATATTTGATCAATCCCCGAGACATCAAAATCCAAAAACATTCAAAAAACATCAAAATTCAAAAACATTCAAAAAACACAAAATCCAAAAACATTTATAAAATCTCAGAAAACCCCAAAACATTCAAAAAATCAAAAAGACCAAAAATAACCTCAAAACATCTCAAACAATCAAAAACATCCAAATATTTGAGAAACATTCATCCATCCCATTTCACACCACCTACAATAAACTTCCATCCATACTAATTTGATCATCACCTTCATCCTTTGGAAAAACAAATAGAAATAACCACAACAACCAGCAAGAGGAAACTTCAAACATAAAATCAAAAGAAAACTTCAAACTTTTAAAATGAAAAATAAAAATATTGATCATTTTCAAACATGTCAGACAACCTTATACCAACATCTTATCACACAACTTATCAACCTATCATCATGCTATACAGTGCATGCCCTAGGATATATCATTTTGATAATGTGCATCATTTTGGATATCACTTTGGATTCTTATCCTATCAAAACACATCCCTTTGGTTGGTGGTATGAAGAACATTGAATTTTTTGTTTATTGTATCTTTGTTTGTTGATTTATCTTATTGTGCTCATTCCAAGGACCTCTCAATGATGTCCCCAATGAAGGGATTTAGAGAGATAGGAATGGGGCAACGATCATTATCTTTTTATCTATTGCACTTGTTGGATGTTCTTGTAATATAACTTGGAAAATACTTGCTTTGTTAGGTACGTCGTAGCAAGGTTTTTGTTTGTCAAGTGTGAACAAGAATACTCCTATTTTTTTGTCGAGTCAAAGTCAATTGCACTAGGTACAACACCATCCTAGTTCTTTATACTGTGATGTATCGTGCCTATGTGTGTTATCAAACATAAGGTAATTGGCCCTTTGAAAGTACCAACTCCTCAACAAGTAATCATCATCATCATCATTATCATCATCTTTGATAAAGTTGGCTTGTTGGTGTCTCTTGTCATCATCTTATTTTCTTCCTACTTGCTTTCATGCTAACATGGTACCATGACAGTTAATCATAAATCATCACTAATGCATCCATCTTGCATCCACAAACCATCAACATATTGCAAAATGCATATCATACCACATGCATTCATCCCCATCATTGCATAATATAGATTCGTTATTCTAGGAATCTCATAAAGCATACATTTATCATCCACTGCATAATCATAAAAGCATCATCATATCATATCATGTGCATCCATTTCATCCATGCATCATCATATCATTCATTGTGTATAAACATCATAATCATTTCATCATTAATAATGTAACTGTCACAGTACAAATCAAGATCAAGTGGGTGTAATATATCAAAATAGGCATGAGCCTAGCCATGGCTCATGACTCTCTACATCATGAAATCTTTCTACATCAAACTTTTGAGTTTAACTAATCTTGAACCTCTTTGCCTAATCTCTCAAGGGGGCAATATATTGGTGTAATTCTTCATTCATTGGGGCAGCAGTGGGGCATCTGAAAAAATCAAAGAATTTTTTACTTTTGATCATGGCAAGGTTATTCTTTGAACGAACGCAACAAGTGCATCACTTCAAAGAGGGGAAAAATGTAGACATAGAAAATATACAGATTGATATTATAGACTTGATCCAGATCTACTAACATCGCTTCATCTTGAATTATCCCTATATCAAACCATTTAATTGAATAGCCTTATTTGATTAAATTCATCATAATTCCCCTTTTAATTAAATAAATCCCTATAATTAAATAATTGTCTCTGTGTAATTAACTAGGTCATTTCACCTTCCTATCTTTATTTAATTAAATAATCCATATTATTTGATTAAATCCCTAAAATTCATCTAATTAAATTAAATAAATCAAACATTTATCTAATTTAATCTAAAATCACCCCCTTTGGTTAAATAAATCAAAAATATTTATTTAACTAGGTCTAAATCATTCTCTTCTCATTTTGAGTTATTTAAATCCTAACATCTAAGTCAAAATGGTCAAAACAACTAACATCATTTAAATTAATCAAATCTTGATTAATCATAGTCTTAATCCATCAAATCCTCTAGATTTTTTAGTTCTTACACATGAAAATCAATTTAATTGATTTATAAATAATCTATTTTCATTCAAAAAAGGAATCAAAGATGGAATATTCCTCAAATTTGAAATCTCTCACCAAAAGGACTTGTCCCTTCCAGCAAAGCATTTAAAATATCTTACATATGATTTTCTTGAGCCATCTGCATTTACTTCACCTTTCACCTCATCCTTCAAGCCATATTTTGAATTTTAATCTCTCCCCTCTTTGCACGTTCTTAAAAATGTGCTCATTCCTCAACCATTCACATGATGACATGTGGCTTCTTCTCATTTGTTGAATATTAGTCCCACATTCATCCCTTTTCCCTCTTCTCTAATCAGTCTCATTTATAAATGAAGAGCTCATCCTTCATTTTTATCATCCACAATTCATGCAAAGTTATTATACTCAGATCCATAGCAACTTATCATAAATTTCGTCCAAGCATAGTTAGGGTTTTTGTAGATTTTCAACATGGAGCTCCATTTAAGTCATCACTACAAGCATCCATTCTTCATCAGGTATCTTCATCACATCATTGGATTTGGGAAAGGGCCAATTTTCACATCAAATTGCCACCAACTCCCTCAAGAGATTAAGAGTTTGCATGGTTTTAGAATAGGATTTGATATTCTTTCTTCAAATTTGTTGTGTTCTTAACTTCATTCATCTTCTTTTACTTTCAAATGAATTTCTTGAGGAATCATGTTTCTAATCATGCATTTGATCTAATATATTGATTGTTTGTTGTGTTTTTTTACGTTGGGAATCATGGTTCACACCAAGTATATATTAATCTTATAATATTCCTCCTTAAGCTTTACTTGGGGAGGTTACATCAAAAACCCTTCAATGGGTTGTAATCCAATACTTTTATAATGAAAGATAAATTTATCTTTACAAAGAGCTTTGGTGAGAATATTTTCAACTTGATGTTCACCTTGACAATACAAAAGATAAATTTTCTTTTCTTGAATTTTCTCTCTAATGAACTGATTTTGAAGAGAAATGTGGTTGGTCCTTGCATGAAAAATTGGATTATTTTTCAAAGAAATAGAAATTTTATTATCACAATATAAATGAGTAGTACCCTTTTGAGGTAGAACTAAATCTTCAAGTAATTTTCTTAGCCATAGTGCTTCTTTGGATGCATTAGTACAACCTTTATATTCAACTTTTGTAGAACAAAGAGAAGTAGATTATTGTTTCTTACTATTCTATTAGATTGCACCCAATCTGGAAAAGAAACAATAAACACTAGTTGATCTCTCATTTTTGGGATCACCTCCTAAATATGAATCAACATAACCTTTTAAAGAAAAATCACAATTTGCATCATAAAAGAGACCAAGATTAAGATTTCAAAATAGGCCTGAATTAGTCATTTGAAATTGTTTATTGAGTTGAGACATAACATCACTAATCAAATTGATACAACTAGAAGTGATAATTAAATCATCAACATATAAAATAATAATCACAATATCATTTTCACTATGCTTAATATGCAAATTTGGATCATTATTACTTCTAATGAAACCTTGAGATAGAAAGAAAGCATTAATTTTTGAATACCATTCTCTAGGATATTGTTTTAAGTCATAAATTTATTTCTTCAATTTGCAAACAAGATGTTCATTTCCTTCCTTAATTAAACCCAAAGGTTGAGACATATAAATTTCTTCATGTAAATCACCATTTACAATTTAACTTTTAACATCCATTTGATGAATAGGCCAATGCATATGAGAAGCTAAAGCAAGAACTAATTTAATAGTTGGAATTTTAACTACTGGAGTAAGTGTTTCATTATAATATAAGCCTTCAACTTGAGAGAAGCCCCTAGCAACTAATCTAGATTTAAACTTGCTAATTTCATTATTTTCTTTAACCTTAGTTTTATACAATGATTTTCATGAAACAAGATTCTTACCATGAGGTAAAGGAACTAAATCCCAAGTTTGATTTGCAGTTAAAGTATCATATTCTTCTTGTATATCCTTTTTCCAATGAGGTTGATCTTTAGCTTGTTCATAATTTTTAGGATCGTTTGAATGCATAATTTTAGACATCAAAGCATAATTACAATAATTTTCCTTTCTAATCTTAGATTGATTCATTCTAGCTAAAATATCTTCACTTTCTTGCATAAATTTTTAAACCATTTAGGCTTTCTTTTATAAGTACGAGTATCATCACTAGAAGAAGAATCATGAGGATAAATTTCAACATTTCAATCATCACTATCACTATGAGTAAGAGATGCATTAGAAGGGTTAAGAGAAGACTCAACTTGAGGATTATCCTCTACAATAATAACTTTTCTTTTAGAAGATTCAATATCATTCACTTTACAACAATCATGAATACCATTTTCAAAAATGCATATATCTCTAACAACTTTGATTTTTTTAGTAAGAGAATTACAAACTCTATAAGCTTTATAATGTTCATCATAACCAACAAAAATATGATAAGAATATTCAAGATCTAATTTTTGCCTCTTTAGTTTAGGTTTTTGAACATAAGCAATTCGACCAAATATTCTTAAATGCTTAAGATTGGGCTTCCTACCAGACCAAGCTTCTTTAGGAGTTATATATTTTAAAGCTTTAGTTGGAGTTGGGTATTAATAATGTAAGTAGCACAAAACATAGCTTCTGCCCAAAATTTATAAGACATATTTTTAGCATGTAACATACATCTGGCCATTTCAACAATAGTTATATGCTTCCTTTCTACCACACCATTTTGTTGAGGTGTATAGGGAATAGTTACCTCATGCTTAATACCAAATGATTTAAAATAACTATTAAAATAATTATTCAAATATTCTTTACCATTATTAGTTCTCAGAAATTTAAGTTTAAAACTAGATTACAGTTCAACAAATTTGTGAAATTTAGAAAATATATGAACTTGATCCTTACTATAAAGAAAATAGATCCAAGTTCTTCTAGAATAATCATCAACAAAAGTAAGTGTATACCTTGATCCTTGGATGGAGTTATTCTCCCTGGGTCCTAAAAGGTTACTATAAACTAGGTGCAACTTATGAGTTTCCCTCCATGATTGACCTTGTGGAAAGGGTTCCCTATGCATTTTACCACTCATGCAGCCTATGTATACAATTTTAGATGGAACAATACTAGCAAAACCATCTACCATATTAATTTTTTGCACCAAAAAAATATTATTAGCATTAATATAACCAAGTCTTTCATGCCAAGCATTCAAATCAATGGTAGATATTAAAGAGCATCTAGATTGAGAAAACTCATAAAATTTGAACAAATTATAATTGTCTAATTTAGCATTGACAATGACATTGTTTTTTTTTAGTTCAATAACATAACACATATATTTGTAAAATTCTATTTTATAATCTTGAAAAAGCTTAGCAACTGAGAGAAAGTTAGTCTTTAATTTAGGAACATATCAAACATCATGAAATTTACCATTAGGAACATTCACATCTCCAATTACTTCTACTTTACAAGTATGATTATTAGCAAGTTGAAGAGGAACATTAGATATATCAGGTTGCATAGACTCAAAAGCTTATTTATGTCAAATAACATGTTGAGATGCACCTGAATCAATAACCCATTCAAGAGGTTGAGAAACATTAAAACTACAAGTAAAGACATTTCTAGATTGATTAGGATTGTTATGAAACTTATTATTATTAGGTTTATTTTGTTGTTGATTATTTTGCTTCATAGGATTTCTCTCATTTTTCTTTTGAAAAAAAATATTTTTCCAATGACCATCCTTATTACAATAAGTTCATCGAGGTCTCTTATAAGAGTTATAATTTCTAGCATCATTGTTATTATTATAATGAGGCTTATTATTATAATATTGTTGTTTAGAATGAGGCTTAAAATTTTACTTATGATTCTAGACAAAAAATATTGTTCATTAGAATTAAGATTTCCAAACATAATTAACTTAGCTTCTTCTTGTCTTAATAAATTATTAAAAATATCATAAGTTAATTGAGTAGCTAAAGAAGGAATAGCTAATTGAGCATGAATATTAGTAATAAATTGTTGAAATTACCTATGAAGAAATTTTTTTAGAATAAGATAAATTAATATAAGATCTTCTAATTGTACTCCTAAACCTTGCATTTTACTATTTAAAGCATCAAAATTTAATAAAAAAAATCATCCATAGATTTAAAATTAGAATACCTTAAATCTTCAAGCTAATATTGGAGTTGAATTTTTCTAGATTCATTTGAACTATCATAAATAGTCTTGATTTTGTCACATCCTTCATAGGTTGTTGTACATGTCCCAATATGAATATATATAGCTCGGTTGGCATAGAAATACCTATGAGGCCAAAGGATTCATCATTTTTTAGCTTCAATTTTTCTTATTAATTTTTTAGATGTAGATGGATTTGGTTTTGATTTGAGATCTATAGAAACATCCAAAAGATGTTTAAAACGAAAAAATTAAAGAAATATGAATTTCCCAAGAATGATAGTTAGAACTAGTTAATCTCAATTTTAGGAATTAAAGTATAAATTGAAAATATATTGATTTCATAAAAAAAAGTTACTAAAAGAAATACTTTACAACATGGGAAAGGAAAAAGCACTAATTAAACTTAAAAGAAAAAAATAGCCCTCTTTAAATAAATTCATGTCTTGAAAAAAAAAATAGACACCTTTATATTAAATTAAATCTTAGAAAAACAACCTCTTAATAAATGAGAATTACTTTTCAAAAAAATATTTATATATACAAATATCCAAAATATATATATTTATTTAAGTATTTGATTTTAAATAGAAAAAATATTTTAATAAACTCTTCTTAAAACTTAGAAGTTTTTCTACAATTTTAAAAGAATTAAAAATTGAACTTTAAAATATTTTTAAAAATTCTCATTTAAAGAGCTTAAGAATATATTTAGCCGATAGGCTATTACATGGGGGAACCCCACCAGGATCTCCTCTAGTCTAACATTTACGTTTAGTGAGACTAATTTCATGCATGTGGTAAGTATCATTTTTGTAATATTTAAATCAGCCTATCAATGTAAGCATTGCACCTCATTTGGGTCCAAGTTCTAGTTTTAAAAGTTTAGAAAAAAGAAAAGTCTGATTTTTTTTTAAAAAATCTCTAAGATTGAAAAGGGAAGAATAGAGCAAGGAGAGGGGAGACTAGTGGCTGTGGTGAGGTGGTGTCTAGACTGCGACAAAGGAGCCACTTGAGGTTGCAACAACACTAGTAGGGAGCCACAACCAATCCCTAAAAAGGGTTTAATTTAAATTTATTATTCAATGTTTTTTAATCATCTATTAAAAAATAATCCTTGAGGTTTTTTTAATTATAAACTATGGTTGGAGCCCAAAAAAAATTTAAAATTTGAACAAATTTGTAAGAAAAATCATATTAGGCTTTTTGAAAAATAATCTTAACTAGGGCTAAAGTTTTTAAAAAAAAGATTTTTATTTAGTTAAAAAAAATTGAACATGCAAATTTGAATATAATATGGAAAAATAACAGATTTTTCTCATGGGTATGTGTAGGATCATGATGGGCCAAAAAGTTGCAATATTATGGGTATTTGTAGGGTATGTGGCTGACGACTTTTTTTTACCCAAAATTGATGAAATGAAAAGGGTTTTTAGAGGAGATTCTCAGCTTTCCACCAATATAAATTATACTCTAATTTGAATTTAATAAATAATTATTATTCATTTTCTATTAGAATTATGACTAAAGTCCTGATCAATAGGCTAATTGAAAAAAATCTATAACTTTCAAATGGTATCGCATTTTTTGAATCCAAAAAATGTGTCACATTCTATGCTTCACATAATATAGGATTTAAAAAAAAAAAATTATTTTCATAAAGTTTTGAAAAAGTTAAGGTGGTCAGAAATACGAGCTTTTTATATTTTTTAAAAGTTGTAATAAAAAAATCATAATTAATTATTTACTTGGAAAAAAATTACAAAAAAAATGCATCACATCTGGACATGAGTCCTCTATTTGTATATAAAATCTTATAAAAAAATTATTATATTTTTATTATGATTAGGGTGGTCAGACAGACACCTACTTATTTTTTCCCTGAAATTTAAGTACTACTGCATTGAAATTTCAAATTTTCACAAAATAGATTTGATTTATTTTTAAATAAACCTATTAGTTTAGAAACTACGCTCAATTTTCTACATATTCTATTGTTACATATTTTTGAAATAATATAGATAACTTATTCAAATGTTTATGTCAATTTTCCTAATATTGATTTTTCTGAATTTTTAGCCACTTAAGGGCCCATTTTTTCCATGATGATCCTGCACATACCCTCATATTTAGCTAATATTTAACAAAAAGATGAGAAAAATTTATACAAAATATCCTAGAGAAAGTTAGAAACATTTGAATTGAAATTTGAAAAATAAGATAAACCCTTATTGGGTTTTCTTAAAAAAATTACACTAAATGGTTGTAGATTAAAAATATATATATATGAAATCTATGAAAATTATAGAAACCTGGACAATAAATTAGTTAGAAAAAAAAAATTCAAACAAGAAGAAAAATAACCTTTAATGATTCCCCTCTTCTCTTAGAGTGCCTCCAATGGTGTTCTCAAAAACTTGGTAAACCTTCAACAATGTAGCTCACAAAAGATTAGTACCAAAGCTCTGATACCATGAAAGAAAAAATTAAACCAAGAAATTCAAGAGAAAAACCAAGCATTACCAAATGCAAAGGAGACATGAGAATTTGATAAGGGGAAAAAATAAGAAAAAACCCCAATATTATGAATGGACGAAAAATGCCTAAGAATGATACAAAGAGAGAGAGAACTTAAGAATTACACTTGCTTGCTTGCATATGAAGAATGAGAGGAGATTCACCTCAATAAATAGTGGTGAGAAGAGGAGTTATAATGTAACTCTCAACTCAAAGAATGCCACCATTCATCTATGTGTGTGCAGTGTGTCAAGAACCTCTTAAGGAGGTGGCTACAAATATTCCTTCATAAATGAATTAAAAATAAAATGAGCCATCCTCATAGATGTGTGAGAAGAAAAAAAGAAAAAATAATTGTAGGAATTCCTTTGGAATATTCTTACAAATTAAAGAATAATTACAATTAGAGAATAACCTTTACCAAGTAAAGATTAATCTTCTAACAATTTTCAATTTGGGGAAGAAGGACATAGAGCATACAAGTGTCCTCGACATCAAGAGAGGTCAAATAGTTTTGGTTTGTGGTGACTAATCATGTTATATTGTACACTCTTCATGTATCCTAAGTAGTCTCCACATGTGATAAAAATCGACTTTGTAGAACCCTAATTCTAGAAGCTTCTAAGAATATTTTTATAAGTGGTTGGGATGGGAGTTGTAGTAGTGCATTATTTGTATGATTGTAATATGTTTTGCACTAGTTAATAAAATTATTAGATGGTTGTGGTTTTGTGGATGTAGCCCGGATTGGGTAGACCATGTTAAATTATTTGTGTTAATTTTATGTTTGTTTTATTTCTCTATTTATTGATTAAATTTGTATTTAACTTGTTAGATATTTGTCTTCTAACCCTAACAAGTGGTATTAGAGCAAGGTTGTGTTAAGTTATTATTTGCAAGAAGGTCTCACAGTTGAATGGGAGTAATGGAAAATGAGGGTAAGTTGAAGGTTGAAAAGTTCAATGGGAAGAACTATCAATTATGGAAGATGAAGATGGAGGACTACCTCTATCAGAAGGACTTATGTAAGCCATTGGAAGGGAAAACCAAGAAACCCTCAGCAATGTCTAATGATGACTAGGATATTTTGGATAGAAAGGCACTTGGAAATATTCATTTATTCCTAGCACAATTGATGGAATTCAAAATTACAACCAAAAAGACAACTCAAGTGTTGATGGAAACCCTAATGAAGTTATATGAAAATCCTTCCACTTTGAATAAGGTATTTCCTATTAAGCGTTTATTTAATATGAAAATATTCGAAGGTGGGTCAGTTTCCAATCATTTAAATGAGTTTAATATGGTTACTAGTTAATTAAAAAATTTAAATGCAAACTTTGATGAAGAAGTTAGGGCTCTTTAGATTCTATATTCTTTTCTTGAAAGTTGAAATAGTTTTGTAATGGCTATTAGCAATTCTATTTCTAGTTTGAATACATTGAAATTTGATGATGTTGTTGGTGTTATTTTGAGTGATAAAATTCATAGGAAAAGCTCAAGTGGAACATGCACATCAGACAATTTTTTGAATGCAGAGAGTAGGGGCTTAACAAAGGAGAGAGATTTTTTTTTGGAAGTCATGGGAAATCATGAGGAAAATCAAAGGAAAAAAGGTCCCAATCTAGAGACAAAAGGGATTGTTGGTACTATGGTAAGTTGGGTCATTTAAAGAAAGATTGTTGGTCTCAGAAAAATAAAGGAGATAGAAAGGAAGGCAATAAAGAGGAAAATGTGGTAAGTAATAAATCTAATGAGGATATTTTGATTCTTTCCCTCAATAATGTTAATGATTCTTGGGTGTTAGTTTCAGGTGCTTCATTTCATGCTATGCCCCATAGAAGTTGATTTCTTGATTATGTTTAATGGGATTTTGGGCTAGTTTATTTGAGAGATAACAAACCCTATTATATTATTGAAAAGGGGAAAAATCAAGATTAAGTTATATAATAATAATCATTGGCTACTACATGAGGTAAGGCACCTTCCAAAGTTAAGAAGAAATTTAATTTTAGTAGGGAAATTAGATGATGAAGGTTATGCTATTAAATTTAGTGATAAGAAGTGGAAGGTTACAAAAAGTTCCTTAGTGGTAGTAAAAGGTGTGAAATTAGGAACCTTATATCTTTGTACAGATCACACTGCTCTTTCTACTTTAGCTATTACAGATAAAAATCAATGTTCAAGAACAATTGTTATAGTTCAGCAGGCAGAAAATCAAACAATTGTTGTGGATTCTGAATCAGCACTATGGCATAACAAACTTGTGCATATGATTCTAAAAGGTATGGAAGTACTTCATTCAAAGAATTTTTTACTAGGTCTAAAATATTTTAATATGGATTTATTTGAAAGTTGTGTGTATGGAAAATAAAAGAGAGTTAGTTTTCTCAAGGATAGGAAGGAAAATAAAGGTGAGAAATTTGAGCTTGTGCATATGGATGTATGGGGACCACCTCAGGTATCTTCTCTCAGTGGCTCTTAGTATTAGGTTACATTCATTGATGATGCAACTATGAAGGTATGGATTTATTTCCTTAGGAAGAAATCTAATGTATTTGAAAATTTTAAAAAATGGAGAAGCTTGGTTGAGAATGAGACAAGTAAAAATTTAAAATGTTTTAGATCTAATAATGGTGGTGAGTATTGCAGTAAAGAGTTTGAATATTATTGTTTCTCTAATGGTATTCATAGGAATAAAATGGTTCCAAGGACTTCATAGGAAAATGGAGTGGTTGAGCACATGAATAGAACAATAATGGAGCATGAACAGACTATGAGATTGCATATTGGACTTCCTTTAAACATGTGGGTAGAGGTTGTAAACACTACTATTTATTTAATTAATAGAGGTCCCTCTAATCCTTTGGGCTGTGCTATTCTAGAGGAAGCATGGACATGTAAGAAGATGAGTTATTATTTTGTCAAGACCTTCAGTTGTGAAGCATTTGCATGTGTAGATTTTGAAAATAGAACCAAGCTTGATGCAAAATCAAAGAAGTGTATATTTGTTGGATATGGCACTGATGAATTTGGTTATAGGCTTTGGGAATTTGAAAATAAATAAAAATGTGAGAAGCAGAGATGTCATATTCAATGAGAAGGTATTGTACAAAGATCAATTACACTAGCATGAGAAGAAAACAAATTATTATGTAGTGCTAGATGATACATCAAACAACAATGTTCCAATGGTTCCTCACACTCGGCAATAGTAGCAACAACAAATACCACAAACTCTAGTGAATGTTAGACAATCCTCAAGGATAAGTAGACCTCTAGCAAAATATTCTCCATCTTTGTAATATATTTTATTAACTGATGCTAGTGAACTAGAATTTTATAACGAAGCTCTACAGGTGGATACCAAGGTTCAGTGGGAGCATGGAATGGAAGAAGAAATTGACTCCTTGCTAAAAAATTAGACTTGAGACTTATGCGAGTTGCTTGTAGGTAAATATTTTTTACCAAATAAATGGGTTTATAGGCTGAAAGAGGAGGATGCAAGTAAGAAAATATTTAAATCCAAGTCACTTGTAAAGGGATTTTCATAGAAAAAAGCTATTTATTTTGATGAAATATTTTTTCCGGTTGTTAAAATGACTTCTATTCATTCTATTTTAAGTATTGTGTCCACTAAATTTTTGCATTTAGAACTACTCGATGTTAAAACAACCTTTCTCCATGGTTATTTGGAAGGGGAAATATATATGGAGTAACCACAAGGATTTTAGGTCAAAGGTAAGGAGAAACTAGTGTGTATATTTAAGAAAAGTTTATATGGCTTGAAGAAAGCACCTCAACAATGGTATATTAAATTTGATAGTTTTATGGTTGAGCAATGTTGTAGCTAGTGTAATTCAAACCATTGTGTTTATTTTAAGAGGTTAGATTATGATAGTTAAATTATTTTATGTTTGTATGTTGATGATATGCTTGTAGTGAGGTTTAAAATGGATCACATAAAGGAGTTAAAATAACAATGAGAAAATTCATTTGCTATGAAGGATTTGGGGGTACCAAAGGAAATCCTTGGTATGAAGAATTTTTTTTTAGGAAAAAGGCTAAGGCCTAACATTATATATTATATTAATATGTATATAAAAATTACAACCTTAATTATAATTATAGTACCGATTAAACCAAACCAAAAAAAAATGAGTGAAATAATTCCCTCATCAAACCAATACCAACTATGATCCATTAGTTTGATACTTATCAACATAACAAGTACAAAACATGCCACATACATATTTATGAGCATCATAAAGCATAAGATGTTGGTTATAAAGCCTACTTTTTGTAAATGAAATAACAAAAGAAACAAGTTTTTCACTACAAAATTTGGTTCCTAATCTTAACAATTCATCATTCCGCCCTATCAACATTAAATTGTAATTTGGTAGGAAGATTACAAGAGATAAGAAAAACATTAATTTTTTTTTATCTTAGGTTGATTATGTTGAAAAGGTGTTGTAGAGATTTCATATGGAGAATGAAAAAGCTATTAGCACACCTTTGCATAGGCATGCTAAATTGACTAAGGATATGTGTCCAAAGACACAAGAGGAGGAAAAAAAAAAGTCCATGATACCATATGCTTCAATTTTAGGTAGTTTAATGTACAACATGGTATGCCAATGACCACATGTTACACATATTTTAGGAGTTGTTAGTAGGTATATGAATCATCTTGGAGTTGAGCATTGGAATGCAATAAAATGGATTCTCAGGTATTTGAGAGGTACATGTAATAAATATGTATCTTTTGGGGGCTCTAATACTAATTTAAAAGGATATATTGACTCATATTTGGTAGGGGATGTAGATACTAGGTGGAGTACCACAGGCTATGTATTCACAGTTGGTGGGATATCAATGAGTTGGATTTCTTGGTTGCAAAAGGTGGTTTTGTTATCCACCACTGAGGTAGAGCACATTGCTACAACAAAGGGAACAAAGGAGATGATTTGGATGCAACTTTTCATGGAAGATTTGGAAAAACAATAGGCTGAAAATTACTTCTTTATACACAGGTAGAGTGTTATACATCTTGCAAAGAATTCTTCCTTGCACTCTAAAACCAAACACATACATTTGAGATATCATTTCATTCAGTTAGTGTTGGAGGATGGACATGTAAAGCTAGAAAAGATTACATATCTCAATCCAACAAATATGTTTACAAAGGTGATGATAAGGGAGAATTTGAGCTCCTCTTTAAGATTTAGTTGGCCTTCAAGGTTGAATTCAAGTATAATAGAGCAGCAGCGTCCAAGGTGCTTATTTCCAATGGGATTTGTAAGTGTAGTGGTGTTGTCTAGGATCAATCTCCAAGTGGGAGATTGTATGGTGTGGAGCTTGATTAGTCTCCAAGTGGGATTTTTTTCATGTTTGGTGACTGATCATTCTATACTATACACTCTTCATGTATCCTAATCACTCTCCAAGTGGGAGAAAAAATTGACTTTGTAGAACCCTAATTCTAGAAGCTTCTAAAAAGATTGTTATAAGTGGTTGGAATGCGAATTGTAGTAGGGAATTATTTGTGTTATTGTAATATGTTTTGAACTAGATAATAAAATCATTGGATGGCTGTGCTTTTGTGGATGTAGCCCAGATTGGGTGAACAAGGTTAAATTCTCTATGCTATTTTTTTTTTTGTGTTTTATTTCTCTATTTATTGATTAAATCTACATTTAACTTGTTAGATATCTTCCTTCTAACCCTAACAAATAGAAGACCTTAAGGTAATTCCTAAGTTTCCCATGTAGATGAAGATGCACATTCTTCAAGTTATAAAGATATTGAAAGAGGAGAGTCCCTTGTAGTCAGGATAACCTTGTTGAATAAGGAGAAGGAATTAGATCAAATAAATAACTTGTTCCACATTCAATGTAAGTGTGAAGGTAAGGGTTATAATATTATCATTGATGGAGGCAGCACT
Source organism: Sequoia sempervirens (assembly GCA_007258455.2). Taxonomy (NCBI): domain Eukaryota; kingdom Viridiplantae; phylum Streptophyta; class Pinopsida; order Cupressales; family Cupressaceae; genus Sequoia; species Sequoia sempervirens. The sequence goes on along the minus strand of VDFB02358134.1, from coordinate 100,821,617 downwards.
AATAATCTTGTTTTAGAGGAAATGGTTACTAAATTGTAGTTGGAGAGAAGAAGGCATTCAAAACCATATTGAATCACATGGATGCAGAAGGACCATAGGGCATTGGTCAATGAGAAATTTTTGTTAAAGTTTAAGATTGGTAACTATAAGGATATGATTGTATGTGATATTATATACCTATGGATTTTTGTCACATGTTGTTAAGCAAGTTGTGGTATTTTGATTGATGAGCAATACATGATGGACATGCTAACACCTATTCCTTGGCAAAGGATGGTGTTCATCATAAGTTGAAACCCCTAAAGGAGGAAGAAGAAATGGTATGTAGTAATGCAAGAATTAATTTGGTTGATGGAAGAAAGTTCCTAGAAGGTATGAGACATGATCATATGTGTTTTGTATTAATCCCTAGAGTTGATAAAGGAGATAATATTCAAGTACCTATAGAGGTTTTAGCTTTGTTGAATGAGTTTTAGAATATTTTTTCTGATAATGTACCTAAAGGTTTGCCTCTAGTAAGGAAGATTAGCCATCAGAAGGACCTGATTGTTAGAGCCAATTTTGCAAATAAGGAAACCCATCAAATGAATCCAATAGAGAATGAGGAGTTCACCTGAAAAGTACAAGAGTTGTTATAAAAGGGATTGATTTCAATAGAGTTTGAGCCCATATGCTATAATTACAGTACTATCACCAAAGAAGGATGGGGAATGGTAGATGTGTACAAATTCCAAAGCCATCAACAAGATCACCATCAAGTATATATTTTCCTTGCTGAAGATGAATGACATCATGATTTTTTGAGTGTAGCTAAGTACTTCACAAAGATAGACCTAAAGAGTGGTTATCACTAGATCTAGATTAAAGAACGAGATAAATGGAAGACAACCTTCAAGACCAAATAGGGCTTATACAAGTGGTTAGTCATGCCTTTCGGGATAACCAATGCACTATTAACATTTATGTGGCTTATGAATGAGGTATTGAAAGAAGTTTTTAGAAAAAATTCTTATTGTTTATTTTCATGATATTTTTATTTTCAACGAGATATTGGAGGAGCACTTCATGAATATTTGAAGAGTTTTTGAGAAGTTGAGGGAGGAGAAGTTGTTGATCAATTTGAAGAAGTGGAGTTTTGTGAAGAGAGTTTTTGTACCTAGGATTTGCTAGCTCAACATAGGGTCTTCAGATAGATCTAGAGAAGGTGAAAGCTATTATTGAATGGCCTACACCAAGGAGTGCTATAGAGGTGAGATCCTTTCATGGTTTGGAAATTTTTTATAGAAATTTAATCAAAGTTTTTAGTAGTATTTATGCACTTACAAATGAAACAATGAGAGGGGATAGAAAAGAGTTTATGTGGACTATAGGAGCAGAAAATAGTTTTGATATGTTGTAAAAGAAAGTTATAAAGCAACCTATTTTGGCACTTCCATATTTCAAAAAGGTATTTCAAATAGATTTTGATACTAATGGAAATGCCATTGTAGATTTTTTGAGTCAAGAAGATAAACCCATTTCTTATTTTAGTGAAAATTTGAATGATGCAAAGAAGAAGTATTATGTTTATGATTAGGATTTTTATGCTATAATTCAACAATTAAAGAAATGGAGACACTATTTGTTTCTAGTTATTTTTTTTTTTTTTTTTACTGAACATCAAACTTTACAATATTTAAATAGTCAAGGGAAGTTAAATCAAAGAAATTTGAAATAGGTTGAATTTTTGCAAAGTTATACATTTTTTTTAATCATAGGAGTGAAAGATCTAATAAAGTTGCAGATGACTTAGAGGGAAAATTTTTTATTAAAAATTTAGATTGAAGTTGTTGGGTGAAATGAACTCAAGAGCTTGTACCTTGAGGATATTGATTTTATAGAGGCTTGTAGAGCTTGCAAGGAGCCTATCAATTTGGATAGGATGACATGGTTGGATTCTACAATCCAAGATGGTATGTTATTTTGAGGGAATCAATTGTGCATTCTAGGGAGTTTCATGAGAGAGAACTTAATTAATGAAAAACATAGTGGAGGATTATTTGGACACTTTGGTCGTGATAAGAACATTACTATTGTTAGTGAGTGATACTATTGGCCATAGTTGTAATAGGATCTGAAGAAGTTTGTGTAGAGTATGTCAAATGGCAAAAGGAACAAGTTAGAATACCATATTGTACCAACCATTACCTATACCTGAGATGACATGGCAGGAAATTATTATGGATTTCATTCTTGGTTTTCCAAAAATAAAAAAGAGGGCATGATTCCATATTTGTGGTGGTGGACAAATTTTTGAAGATGTCACTTCATCCCATGTCATAAGACTCATGATGTTCATGTTACATAATTATTTTTTAGAGGTGGTGAGATTACATGGTTTACCCAAGAGCATAGTTTCAGGTCAAGATACTAGGTTTGTTGGGTATTTCTAGAGGACATTATGGAAGAAGATGAATACTGATTTGAAGTTTAGTTCTGCACACCCTCCACAGATAGATGTACAAATAGAGGTGTGAAAAGGAGTTTGGGTAACTTGTTGATATGCTTAGTAGGATACAAACCCAAGGTATGGGGTTTGATTTTACCATAGGCATAGTTTTCTTACAATAATTTTATCAACATGAGCACTCGTAAATCACCATTCCATATTGTGTATGAGAGTATTCCAAGAATTGCTTGTGAACTAAGAAAGATGGATAAGGGGGATAATAGTAGTGCCATCACTAAATATTTTGTTGATCACCCAAAGAATTTGCATCAAGAGCTATAGAAACATATCAATAAAATGAGCTCATAGTATAAGGCTAACGAAAATTAGAAAAGGAGATATAAAGAGTTTCAAGTAGGAGATGAAGTGAAGGTTCACTTGTTAAAGGAGAGGTTTACAGTTGGTACATGTGTCATAGAAAAATGACCCTTTGAAATTTTTGTGGTCATTTAGGTCTTTCTTCATGATGCTTCATCCATTTTTATTTGAATTAATGTTGTAATGTGGCTTAAACATTCACATTAGGTCCTTAAAATTCAAATTATGGCCTCTTGTGAAGGTGTTGTGAATTATTTTAAAACATTTCTACACTTTTCTAGGCTCTATTCATTATAATTCACCTAAAAATAATCTTTTCATCACTTATCAAGTCCTATTTTGAAGTGTTTTAAAGTCTTGTAACAAGATTTAACACTTTTCTAGACTTAATTTCACTATTTACACCTTTCTTATGCTTTTTTTGACTCCTTTATGGACTTATAAGGCTTAATTAAGTGTATTTTTCAATGTAAACCCAACAAACAACATTAAATGCAAAATAATTCCCAACACCCACTTACAAGTCCAAGGGGGGACCCATTTGCCATGGGTGGCGAATGAGCCCCTCTTGGCTACAAATTGAAAATATTTCAAATTTTATTTTTGGTTTTTATTTAAAATCACCTTATGTCAGCTTGTGATGAGGTATCATTAGGTTACTAAGGCACAAGATAAACCCAAAAAAGAGGTTTATAATTTGAATGAGAAAGGAAAACTTGTAAAAAATGACCCCATGGAAAAAATTTAGATTTTGGGGATTCATACGAACTACATGGTTTGAACAAACCAAACAAGGGTTCGCTCAAACTAGGGTTTAGGAAAACCCATTAAATGCATGTATGGAAAAAAATCAAATGAAAAATTTTTTATGGGAGGGGGTTCGCTCAAACCTCTGGTTTGAGAGAAGCCCCCATTTCCCTAATTTTTGAACTTCTTAAAAAAAAAAGCCTAATTTTTTGCACTTCAGAGCTTGGTTTGAACATAAAAATGGTGGAGAATTCACAAACCCAACTAGAATTAGGTAGTTCTCAAAACAAACTATCCAATGAATATAATTTTAATATGTTTTTGTTTTATTATGTATTTGTTTTCTAGTTTTATTAAACATAGGTTTTTCACCAAAAATCAAGCTCTTTGTTCTACACGTGGAAAAACAGCAAATTATCGATTTTTTTTTTTTAAAATTTGATTGCACTAGATATGGAAGTCCTTGATCCAATAATAATAAAAAAAAAATACATACAAAAAAAGTTACACATTATATGGTGGTGCTATGTCTTAATTATAATTGGCTTGAATTTGAAACTTGATTAAAGAAAAAATATTCAATAAAAAACTATCTAACCAAGTGGAAGCACTAGATATTAGAGTAAAAAATATAAATTTGAAATAATTCAAATTGTATCCTTTATGGGAAAAAAGTTATGTGTTATGTGGCGAGTGTCACTTTTTAAAAATGTTGTTTTCTGAAAAAAACTAGTTTTTGAGGGAGATGGAAAAAGAAGTGCAATCTAATTCCAAAAGTTTTGAAAAAAATATATTTAGAATATAAAGACAAAATTTCATGAAACTCTAGTTTTCATCCTCTCCAAATTCCTCATGGTTTACCTACTATAGGTGTGTGAAAGTGAAGATTTAGTTAAAATAAAAAATAAAAAAATCAATGTCCACTTGGGCCAAAAAATATAAACCACTATTGTGGGATCACCCCACAAGTGTGTATAGGGTATGTGCAGGATCATGATGGGCCAAAAAGTGGCAATATTATGGGTATTTGTAGGGTATGTGGCTGATGAATTTTTTTATACCCAAAATTGATGAAACAAAAAGGGTTTTTAGAGGAGATTCTCAACTTTCCAGATATATAAATTATGCTTTAATTTGAATTTAATAAATAATTATTATTTATTTTCTATTAGAATTATGACTAAAGTCCTGATTGATAGGCTGGTTGAAAAACATCTATAACTTTCAAACAGTATCACATTTTTTGAATCTGAAACATGTGTCACATTCTATGCTTCACATACTATAGGATTGAAAAAATAAAAAATAAATTTCATGAAGTTTTGACCAAGTTAAGGTGGTTAGACATACAACTTTTTATATTTTTTAAAATTTGTATTAAAAAATTCATAATTAATTGTTTACTTGGAAAAAAATTACAAAAAAATATGCATCACATCCAGACATGAGTCCTCTACTTATATATAAAATATTATAAAAAAATATTATCATTTTATTATGGTTAGGGTGGTCAGACAAACACCTACTTCTTATTTTTCCCTAAAATTTAAGTACTACTATATTGAAATTTCAAATTTTCACCAAATAAATTTTATTTATTTTAAATAAACCTAGTAGTTTAAAAACTACATTCAATTTTCAATAGATTATATTCTTACATATTTTTGAAATAATATGGATAACTTATTCAAATTTTTATGTCAAGTTGCCTAACACTGATTTTTCTAAATTTTTTGCCACTTAAGGGCTTGTTTTTTCCATGATGATCCTGCACATACCCTATAAATAAGTTTTTTTATATCCATTTTACCCTTATTCTTCAATTTCACTAATTCACTCATTCATTCAAGTATTCAAGCAATTTGCATCATTCAATCAGGCATTAATCAAGCGTCTTGGAGTAGCCATTGATATATCTTCAGATTTCTTCAACAAGGTTGGTGAGTTTAGGACATTTGTATGTTATTAATTCATATTTAATTTTTTATTTCATTCCATTTCTTCATTTCAGTGGTGAATGAGTCCCACTAGTGAATTTTAGTGATTTCTATTAGCATTCAAGATACTCTTAGTTCTTCATCCTTTGTCTAGGTGCACACTAATTCAACCTATCTTCATTTTTTTTTACATTTATCTATCTTTTAGTTCATGCTTGCACATCACATTGTGTTTTCAAACATTGGATATTTCTTAGGTCTTGCATTCATAATCAATCAATTACTTAGCTTAGTTACATTTAGATCATCTCATTTAGTAATAATGATATTATACACATCTTAAATTTAGTCAACCACATTGTTTTATTTGTGAGGTTTATCTCCCTCCTTTTAGGTGAAACATCCTAAGAGTGCAAGAGTAGCATATTAGCATATTAGCCTCACAATAAAAAAATTATGGTTCATTTTGGTGAACTCAACGTGTTGAGCACTACATCTTTTTTATTTCAATTGCATCTTGCATCCTAGGTTTCATTTTTGTCAACATTCAATTAGGGTATTGTTTTGTTTCTTGCATCCTAGGGTTTCTCAAATTGCATTAGTGAAAAATTCATGTAGATTTCATTTTTTCATAACTGTATCATTAAAAAATCTAAGAAAATTCATTTGCATTCTTACTTTGCATTTGAAAAGCATTAAAATCACTTTAAATTTTTTGAAAAATACAAAAAAATATCATATTTGGGCTCATTTACCACCCTGGGTGAATAAGTCCACCTGCACATTTCAAACAACATTCTTAGGAATTTTTTGGGTATTTCTTGCATTTGAACTTTCTATAGTTACTTTTTGTTCTAGTTTTTAGATTTTGATATTTTCTTCTATTTTTTCATCTTAGTTTACTTGCATTCATTTCCATCATGGCATTTTCCTTTAACAAGTTTTGGAATTCATTAAAATCCTTGGAAGACATGTCCAATTATGCCTTTGGTTGTGACCTTAATTACCTTGATCTTCCTCATGCTCTTTGAACTCCTCATGATTGTCCTCCTCGTGATGTAGACATCACTGGAGAAGACGATGATATTATGAACACGTTCTTAAACAAATGTCTTGATAACCTTGAGCCAATGCGGCCTTCTACCCATCCATGAAACCACCAAATCTTCCTACTGTTACACCTCTTGATCACTTTGGATACCTACAACCTAAAAATCAAGTAGGACCTAAGATCCCTCCATCAAGTGGATGTAGTTCCTCACAAAAAACACATCCTCAACCATTTTATGATAGAAAATTCACAAAAACTCCCATTAACCTTGAAGAAACATATGGAAAAGGATTTACTATCCTAAGTAAACAAGGTTGTGACACAACGAATGAGCATAAATTTCACCAACTTTTTGAACAAAAACCAATAGAAGAAAAGACAAATGGATTAGGATATCAAGATCCTCCTCATAATGATGAACCTCCTTTTGAATATTGGAGACTTTGTGTAATGCCCCGTCATAATAACCTAAGGAATGTTGCAATTGTGTATAAAAGTGTAATAAATTTTTTTTTTAAAGTTTAATTATTAAGTTAATTAGTTGCATACATTCATTAAGCTATGCAACGTTACACTACTTTGAGTTTCCATAAGTGACTTAAGTATTTCGCATTGCACATATTAATTAATAACATAAAGATAAACATTAAAAATAAACATTGAATTTCATTTAAAATTCCATTCAAGATAACATAAGGTGAAAATTTATTTCATACATTGCATTTGATATAATAATACATTACTCATTCATCTGACAATGTAGTTCAATAATAATTACAATTACATTTACATTGTTCACCTCATATACAAATGAGGGATGTTTTCAAATATAAGATTTACAATATACAATGATGAAATACACATCAGTTTCCAAGTACAAGCTCTCCATCCATGAAGCTCTCAATGCCATGATCAAACTGGGGACCCAACAGAGTAAGGTGCACATTCCACCCAACCATGTGGTACTCGTAGGTCCACCCCCATGCTAGGAGATGGTAATATGGTTACCTAGACATAATCTACTAACCCTAGACACTAGTATTTAACAACTATTGGTTACATTGCTTCCAGATTTAGAAAATTTGAATGTATTACAAATACAAGGTTAACTGTTATTCTAGGTGGAGTGTCATTACAACATAGCAAAGGTTACCCTAGTGTTTCTTCTTAGGTTCCGGCCCCCAATCCTTGGGTTACCCTTGTAACCTCTTACGAAACCCGACCCCATTGCTAATCATTGCATAATCGTATGTCTCTTGAAGAAACAAGACATTGATTTTTCATTCCAGGCCTTCTCTTCTTATACTCAAGACTGAAGTAGCTCAAGAGTCATAAGCGAGGCATATTCATCTTGTTAAGAGTTTTAATCTAACTACTATGTCATTTAGTTATCACTGAGTTACTAACTTCTTGTAAGTTACCCTGACACCACTTTGTGTGTCGCCCCTTACAAAAAGCCACTCCCCTAAACATAACAAGGTATACTAGTTTTCTATCTAGGGTAGACAAAGTGCACAAAGAGATCAACACATAATACAAAAAATACCACAATAAATATTACAATTCCGTTCACAAAAATCCAGTGCACTACCCTAGTTTGTTCATACATATGATACCATAGTAGATTTTTATTTCCCAAGAAATGACCACATCTGGAAGACTTATACAACTATAACTTTCCCAATTTACCCAAAAAAGAACACAATAAAAGTAAATCAAGGAAAGTAGATGTCTATGTTTTGGATATACTAAATCCAAATACATCAGTTTGTAATCAATAAAATATAAATCAATTTAATAAAAGATCTATTTTAAAAATAATGAAAGTAATTATTTCATTTAATCTACTCTTTCAATTTTCTCAAATTCACATAAGAGCATTTTCTATATTTTCTCAATCTAAATTTCTCTTGCAATTTTTTAAATAAAATATAAAAATCATTTTTCTAACTTAATATAAATCATAAGTTTTACAAATATCTATATTCAAACATATATACACATATGTTTAAATATAAATATTAATATAAAAATATTATATTTATTCCAACATATATATATATATATATATATATATATATATATATATATATATATATATATATATATATATATATATATATATATATATATATATATATATATATATATATATATATTCATTTTTCAAATATACAAATATAATCTCATATATATATATATAAAATTATAAATTATATTATAAATAAAACATTATATATATAGTCTGAATTATTATTTAGAAATGTATTAAATATTCAAATCACATATTATACAGTCCAAATTAAATGAAGTCATAATTTTTAATGAACACATAGTTTAGCTTGAGGCTGTGGCCCAACCGTGACACCAATGGGGAAGAAACGGCCCAACCGGGGCTGCACCCAACAGCCGACGGCTGCTGTGCGTAGCCATGGGGGCTACGCCACCTGCGTGGGTGTGGGGGAAGGGTTTCGGCCCTCCCACTTGCTAAAAAAAATTAAATTTCTTTTTTTTTTAAATTCGCCATACGGTGACGAAAATGCCTCATTTATAATTTTTTTTAAAGAAAAACTTAATAACAATTTTTTCCTGTACAACAATTCACCTATAATACTAACATTTTAATATATGTTTTTCACAATCCAATTGATATATGAGGATTTATATATATATATATATATATATATATATATATATATATATATATATATATATATATATTTCATAGGGTTAAACAATTGAAAAATAAAATAAATTTCTATAGGATTTTCAACGGGGAAATTGGGGAAATAACAAAATTTCTTTTGGGTATTTTTCTATCCGGGTTTTCAAAATAACACACATTATTTTCATTTAAATCCTAGTTTACCCCAGAGGTTTCAAATTTTTTTTAAAGAGAAAGCTACAGAGATTTTCTGAAAACAACAAATCCCCACAAGGAAAGATACTGTAAACAATTTTCCCAAAAGATAAAATACAAAAAATTGATAACATGAGATATACTTTTCTCAAACAATCTTTTCAGAAAATAATAAATTTTTAAACATCAGGAAAATACCTATTTCCTTAGCTTCAGAAAATTTGACTGGAGTTGAGAATCCTTTGTAGCCTTTGATGCCTGTAGCTTCCTATTCTTTCCCAAGAACCAATTCCAACAATAACCAAAAGCCAGAGATCTTCCACAAATTTGCAACAGAAGTACCAAAAGGCATATATCAAGAATTTTTATAGAGCACAATTTTTTATTTTTTTTTCTGTGAATCATAGGATAACCACTGTGATTTCCTAGATCCATTATTACCTCCGTAAACAAATTTTCTCAACCATAAACAATTAATGCACTGGCACACATGTCGAGAAGTGGTTGCAAAAATATCTTTTCCACCACTTCTCGGCAATCTTGCCAATTTTCAATTTGCATGCAAATTAATTAATTTATTTTAAATTTTACAATTTCAAAAGAAAATAAATTTAATAATAAAACATGTCATTTCCACAAATTATTTAATTTTAAATATTAAATCTATTCACACATTTAATTAATTTATTTATTTAATTAAATAAGTTTAATCTTTTAAGATCAAACCATTTAACCAAATAAGCTAACTAATTAATTAAATAACATATAACTAATTTCTTCAACATTTAAAAATTAATTTAAATAACAATAGTTTAAAGCACTATAAACTATCACCAAATATTAACCAAATTTACCTTTCAAACAATTTATCCAAATAGAAGAATGCAAAACAACCTATGACTCAAACTAAAAACAGATAAAGTACAATGACCGGGTTGTAGAGTATACTAGGGTGAACCAAACTACTATCTCCCGATCAACATTTCTATTGAGTCTTGACACACTCAGACCTGAGTACCTAGGTGGAGTCGGTGTCATGTACCTGCAATTCCTGCAACCAAGCAAATAACATGCACATATATATATATAAAGCATTGAATAGGCACACCGTGTAGAGAAAATCATAGACATCATAGGGCACTCGCAAGCGAGAGATATGATTCCATTCTCCACACCAATACACGTCACATCAGACTGAAAAAATAAATAATTGTTAGTCCATCAAAACATATACATAACAATAATCAACTAAAAATAAACATCTACACTATTTCAAAGCATGTCTAAAATCAGTAACCACCATACAATGTCTCATCATGTCACAGAATAAATCCACTATCACTCATAACCAGCGATCAAAATATCCAAACAAAGTATCATAGTCTAACTGTGTGAAAACACAATAGAAGAAAACATAAGCATAAATAGAGGGGTACTAAATCCTCCCCCCCTAGGATCAGGCTTGTTCCTGAAAGCCTGTGAACAAATAGGGATAAAGTTCCCTCATGCGTGTCGCATCCTCCCAAGTAGCAGAAGCCTCATGGCTAGGATCCCATTGGACCCTCACCTGATCAACGTCTCGATTCACCACGAGACCAATTCTCTCTAAGATCTTGAATGGTCCAACAAAATGAGGCGCAAGCTTAGAGCCTTTTCCATAATGGATTGGACTCTTTCGCGGTCGCACTCGAAGAAACACTCTATCACCAATAGTAAACTGTCAGTCTATCCTATGCACATCGGCATATTTCTTTTTCCTATCCTGATCTGCTATTAAATGTTCTCTAATACGGTCAACCTATTGCTCCATGTCTCAAAGAATCTTAGGTCCTAGTAACACTCTATCCTCTAGTCGATCCCAACTCAAAGGAGTCTGACAAGGATGACTATATAATGCTTGAAATGGTGGCATAACTATGGAACTCTAATATTTGTTATTGTAAGCAAATTTTATTAAATACAGATAATTCTCCCAATGGGACTGCTGGTCCATTACGTACATCCTAAGCATATCCTCTAATATTTGGTTAACTCTTTCCATTTGTCCATCAGTTTCAGGATGATACGCTGAACTAAAGTTCAACTGGGTACCTAGAGCATGTTGCAATGAAGTCCATAGGGCTGAAGTAAAAATGAGATCTCTATCAAAAATGATCCTATGAGGAATCCCATGCAATCTAACGATGTCCTCCATAAATATCCTAGCTATAGATGAAGCATTATAAGATGATCGTATAGGTGAAAAATGAGCTACTTTAGTCAATTGGTCAATAGTTACCATAATGGCATCATGTCAATGTGATGACGTAGGTAACCCTACAATAAAGTCAATGGATATAATATCCCATTTCCATTCAGGAATGAGATGTGGCTGCAATAATCCAATGGGATGTTGATGCTCAGCTTTGACTCGCTGACATTCAAGACACCTCGATACATAATCAGCAATATCACGTTTCATACCAGGCTAGAAATACAATTGCCGAAGATCAGCATGCATTTTCTTGACTCCTGGATGAGCTGAATATGGAGCTTGATGAGCTTCAGTCATGATTAAAGTACGAAGACCTTCAAAATGTGGCACATAAATATGACCTAAATGTCATAATATACCATCTGTTTCTAGGACATACCCTATAAATCGACCTTCTAAAGGTCTACCAGATTCAATCTCCATCCTCACTTCTTGATATAATCTATCAGTAGGAAGTGCAGCTACTATTTGACCTCTCAAATCTACTTCAAGAGTAGTAGCAGAGATCTCATGTCTATGATGACTAAGAGTGTCAGCCACTACATTCTCTTTTCCTTGAACATATTTTACTTCAAAATCATACTCACACAAGAACTCCATCCACCGTCTCTGCCTAGCATTCAAGTTAGGTTTGCAAACTACTGTGATTAGTATGAAGTTTGAAATGATGTCCTAATAAGAAATGCCTCCATCGAACTAATGCATGCACTACCGCAGCTAGTTCTAGATCATGAGTAGGATATTTTAATTCATGATCCTTGAGTTTGTGAGACTCATAAGCAACCACACGCCCATCTTGCATCAAAACTACTCCCAAACCATCTAAAGATGCATTCACACATACTACGAAATCCTTAGTAGGATCAAGAACAATGAGTATAGGTGCATTAGTTAACTTCTCTTTAAGAGTCTGAAAAGCCAACTGACATTGCTCTATCCAAACAAACTTCTTCCCTTCCCTCTGAAGATAAGTAATAGGATGACCTATTCTAGAAAATCCCTCTACAAAACATCTATAGTAACCAGCTAGACCCATAAAACTATGAACTTCACCTACACTAGTAGGTGCGGGCCAATATACAATAGCTTGGATCTTTGAAGGATCCATAGCAATACCTTTTCCAGATATCACATGTCCAAGGTATTTTATTTCAGTTTGAAAGAAGTCACACTTCTTCAGGTTTGCATACAATTGATTTTCCCTTAAACATTGCAATACCTGTCTCAAGTGTTCTTCATGTTCCTTCATATTTCTCAAATAGACTAAAATATCATCGAGAAATACCAGGACAAAGCGATCAAGGTATGTATGAAAAACACCATTCATTAAACTCATAAATAGTAATGGTGCGTTCGTTAACCCAAATGGTACTACTGTGAATTCATAGTGCCCATATCGAGTTCAAAAAATAGTTTTATGAATGTCTGCTTTAGCTATACGCAATTGATGATACCCAAATTTCAAATCAATTTTAGAGAACACATTAGCTCCCTTAATTTGATCAAAAAGATCATCGATTCTAGGCAAAGGATAACGATTCTTAATCGTAACCTTGTTCAATTGACGATAGTCAATGCACAACCTAAGAGATCTGTCCTTCTTCTTTACCAAGATAACAGGTGCTCCCCAAGGGGAAACACTAGGATGAATGAAACCCTTTTCTAATAGTTCCTCTAACTCCTAAGTCATCATTCTATAAGGAGCTCTAGATATAGGCTCAGCTCCAAGAACTAGGTCAACTCTAAAGTCAATATCCCTCTTCGGTGGCATTCTAGGTATGTCATCAGGAAACACATCTGTGAATTCCCTAAGAATAGGATGATCATCAAGAGATATCTCTAGACTCTCACCCTCTTCCAAATCAGTAACTATTGTTGCAAACAGTTAAAATCCCTGACAAAGACATCTCTTTAATTGCATAGCAGATATCATCCACAAAGAGATAGGTCTTTGAACACCTATGATTTCCACTTTCGCACCTAAATCATTAATGCAACTGTCTTATGTCGACAGTCAATCACAGCATGATAAGATCCTAACCAATCCATACCTAAAACTATATCATACGATCCCAAGGGTGTAACATATAAATCTACTAAGGTAGTTAACATACCAATTTTAAGTTCACAATTATGTACTAAGTTTTCTACTGCTACATTCACCCCTGAGGCAAATTTAACTTGCCACTTACCACCTTGCTTTACCACCACAAGACCACAATGGTCTACTATGGTCGGTGAAATAAAGGAGTCAGTGGCTCCAGAATCAAAAAGAATGGAAACACTAACAACATGTAACTTACCTGAAGTCTCGACCACTGTGTTCTGGTGATCGGCTTTGCGGTCATTAACCGCAGCATATACTGTATGTGATTGTCCTGCGTCACCCACCGTAGGCTCTGAAACTATAGGTCGAGGCCCAAAACTAGTAGAACCTCTCATTAGACACTGCCTAGCTATGTGTCCCTGCTGCCCACATCAGTAACAACCTATGCCTGTGCCTCTACTGAATCCTCTGCCACCCGAAGGTGCATTGGATTCCTGGAAACTACCCCTACTAATAGTAGACTGATCACTCTACGTAGGCTATTCCTATCTATTGCGCTTGTTGTGCCACTAGTTGTGACCTTTTCCTATTTGAGGCATATTTTATTGATGTGGTTGAGGTTTATTGTTCTTTTGAGGTGTTTGTTGTTGTTGTTGCTGCCCACCCTTTGTGGGAGTCTATTGGTTCCTAGAGGAACCACTTGTCTGTGCCTATCCACCCTGTGGACTAAAACCTGCTGCAGGAGCACTACCAATATGCACTCCTGTGTGCCCACCTAAAGCCATAACAAGGTTCTCCTCTACTATGTGAGCTTTCTCCACCGCAACTTCCATAGTCTTAGGCTCAAAGACTCAGACACCTCCACTGATACGGGCATCTAAACCCCTGATGAAGTTTTGTACTAGCATAGGCTCATCATCGCCAATACCAACATACTGCTTGAGTTCATAGAACCTATGTTCGTATTGCTCTATAGAAAGAGCTAACTAACGTAGATTATGGAACTCATTAGCCCGTTTCTGCCTCCAATGTTTCGACAGGAACCATGCTCTAAACCTCTTGATAAACATCTCCCAAGACATAGAACCAATATCTAAGTGGAGCTTCTGCTCCTCTAGGCGCCACCAAGTAGAGTCGAATCCTCTCAAGTGCATAATAGCGCATCTCGCACGAGTATTGCTATCGTATGGGTGCATGGCGAAGCATCTTCCCAAATCCAGTAGCCAGGTCTCTGCCTCTAATCCTCCTCCTGAACCATCAAAGGTAGGAGGGCGTGCCCTTAGTAAATCTTGCATGTGTCTTGCAATAATAGAATCCTGATGCACTGAGTCATCTACTCTCCTAGGAGATCTATCTCTCTCTGACAACCTCCTGCTAATCTTCCTGTCTAGGTCTAAGATGAGCTAGGACCTCCTCTAATAATGGTTGTATCTGAGAACCCTCTACTGCTGATTGTTTGAGATTTTGTCCCTCATTTCTCTAACCCAACTGTTCTGCCTGATCACTGTGATGAGGACTCAGAGGGGGAGTAACCTGAAGGATTGGCCCTCGGCCTCCACCTCAACCTCTACCATGACCTCTTCCTCCTCGCCTAGGCATGTTCGTACACATAACAATAACGAGTCTTAGATACTATTCAACCAAGGCTAACAGCTGCGACACTACGTACTAGGTCAACCTAATGGGCTCGCGATTACCCAGAGCGTCTAGTGTTTGCAACCTAGCTCTGATACCAATCTGTAATGCCCCATCATAATAACCTAAGGAATGTTGCAATTGTGTAAAAAGGTGTAATAATTTTTTTTTTTAAGTTTAATTATTAAGTTAATTAGTTGCATACATTCATTAAGCTCTATGACATTACACTACTTTTGAGGGATGTTTTAAAATATAAGATTTACAGTATAGAATGATGAAATACACATAAGTTTCCAAGTACGAGCTCTCCATCCATGAAGCTCTCAATGCCATGATCAAACTGGGGACCCGACAGAGTAAGGTGCACATTCCACCCAACCATGTGGTATTCGTAGGTCCACCCCATGTGCTAGGAGATAGTAATATCGTTACCTAGACATAATCTACTAACCCTAGACACTAGTATTTAACAACTATTGGTTACATTGCTTCCAGATTTAGACAATTTGAATGTATTAAAAATACAAGGTTAACTGTTATTCTAGGTGGAGTGTCATCACAACATAGGAAAGGTTACCCTGGTGTTTCTTCCTAGGTTCTAGCCCCCAATCCTTGGGTTACCCTAGTAACATCTTACGAAACCCAGCCCCATTGCTAATCATTGCGGAATCGTATGTCTCTTGAAGAAACAAGACACCGATTTGCCATTCCAGGCCTTCTCATATTATACTCAAGATTGAAGTAGCTCAAGAGTCATAAGCGAGGCATAATCATCTTGTTAAGAGTTTTAATCTAACTACTGTGTCATTTAGTTATCACTGAGTTACTAACTTCTTGTAAGTTACCCTGACACCACTTTGTGTGTCGCCCCTTACAAAAAGCCACTCCCCTAAAAATAACAAGGTATACTAGTTTTCTATCTAGGGTAGACAAAGTGCACAAAGAGATCAACACATAATACCAGAAATACCACAATAAATATTACAATTCCGTTCACAAAAATCCAGTGCACTACCCTAGTTTGTTCATACATATGATACCATAGTAGATTTTTATTTCCCAAGAAATGACCACATCTGGAAGACTTATACAACTATAACTTTCCCAATTTACCCAAAAAAGAACACAATAAAAGTAAATCAAGGAAAGTAAATGTCTATGGTTCAGATATACTAAATCCAAATACATCAGTTTGTAATCAATAAAATATAAATCAATTTAATAAAAGATCTATTTTAAAAACAATGAAAGTAATTGTTTCATTTAATCTACTCTTTCAATTTTCTCAAATTCACATAAGAGCATTTTCTATATTTTCTCAATCTAAATTTCTATTGCAATTTTTTAAATAAAATATAAAAATCATTTTTCTAACTTAATACAAATCATAAGTTTTACAAATATCTATATTCAAACATATATACACATATGTTTAAATATAAATATTAATATAAAAATATTATATTTATTCCAACATATATATATATATATATTCATTTTTCAAATATACAAATATAATCTCATATATATATATATATATATATATATATATATAATTATAAATTATATTATAAATAAAACATTATATATAGTCTAAATTCTTATTCACAAAAGTATTAAATATTCAAATTGCATATTATATAGTCCAAATTAAATGAAGTAATAATTGTTAATGAACACACAGTTTAGCCAGAGCCTGTGGCCTGACCGCGGCACCAATGGGGAGGGCGCGGCCCAACCAGGGTTGCGCCCAACAGCCGATGGCTGTTGTGCATAGCCATGGGCACTGCGCCACCCATGTGGGTGTGGGGGAAGGGTTTTCGGCCCTCCCCTGCCCACTGCAATTTTTTTTTTAAATTCACCGTACAGCGACGAAAATGCCTCATTTATAATTTTTTTAAAGAAAAACTTAATAACAATTTTCGCCTTTACGACGATTCACCTATAATACTAACATTTTAATATATGTTTTTCACAATCCAATTGATATATGAGGATTTATATATATATATTCCACAGGGTTAAACATTTGAAAAATAAAATAAATTTCTACAGGATTTCCAACAAGGAAATTGGGGAAATAACAAAATTTCTTCTGGGTATTTTTCTATCGGGGTTTTCAAAATAACACACAGTATTTTCATTTAAATCCTAGATTACCCCAGAGGTTTCAAATTTTTTTTAAAGAGAAAGCTACAGAGATTTTCTGAAAACAACAAATCCCCACAAGGAAAGATACTGTAAACAATTTTCCCAAAACATAAAATACAGAAATTTGATAACATGAGATATACTTTTCTCAGACAATCTTTTCAGAAAACAATAAATTTTTAAACATCAGGAAAATACTTGTTTCCTTAGCTTCAGAAAATTTGACTGGTGTTGAGAATCCTCTATTGCCTCTAATGCCTGTAGCTTCCTATTCTTTCCCAAGAACCAATTCCAACAATAACCAAAAGCTAGAGATCTTCCACAAATTTGCAACAAAAGTACGAAAAGGCATATATCAAGAATTTTTACAGAGCACAAAATATATTTTTTTTCCGTGAATGATAGGATAACCTCTGTGATTTCCCATATCCAATATTACCTCCATAAACAAATTTTCTCAACCATAAAAAATTAATGCACAGGCACACATGTCAAGAAGTGGTTACAAAAATATCTTCTCCACCACTTCTAGGCAATCTTGCCAATTTTCAATTTGCATGCAAATTAATTAATTTATTTTAAATTTTACAATTTCAAAAGCAAGTAAATTTAATAATAAAACGTGTCATTTCCACAAATTATTTAATTTTAAATATGAAATCTATTCACACATTTAATTAATTTAATTTAATTAATTAATTAATTTAATTAAATAAGTTTAATCTTTTAAGATCAAACCATTTAACCAAATAAGCTAACTAATTAATTAAATAACATATAACTAATTTCTTCAACATTTAAAAATTAATTTAAATAACAATAGTTTAAAGCACTATAAACTATCACAAAATATTAACCAAATTTACCTTTCAAACAATTTATCCAAATAGAAGAATGCAAAACAACCTATGACTCAAACTAAAAATAGACAAAGTACAGTGACCAGGTTGTAGACTATGCTAGGGTGAACCAAACTACTATCTCCCAATCAACATTTCTGTTGAGTCTTGACATGCTCAAACCTGAGTACCCAGGTGGAGTCGGTGTCATGTACCTGCAATTCCTGCAACCAAGCAAATAACGTGCACATATATATATATAAAGCATTGAACAGGCACACCTTGCAGAGAAAATCACAGACATCACATGGCACTCGCAAGTGAGAGATATGATTTCATTCTCCACACCAATACATGTCACATCAGACTGATAAAATAAATAACTTTTAGTCCATCAAAACATATACATAACAATAATCAACTGAAAATAAACATCTACACTATCTCAAATCATGTCTAAAATCATTAACCACCATACAATGTCTCATCATGTCACAGAATAAATCCACTACCGCTCAAACCAGCAATCAAAATATCCAAACAAAGTATCATAGTCTAATAGTGTGAAAACACAACAGCAAAAAACATAAGCATAAATGGAGGGGTACTACACTTTGAGATGATGGTACAATGATCTTTGATTCTCCTCCTCACTTAAACATTCTCCTTCCATGTGAACAAAAATTACCTAACTTTAATGAGAAGGATGCTAGGATCCCCACGGGTCCTCTTCCTCCTTCCATTAATGGAAAAGGAGAATATAGAAAATGAAAACGCCATTACAAATTCAAAAAAGCATAAGTTTCCTACTCATCCTCCACCTGAATGTCAAAGGAGGCTTGAACTAATTTTAAGAAAAATCCTTATACTCTTACCACCTATGAATAGGTTGTTCATCCATCCTAAAGATTCTAATATACCATATTGCAAATATCATTGTATTCTTGGACATTGAACTAAAGAATATTAGATATTGAATGAAATATTGAACAAGTATCACTTCACTAATATTGGATGCTTTCCCATCATCCCTTAAACCAAAATCCTTTTATCATTCCATAGTTGTATAATTTTTCATTCTCACTATTGCATGACCCCTCGCATCAACTTTTTTGGATCATTCTTACTTCACCTCTAGTGGGGGGCAAGAAGTTGTTAGCATTATCCTAGTACTACATTTATTCTTGTCTCTTAACTGTGTTATTTACCTTTCACTTACACTACTTAAGACTGAGAAGCCAATAACTTCGTTAATGGTTTACTTTCATTTGCATTACTAGCTCATTTTGACATTTTTCATTTGATTTTATGTGCATATTGTGTTCCCCCAGAATGTGTTTTTGATGTTTTCTCTCTCTTTGTGCACTTCCTCTCTTTGTACCTATATTCTTCTATATTTTGTTCATTTCCTTTTTCACTTTTGTTTTGTGTTTTCCTTCTAGGGATGATGCAAAGCATAGAGATGTTCCATGTCTCTTCTAGGTTGACCCAAAAGGTCCTTTCTTCTTTTCCTTTTGTTTTGTGTTTTCCTTTTGGGGATGACCCAAAGCATTGAGATGCCCTATGTCTCTTCCATGTTGACCCAATCAGTCCCTTTTCCCTTTTACATTGTCTTTTTCTTATTTTTTTCATTTTTGGGATGATGCAAGGCATTGAGACTGAAATTCTCCTTCATGTTGACCTAAAAGCTTTTTTTTTCCCTTTTCATTTTCTTTTCACTTGTTTTTCTCCTTTTTGGGATGATGCAAAGTGTTGAGACCAAAATGTCTCTTCCATATTGACCCAAAATAGACTTTATTTTCCTTTTATTTTCACTTTCTTTATTTCATTCTTCTAGTTCTATGTGTTTTGGGGAATGATGATAGCTCTAAACTCTTTCCTAAAAATATTGCAGCAATGAACATACTGACCCCAAATCCATAGATCCCTTATGTGTTTGGTGTGTTCCTTTCTAGGGGGAAACCCTTCCTTTTGTTTTTTTTCATTTACATGACATAACCTTCCTCAAAAACATGTCTTGGCATATGGGCTTTCCAAGTTGCTTCTCATTTCTTGTTTTCTTTTTGCATTTTTCCTTCACTACTTTAAATTAATTTCTCACAAAATGGTGTGTAGTAATTCCTTTAAAGTGGGGGGCATACATTGGCATCATTTCATTTCTATTCTTGGTTCTTGGTGTAGCCTTGTCACTTCATATGATTCATTCGTTAGTTTGTGGATGACATTGGATGTGATGTCCTTTATAAGTGTGATCTATCTTAGCATATTACATTCCTCTTGGTGGCCTGATGTGATGCACTGCATCCCCTAAGATGTGAATATACTGTTCTTTGATTGGTCCTCTCTTAGAGACGTTAGACACAATGTTCCCTAAGTGATAGACCTTGCATGAACTTAACAAGACTCCTTTGAACATATTTTACATTTTACATGTTACATTTTTGCATTTTACATCCTTGCCACCTTGCATAACGCAACTTGCATTCCTATGGTAATCTCCTCTTTGTTCATGATTTCGAAGCATACAAAGCTTTGTTTGTATCATGAAGCATGAATCAAAAATTTCCTTTGTGGAACCTTGTTAAAGTTATCAGGAGGTATAACTTTAATATGTTTGACTAGGAAGCCCATTCAATGGCACAACTTTCCCCATAGCCACCTATGTGTTTGTGAGTGCATACCAACTAGTGTATGTATCTTACCTTTTTGGGTCTTCTCACCTAGCAAACCACCATGAGTTCTGTCACCCCAAAGTGAGTAGGCATTATCTTTTTCTTACAAATAGCCTAGATCTAATCCAAAACTAGTTGGATAGATGATCAAAGCTCAATCCAATTCTCCCTTTTATTTTCTCTCATTTCAACACGTGCTCCTTTGTTCTTATGTTTCTTTTTTCCATGGGATCTTCATCCTAGGGGCTTTATCATCCCTCTTGATCATTATCATTCCATCTTTCTAACATAAGTACATTTGGATCCTTCTTAATATGCATGGCTACTTTAGTGTGAGTTTGAAGAAAGTTCATCCTCTCACTAAAGTGAGGGCTAAATGTGCTATAGAAAAATGTTCCTTTGATATTTTCACAGTATTTTAGTTCTTTCTTCATCATACTTGGTCCATTTTTCTTTGATTTAATGTTTTAATGTGGCTTAAACATTCACATTAGGTCATTAAAATTCAAATTATGGAATCTTGTGAAGGTGTTGTGAAGTGTTTTCAAAAATTTCTACACTTTTCTAGACTCTATTCATTATAATTCACCTAAAAATCACCTTTTCATGACTTATAAATTCCTATTTTGAAGTGTTGTAAATTCATGTAACTAGATTTCATGCTTTTCTAGGCTTAATTTCACTATTTACACCTTTATCACGCTTTTTTTTTTACCCCTTTATGCACTCATAAGGTTTAATTAAGTGTTGCTTTGAATGTAAACCCAACAAACAACATTAAATGCAAAATAATTCTTGACACCCACTTACAAGTCCAAGGTGGGACCCATTCACCATGAGTGGAGAATGAACTCCTGGCTCCAAATTGAAAATATTTCAAATTTTATTTTGGGTTTTTATTTAAAATCACCTTATGTCAACCTGTGATGAGGTATCATTGGGTTACTAAGGCATAAGATAAACCCATAATTGAACTATTTTATAATTCAAATGAGGAAGGAAAACTTGTTAAAAATGGCCCCATGGAAAAAATTTAGATTATGGAGGTTTGTACAAACTAGATGGTTCAAACAAACCAAAAAAGGGTTCACTCAAACCATGGTTGAAGAAAAACCATTAAATGCATGCATGGAAAAAATTAAAATGAAAAAAAAATTATGTGAGGGGGTTTGCTTGAACCCCCTCTAGTTCGAGAGAACCCCCCATTTCCCTGATTTTTGACCTTCTTTAGAAAAAAATCTAAAGTTTTGCACTTTAGAGCTCAGTTTGAACATGAAAAATGGTGGAGACTTCATAGACCCAAATAGAATTAGGTAGTCCTCAAAAAAATCTATCCATTGAATATAATTTTAATATGTTTTGGTTTGATTATGTATTTATTTTCAAGTTTTTTTAAACATAGGTTTTGTTGCCTATATTTCACCTACAGTTTAAATCAGGTAGGATAATCATATGTTAGATCTTCAGAGGCCAATAGAACATTCACACAAGGGAAAATACTCTACATCTATTGCTAGGTCATGGGGAACTCAGTGGGAGAAACTGCCCTAGGGAGATTCAACATGAAAATCATCTAAGGAGAAAGTTGGCAGGACATTTCTGAGGTCTCGCTAACTAGTGGGGGTTCCATTAGGTCCGAGTGCTTCAAACCAAGGATCCTATCAGTGTGAGTTGTCTTTAAACAAATGGTCTCAGTGACCATTAAAGTCCCCCCGACAATGATAAGGTTGAAGCATTATCGGCATAAGGAGCAACCATCAAAGAAGGGTCTCCCCAACTCATAATGTCTCACCGAGATTAGAGCTTGGCAAGAGGTGAAGGGCCTGACAAAAGGTCTCATTGAATGGAGAAGGTCTTACCGATCAAAGGGAGGCCTCACCAAAACATGAAAGGGCTTGCCAATAGTTGAAGATATCACCCTAAGGTCCTACCAACACCGGGAAGGTTGCCTGGAGTGGTGACGGGGATTCCGGTTCCAGTGCTGATACATCGAATGATTCAAAACCATTCACACCGATGCTGCTTGATGGCAGGCCCCAGCTGCTATGATACTAGTTCCCCACCTGGAATAGGCTTGGCTCCCCCCGATGAACCCTGGTACTGAGCCTCCGCTACTAATGAAACTCCTGCCTCTTCCGTGATCTAACATTGCCGCTCGATCTAGAACTGGCATGGATGTGAGAACCAACAAGCTCTTGCCCCTACAGGGTACCCCAGTTCCCAAGGGAGCACCACTATATGTAACAGCTCCATCCACATTCTGGGGGTGTGGATTGAGTAGATCCAGTTAGAACTCTGAAAACAAACTCTTGGCACAGGTGTAGATGGGGCTCATCAGTCCCAAGCTATTGTTCAGTCTCTCCCCACCAGGTCTGGATTGGAATCACATCCAATCTAGAGGAAGGCTAGGGTGGGGTATGTATGGTGGCCCATATGCACCCCTGCTCAGATGAATCAAAGTAAACTAATTGCAAGGGTAGTGGTAACGAGTCGATAGGGAATCTGAATCCCTACTCTTTTGCACCCACCACCCAATCCTGGGATGGATACTAATCGCTATTACCATCCATTGATCATAGATACTGATACAACAGCTTGAGAAGATATGGTGATTCGAGTAAGGCCGGGTAGGCCCCTAAGGGGTAAGGAACACGAATGAATAACTACTGCCCGTCTCTATCTGGATGTGTCTGGGACCAGGCCTTCTGGGCTTGCTGGGGGAGGAGTTCGGAGCTAACTAGGAATGAGAGAGGGGATTAGACATGGGTTCTAGGGCAGCACTAGGAGGAGACCCTAACTCCTTCCCCTACCACTTATGAATAGATTTATATATAGATATAGAGGGGGTCGACATCATCATGATTCTACATCGTGTTATATACGTGATATGACTGATGGCCTATCTATATCTATGTTGGAGATGGAACAACTAATCTACTGAAGTGGGGGGCTCCCACCCACCCCCAAGCCCCATTATAGCCCGACCTTGGTTGCTGACTCAACCAATAGGTTTACTCACCCTGTATCCCTATAACTCACGTAGGTAGGTTGCTGCCCTCGGGTTCGAAGTCATCTAGGATATATAACTAGCACTCAACTGCAAGACCCCACCATCCAAGGCAGACCCCACTATCTGCTAGCGCACTGTCTCAGGCTTCGCCCACTATGAACCCTAGCTTCTAACCAGGGGGTGGGAGGATATAGAGATGTAGCGAACTCCCTTAGAGCTTCGCTCACTAACCATATGTGTCTTACCCACCGACCATACTTGTCGTGGGGTGGGTGGCAAGCCCTTTTGTCCCCCCACCCGCCCCTTGGCCTCCCATCCCCCCAAAACCCACATAGAATTGTAGGGGCCTCCCACCCGCTCGCTCCATAGAATAGTAGGGTTGACCATGCCCTAAGGCGAAAGGGTCGGTGGGGTCAAGACCGACCATACTCACATATAATTTGGAATAAGCTTACCCCATAGAATAGTAGGGCTAGTTACAGATGTTTCTATGAAATCATTTATGCACTCACAACCAATAGTAGGGGCCCTACTCTCTACTATATATAGCCCTACTCAATAAAGGTGGGGCTTGACTGGGATTTCTTCTATATGTGATATGGAAGCATCGATATTACGTCCATAGAGATAGAGGGTTCGAACAAGATTCCCCTTGCCGGGTGGTGCATAGGGCCCCTACTATTCTATGGTAGTCGGTAGATTATTGTAGGGCCTGGCGTACTCTATATCCTCCCACCCCCCCTCAGGGGGCCCACCCTGCTTCCCAATCGGCTAGCCTCCCACCCACCCCTATAGTTGGGTGGGGAACTATTGTTGGTCGAGGGTGAGAAATCGACCTGGGAGATAGCATTGATTGAGCTCAACCTGCTATTCTTAGGGATAAGAAATTCATTCCGGCTAGTTGCACCTCATTTTTCAAGTTCCTTAGGTACGTAGGCTTCGAGAGCATAGCATCATTGGAGAGAGGGCTTGAGAGTGAAGCTTCGGGTGCCCTACGGATGAACCCCTATCAATCATTGGCAGGTGCCTGTTGTCAAACCCCCTACTCTAGATAGGGCAAGGAGTTTTGTAACAACATTCTCATATTCTGAGCATTCCTCCATCTACAGTAGTAGAGGGAGCGCAGCATTCTTGATTCGCATTCCTCTCTCTAGCATTCTGCCCTACGGGCCGAGCTCACAACCCTTTTGTTTATTTAATTGCTTGCTTCAAGGCCCATTAGAATAGTACGGAAACTACAAAAGAGTATTCATTTTATTCATCTAGCTAGTAGCAAGAAGTACTCATCGGTCGCAACGGTGGGCATCAGTAGAGAGGGGGTGAGGGTGGGTGGCATGGGCTTGCATTGGATGGAATTCATTTGGGGTGGGAGGAGATAGATGGGCGAAATGACTAGGATGGGATAAGGCCACTAATGAATAAGTGAATGTTCCTTCGACCAATGCTGCTGTAGCTGAGGCTCTTATACAAAAAGAGGTAGTGCCCTTCAATCCAGCGGTCTGGAATCTCTACATTGATAAGTGGTGGGTACCAAGAAGATGGAATAACTGAGAAAGCCCAGAGCCGAACCTGCTTGTGTCCTATCCTCCATCACTGATGTTCCAGCTGTAACAAACAGATCACCCTACCATACTCTATTCAACGTGCCTAAGCCTCGCCCGCACGTCTGGAATGGATGAAAGAAAGGGCCTCATGCCCTTAGAATAGTAGGGGAGGGTTGGTGGGAAACTATAGTTGCTCCACCCATAATTAATGAGTCAATTAATCTCCTTCATCATCAGCAGGGCGCTAAAAGGAAGAATCTCCATTTCATCCATAATGCACACTTCTCAGCGAATTCAACGTCTCATGTCCCATAGCGATGGGTGGGAGGAAACAATCCTAGATATTTATTTTCTACTCATTGCAATACTGCATCTTTATTTTATAATCATTGCAATTCTAGGTTATATCTATTGTCGGGTAGGGATGTAGTATATTGTTTGGAACAGACATTAAAATATTGCCAATTATTTACCAGGGAGGGTTATATCTATTGCCCGACATAGAGATGTGGCAATAACATGCCCACTTTGCAAAATTTGCAAGAATAGGAACAATGGATAATAAGTTGCATCTATAACATGGGCAGCAGGATTCATCTCAAGTGACTGAACAGAGAGAAAGGAATCCCTCCTCGGTACAGATAGTCTGTACAAAGGATTAGCAATCCACCGCCCATAGAATTGTAGGGGCCCCTCTTCTCCATAGTCTTTTAATTGGAATGTCAGATCATGAATATGCAGTATGAATTTTGGGATGTGTAAGATATGGGGATGAGATATTTTGAAAGGTCAGATTAAAATTATTGAACGTGGAAACCAAGGATGGAACGAAGGATGAAGGAAGCAACCAATACTTATCTTACCTACCCAACCTTACCTACCTTAACACCACCTACACTTACACCTACACTTGCACCAACACATACAAAAAATATACTTGCACATGAAAAGGAGTTCGCCAAGGGGAAGGGGTTTCTACGTGATGTCTTGGAAGACTAAGGGGATCTTGCCAACATGGATTTCCTTCGATACAGTGTTTTTTTTTTTCCCTAAGGTTTCCTCGAAGTGAAGATGTCTCCTGACTGAAGGAGAAATAAACACATCACCAAGCAGGATGGAGGTTATTGCCAAGAGGTCTGGTCGATGGAGTTGAGTCATACCAAGAGGAATGCTCTTGACATAGGTCGAATCCTTCACCAGGATGTCATGCTGATCTATGGGGGGTCTCGCAGAAAGGATAGCCTTCAGTGTATGTCAAGAGACTTCATTAAGAGGTCTTATCGATTATAGGTCTCCCCGACAATCACTCTTGAAGCGGCATAGACAAAGGAAGTGAGCTTCAAAATAAGGTCATACCAAAGTGTCAATATCTCAACAATAGTAAAGGGCACCCACCAAAAGAAAAAATGAAGGGATAAAGTCTCAGCGGCCTGATGGGGTCTCACAGATGAGGAGGCTTTCAGTATGACGTTCCAAGTTAGGGGAAGGTTTCCCCAACTCGATGTTGTCTTGCTAACAAGAGGGCAGCTCGGTGGAATGAAAAGACCTCGGTGGGAGGTCTGGGTGAAGTCAGGATTTTTTCTCGACAGGAAAGTAGCATCACTAAAGATAAGGTCTCCCTAACTCCGATGTCTCATTGACAACAAAAGGAGCCCGAGGGGGAAAAAAGAGGTCAGCAAGATGTCTTCCTAATAGGAGGGATCTCATCGAAGTATTTTTCGCTTTGACAAGAGGTCACGCTGACGCCAAGGGGTCTTGCCAAAATGAAATGAAGCTCGGTGGAGGGTCTCACCAACACACCAATGTCTCATCAAAAGCAAGCTAAGCTCACCAAGAGCTGGAAACTTTGCCCAAAAGTTTCACAAATGCAGAATGTCTCCCCAATATAAATGACATTAGCAGAGCTCCCAGCCATCGCGGTAAGGTCTTGTCGAGATAGTGTGGTCTCAGCGAAAGGATGAGTATCGGTACAACATTTGATCCTTGCTATGATGTCTTCCTGACTTGATAATGTCCCGCCAAAGAAAATATGGAGCCCAGTGGAGTGAAATGCATTCAGGGTGATATCAATAAGCTCTTACCAAAGCAATGAGGGGGTTCTCAGGGTAATGTTTTTCCTTCGATAAATCATCTCACCAACAATCGGCTATCTTGGCGACCACAGAGGCAATATCAACATGGTCTTTTAGGGCTCGCTAAGAGCTCTTAGTAATAGCTCCATGTTATGCTGATGGTTGTGGGAAGATTTAATCGAATTGGGGAGACATAGTTGGTGTCTCACCAACATGTGATTCAACAGGAAAAGCTTTTGACCATCTAGGAGTCTGCGTGTAGTGTACCTAGCCAATCAAGGAGAACTATAGGTGAATCATTGGCAGCTTGACCAATGTCAAGAGAATCTACAGAGTGGGAATCAACGTGGATCTGTTCTAGACTCAAGAGCATTCAAGACACTCAACAAGGGGATTTAGTAGGTGGACACAAGGACCAGAAGTAAATACATCCAGTAGCTTCAAAAGATCTAAAGGTATTTCTCCAAGCAATTGATCTTCACCAACATACACAGTAGGGACACGCAGGCTGCAGTATTAATTTCAATCAAAAGATCTGGGGATAGAGATTTCTGAGCCAGATATTTTTGTAAGCCCTAAGGGGCCGACACAGTCTATATATAATGCCTTTTTTTCCTTTTTGTAAACAGTTGGAATAATACATCCAGAAGAGTTAGTGTTTTTTAGCTATCCTTCCTCAACTGATGTATATTTTGTAACCCAGTTGAAGTTTGGAATGTGAAAAATAGAGTTCACCAAGAAAGCAAGTGTTATTTCTTATACTACTCCCATTTTTGTGTCTTAACTTGTGCAAGTTTTTCTTTAACAGTGTTTCTTTCAATCTGTATTCATACCATAAAGCTATGAATTTTGTCTCTTCCTTCTTAAGATATGTATGTAGATCAAACCTTTCAAGAACGATGCATAAGACTGAAAGGGCCATGTGAGTATCTAAATAAATTGTAGTTAAGCTTTCTCAATGTGTTTGTATCTTGTTTTTCATTTCATGATTTCTCATCAAATTAGGTGTATCACCATAGGAATAGTTCATTTTAGTTCAATCTTTTGTACGCATCCTTCTCCCTTTACCTTCACAAGATCATTAGTTTAAGTGATACCCAAAGGAAGCCGGCCTTCTCCAAAGGTTCACTTCAATATTAGGTGACCCACAGCCCTAGAGTGATCCAATGTTTCACTAGAAAGCTTAGTTAGTTTTACAACTTTGCATAGGGTGCATTTCTAGGTGACAACAGGTTTTTCACCAAAAATCAAGCTCTTTGTTCTACACATGCAAAAAAATAGTAGATTATAAAAAAAAAATGAAAATATATGAGTGCACTAGATATTGAAGTCTTTGATCAAATAAAAAAATTGAATTTCGATACATACAAAAAAGTTATGCATTATACGGTGGCACTCTGCCTTAATTGTAATTGGTTTGACTTTGAAACTTGATTAAAGAAAAAAATTTAATAAAAAAATATATGTTAGAGTAAAGGTTTTAACTTAATTATGTTAATTAAGTTACCTTTATTCCTCTCTTAAGATTTCACTTTAGTTTGCATATTGTGACTTTAATAATTATATTAATTATTAAATGTCTACCTATTAGGGTTACTTTTAGGTTTTGCATTATCTCCTTTTAATGATTGATCTTTGTAATTATTTCATCAATTCAGCTAATGCAATCTCTCTTGAACCTTACAGAGTAGCCTTTCTTTTTTGTCTCCATCTCTTCCTTTCTGTGACAGGTTATGTACATGTAGGTGATCTTTGAGGTCTGTGAAGTTGGCTTTCTCAACTTCTACATAGTATCAAAGCTCTAGACCTACTGCTTCCTATTCGTGTTTTGAAGGATCTTTTTAGAGCTTCAAGGGTTTCGGGTTTTCATTTTTTGATCCAAGAGGTGGGTTTTTTTAGTGCATCCAAGGTCAAATAAGATATCTACATTGAATCCAGAGCTACCAGAATAGTCAAGATCAACCTTTGTTTCGTCAAATTTGGCTTTTGTTTGTCAGATATGTGAGGGTTTGAAGAAAGGGTTTTTTTTGCTAGATCCAAGGAGTTCTCAAATTTTTAGATCAATTTGAGCCCAAACGAACCTCACCGTTGGGTCCAGAGTGGCCAAAAACCTAATGATTGACTGTAAACTCGCCTATATTTGGTTCAATTGATTTCTGAGGCAATTTTTTTCCCGTACAACCATACACATGGATCGAGGTAAAATTTCATGAAATAAAAATTCTGCAATAAGAGATTCATAGTTTTTTGTTTCACTAAAAAAATAAATAAATTAAAAACTTTTAAAATAAAGCTTTGAAAAAAAAAAATTGTTTAAAAAAGAAAAAGAAAGAAAGAATTCCTTGGAGGTATGTACCTGTACAAGGTACTGTGCAGGTACTGACTTGGATAGACCTATGTAGGCGTACCTTCCCATGGCCCTTTTTTTATGATTTAAAAAAAAAAATAAACATTTTTTTTATGATTTTTTTTTTTTAAATCACAGCTTTTTTTTTTTTTTAAATCAAAGTTTTCAATTGTATATTTTTTACGGTTTTTTTTTTTTAAACTTTTTTTTTTTAAGTCTAGTTGTGCAAATCTGCCGACAGCCATTTGACTACAAAATTTAGGCTCAAATTTTTGTTGTGATGGTTGTATGACTGTTAAATTTAATCCAACACTAGTTGTTTTCTCCCTTTGGAGTTGTTTTCTTCTAGAGGCCATAACTTGGGCATATGATATCATTTTCTAGAAAATGAGTTATCATTAGAAAGCTGCTTCTATCAAATTTTGAGTGGTCTGGTTCTCAGGACTTCATTTTTCTATTGGTGCATTCTACAGCCAGTTGTAGTCAGAGGAATTGTTTTTTGTCCCAAGCTCATAACTTTGATCAGTTTCTTCATTTTTTGCAATCTCAGTGGCATTTGAACCATATTTATAAGCTCTTTAGTTCTATCCATGTAATTTTTTTAGATTTCACTCTAGGTATATTTTATTTAGTTTTCTATTTTTTCACACTCTAGTGAATTACCTAGACATATTAGCTTTTGGAAACTTCTCGTTTGCATGGGTTGCTTTGTTTTTGGCTATTCTTCATGTATTTCTAGTTTTTTTGTCCCTTTTTGACATTATGGGCATCATTTGTAAGCAATATTTTATGTAAATGCACTAAGATAAAGTGCTAGACTATTGTACATGTATTTTAGGGATTTTGCACATAAGGTTGTGCCATATATTATAAAGTGTCATGGGGGGTTGTGTAGTGCCTTTGATTTTTCCATCACACCATTGTCCAATGAGTGTCCCTCCATGACAATAGTGGATCCTTATGATTCCAGCCTCATGCATGTGTGCTTTGTTTTTGCACACCACTTTTTCAGTTGCAAGTGCTTTCCTGTGCACTTTCAGATGTTGTTTCTTCTCCTTCATGCACTACAGGGTGTTACACAATATTTCAGTGGATCTTTCAAGCTCTCCCTGTCAGCATTATGGGGGGTATTATACTATTCATGCTAACGCTTCCTTGGTTTTTCCTTGGAAGGAATCTTGCATTCTCAGTTGATTAGTGTTTTTTAGACTATTGATACTTGTGCCATCTATATCTTCATTCTAGGTGTTTTCCTTTTTTTTCCATCTGATTCGAGTAGTTTCATTTGAGGCACTCATGCAGATTGTTCTCTTCTTGATCTTGATCATCCTATCTTGAAAGGAGCTTTTTCAACACCATAGCAGTCATCTTTTGATAGTTGTTTGTAGTTTCTTCTACTTCAATGATGTTCTTCATGTGTTTCATCTCTTTTTGCAGTAGAGTATTTCCCATGAGGTTTTCTCTATTTCTCCACTTTATAGAGATTTGGTTGTATTTGGGTACCTGATCAGGCCTAGCTGTCAGGACCCTTGTTTGCTTTCATGCATTGTAGTTACCTTTGCTTTCTTGCCCATGTTTGTAGCTGCACTCTTGCTCATCTTAAGGGGAGGTGTTAGAGTAAAGGTTTTAACTTAATTATGTTAATTAAGTTACCTTTATTCCTCTCTTAAGATTTCACTTTAGTTAGCATATTGTGACATTTAATAATTAATATAATTATTAAATGTCTACCTATTAGGGCGACTTTTAGGTTTTGCATGATCTCCTTTTAAGGATTGATTTGTGTAATTATCTCATCAATTCATCTAATACAATCTCTCTTGAAGCTTGCAGAGCACCCTTACTTTTTTGTCTCCATCTCTTCCTTTATGTGACAGGCTATTTGCTTGCAGGTGATCTTTGGGGTCTGTGAAGTTGGCTTTCTCAAATTTTACACTATCTAACCAAGTGGAAGAACTAGATATCAGAGTCACAAATCTAAATTTAAAATAATTAGAATTTCATCCTTCATGGAAAAAATTTATGCGTTATATGGTGAGCATCACTTTTTGAAAATGTTGTTTTATGAAGAAAAAAAACTAGTTTTCGAGGGAGACGTAAAAGGAAGTGCAATTTGATTCCAAAATTTTGAAAACAATATATTTAGAATCTAAATACAAAATGACACGAAACTCTAGTTTGCATCATTTTCAAATTCCTCATGGTTTATGCACTATGGGTATGTGCAGGATCATCATGGATAAAATAGGCCCTTAAGTGGCAAAAAAATTAGAAAAATTAGAGTTAGGAAAATTGACTTAAAAATTTGAATAAGTTATTTATATTATTTCAAAAATATGTAAGAATAGAATTTATAGAAAATTGAATGTAGTTTCTAAACTACTAGGTTTATTTAAAAAATAAATAAATCTATTTGGTGAAAAATTGAAATTTCAATGGAGTATTACTTAAATTTCAGGGAAAAAATAAGAAATAGGTGTCTGTTTGACCACCCAAAACACAATAAAATGATAATAGTTTTTTATAATATTTTAGATATAAGTAGAGGACTCATGTCCAAATGTGATGCATATTTTTTGCAATTCTTTTCCAGGTAAATAATTAATTATGAATTTTGTATTACAAATTTTAAAAATTATAAAAACCCGTAAGTCTAACCACCTTAACTTGTTCAATACATCATAAAATTCAATTTTATTTTCTTTAATCCTATAGTATGCAAAACATCAAATGTGATGCATGTTTTGGATTCAAAAAATGTGATACCATTTGAAATTTATAGATGTTTTTCAATCATCCTATCAATTAGGACTTTAGTCATAATTCAAATAGAAAATGAATAATAACTATTTATTAAATTCAAAGTTAAGTATAATTTATATCGGTGGAAAGTTGAGAATTTCCTTTAAAAACTATTTTTGTTTCATCAATTTTGGGTTAAAAAAAGGTCGCCAGCCACATGGGCCATCATATCAGTTACATATTCCCACTTTTTGGCCCATCGTGATCCTGCACATACCCCTATAGGTGCTTGAAAGTGAGTATTTAGTTAAAAAATTATTTCAATGTCTAGTTTCGCCAAAAATTATAAACCACTATTCTGTGATCACCCCACAAGTGTGTATAAATAAGTGTTTTTACATCCATTTTACCCACATTTTTCAATTTCACTAATTCACTCATTCATTCAAGCTTTCAAGCACTTTGCATCATTCAATCAAGCATTAATCAAGTATCTTGGAGAAACCATTGATATATCTTTAGATTTTTTTAGTAAGGTTGGTGAGTTTAGGAAATTTGCGTGTTGTTCATTCATCTTTCCTTGTTCATTTCATTCCATTGCTTCATTAAGGGTTTGATTACCAAAGTGGGTATTTGACCAAGGCAAATCCCTATAACCTAACCCTTAACCACTTTTCCCCTTTTGCATGTGTGTTTGAAGAATTTTGTATGCATATTTATCAAGCAATTAGGTGTTGAAAGGTGGTTAAGAAGTCAATAAAGTGTTTCAAGTCAACTACAACCTATTTCAAGCTTGGACATAACCTATAGTCCATTTTTGTAGATTTGACTTCGTCAACCTAACAAGAAGACAAGCTTAGATTAGGTGCTGCAAAATTGGTCCCTGATTTCACAGAATTTTGGGAGATGAACAATTCACTATTAGTGGTGAATGAGTCCCACCATAAGGCTGGAAATCCAAATTTTATCAAATTCTGGATCCTGACACATGAAAACCTATTTTTAGAAGCTTTCATCAGAAGTAGGACTGATTCACCATTAGTGGTGAATGATTCCCACTAGTGAATTTTAGTGATTTTTGTCATCATTCAAGATACTCCAAATTCTTCATCCTTTGCCCAAGTGCATTGTGATTTAACCTTCTTCATCTCTTTTTTTCATTTGTTCATCTTTTAGTTCATGCTTGTACATAACATTGTGTTTTCAAACATTACATATTTCTTAGGTCTTGCATTCATAATCGATCAATTACTTAGCTTAGTTGCATTTAGATCATCTCATTTAGTCATAATCACATTATACACATCTTAATTTGAGTGAACCACATTGATTTTTTGTGAGGTTTATATCCCTCCTTTTAGGTGAAACATCCTAAGAGTGCAAGAGTAGCCTATAAGCCTCATGCCCAAAAATATATGGTTTAGTACACAAAATAAGTTAAAGATGAATTTTGTACCATGCAAGATCCTAAAGAAGTATGATTTAGGACATGCATATGAGGTAGAGTTATCCAGTGAGATTCATGTTTCACATGTGCTTAACATTATTGATTTGGCAAAATATCATGAAGAAGATAAGGAGAATGAATTGAAAGAGGCATCGTGGAATGTTCCAGTGCCTACTTCAGAAAGGAAGAGATAGAATAAATTTTGGATATCCATGGTAGAAGAAGGCCTTTTAAAGATTCATCATGGTTGTTTGAGTATGAGGTTAGCAATCTTGGTTTCCCTCTAACTCCTAAGAATTGACAGGGTCACTTTTCAAACTAGCTTGGGTGTCTAATGGAAGAGCATCGAGGGCGTAATAGCAATCTTGCATCACCCAAAAAGTATTATTTCCTTTTAATAAGGGCTAAATTTAGCAGGTTTACTATTTCTAGTAAGTTTGCATTTATGCACTGTTGGGCATGAAATCTTACACAAAGCTCCAAAATGGTAAATTGAAGCGAATGGAGAAGAAATCACTTCAATATCATTTGTCATTTGAGAGATTGGAATTTCATTTTTTGAAAATATTATTCAAATCTTCAAAGTCAATTTTGAGGCTGTTAGAGGCTCCAAATGGGCCTAAAAATTAGTAGAAAATGATAGATGTTTTCCTTTAGGACCTACTTTTTGGCCAAACATCTCTTGAGAGATTTTTGAAAAGATATTATAATAGAAAATTCTAAGATTGAATCAAAAGATATGACCCTATGAAGTTGTACTACCAAAAATTAATAAAATTTCAAAATATCTTCTTGGGGAAGTTACACCTTCCAAACAAAGCATGTGAATGGAGTTTATAGAGGGAACCTAGAGTAGAGTGGATTGTGGCTCTAATTTGAGGATTTGAAAATTCATGTAATCAAAACACCCATGTGATGGCCATTGTAATGTTGTAATTTCATTGTCATTTTAGTGATAATAGAAAATATTTGCTTCCTTCTTGCATATTGTTTGTGTAATTCTATGGTTTTTTTGTGAGTTTCAAATTGTAAGTGGACTACCCAGCATAAAAAACATAGGGGTTTTCCCTGTAACTTAGTTTTATAGCTTCATAACTAGTCATAGTCACTTCATCAACTTCCTAGGACTTATTTTTTATCCTCTTCATAGCCGAACTACTTTTGTAATCTTGTAGTGATCTCGACCAAAAAAATATTTTTTTTGGGCCAATCTATTGGGGGGGCAATACACTAGGATTCATTTGTTTATTGGAGCACAATTGGTGATTAGGTAAAATCATATTTAAAAAAAAATCTTCCAAGTTGTATCGGAT
Source organism: Sequoia sempervirens (assembly GCA_007258455.2). NCBI lineage: Eukaryota > Viridiplantae > Streptophyta > Pinopsida > Cupressales > Cupressaceae > Sequoia > Sequoia sempervirens. The sequence continues at coordinate 100,786,140 of VDFB02358134.1, read as the reverse complement.
ATTTGAAACAACACAACAGGTACTTTGCTTCAAAGAGGGGTGAAATGTACACCTCAAAAATTTCCTAACTATATCACACATCTTGATTTCATCTACTAACACCACTTTCTCTTATATTAACCTAATTCCCCTATTTTATTAAATAATGTTCAATTATTTAGTTATATACACATTATTCTCCTATTAACTAAATAATTAAGGATATTTGATTAATTCATTATTTTCACTCTAATTTCCCTCTTGACTAGATAATTCATAATTATTTAATTAAAGACCTTAATTCTTCCAACTTTCACAATTAAATGATTCTCATAATTTTTCAATCAACTAATTTTTCTCTAATCCTCCATATTACATAAAGAATATTCCCTAAAGTATATTCCTTTTTCAAATTGAAATTCTTCCCTCCAATTTAAAATATCTTGAACATGATTCCATAAATTAGGGGATGTTGTTGAGCCTCTTATAAATTATGAACCCTAGATTAATCGTTGATCCACACCTCAATAAATTATAAGCCATTGATTAATTAATTGATCCACACTCACCTTCTTAGTAATATTTCATCCATTGATTACTCTTTTCAATCCCAACCATTGACCAATATTTCTAAAATCCATAAATTTACAAAGCCTTTCAACATGAATTTTATTCACAATCTTCATAGCACCCTTGGTCTCTTGAGTTCTTGAGTCATTCTTAACCAATTCTATAGCATCATTGCGAATCAATTATCTTCAAATCAAGATTTTGCAAATAGATTAGGAAAATTTGAGCACTCCATATGAATAGACTATAAGTTTGTTTGAAATCCATACTAGAATTGGGAGTTTTACACATTAGTTAGATTCAATTGCTTTAAATTATATCTGTAATGCTTTTGATTAAGTCTTTTAATGTTATTGATAACATTTCATTGAATATGGATCTATTTGATCAATATTTTTATTTTATTTTAGTTCAATTAAGGTATTATTTGACCATCCAAGCTAAGCATATTCCAATAAGTAATACTATATTTATATAACGTAGCATATAAGATTTTTTATATTAAATATAGTTTATATTATATTAATATTAATAATTCATAATATATATTAATTTATCATGTATTATGTTATATAATAATATTTTCAATATATATTAACATTAATATTACATGCTATATTTTAATCTCTAGTGATATTTATATTTATTAATATTTCTAAGTAAAAGAAATGGATATCTATATCTATTGGATATTCGTTTCGCTTTGGAATTTTCTTTGGGGCTGTCCAACTTGAGAAGCCAATTTCCCCAACATGTTGAGAGGGGTTGCAATGGCATTTTGAACTTCACTTGTAATATCCCTCATGTTGTTGTTTGGACTTGTTATCTTTCTATGCTTTTTACTTGATACTTTGAGACTTTGATAGTTAATGTTATTGTTTGGATTGGTGGATTTGGTAGTTTAGACTACTTGATGATTATGCTACTTCATTTGAGGACATGGATATTATTATATGAACTTATGATTACTTTTGGTTGGGTGACGTTTAATTTGATTTCAATAATACATTGTGATGTAGTGGTTTAGTAATTAATTTATGATGTGATCAGCTAGTTTAGCAATGTTACTTTATATTTAATGTTGTAATTGATAGAATAGTTTTGGTGAGAGGACAATGTAGCACCACTCATTCACGAGTTCCCTTCTACACTGAAATTTCTTTTCACAATGTGATGTTTTGATTATATATATACATGTACACAATCTTGTTTGTATGCAAGAATTGTAGGTACAGAGTCTTGATACCACTTGTTTAGTAGGACAGGCCAAGCATCAATTTAACCCAACAGGAATGATGTTGAAATAGAGATGAAAAGGAAGTCACCCCATCCCATGTTTTGGCAAACCATCTTGATTGAATGGTATTGTGTGTCTTTGACTTTTGTCATTTTTGCAATTTAATATAGTAGTTTATGTGAGTGTATTTTTGGGAATTATTATACATTGATGTTTTCTATGATGTTATTATATAATTAAATGATGTTAATAAATGTTGATATTAGTGTTGGAATTTTTTTTTTTAAATATAAAGTCTTATATTAAAAGTCATGTGATTTATTTAAAAGTGTAAATTAAATTATTTTAAATTTAGTGTTTTGATAATTTAATTAAATAAGCATGTTGAGGATAATTTTGAAATAAATTAATTGAAGATATTAAATTGTGTGAATTACAAGTAAAGCTTGCAAAATCATAATTAAAAATAAAAAAATATTGTTAAATGGGAAAAAAATCAATAAAAGAATGAAAAGATGAAAAGGGCCAATGGGTGTTGAGTTTGGCTATAAAGCTGGGAATAAAATTAAAAAAATTATTTTAATTTGGATTTTTAGAGCTTTTGAAAAAGAAGAAGATATATTTTTATTTAATAGAAAATTTGTGAGATTTTGCATTCATTGGGAAAAATTGACAGAAGTTATAGAAAATATTGAGGTTTGGGAATGGGACTTTCCCTTGTTCTTCTTTTGTAGTAAATTATTTTAGCTTTTCATTGTTCTAGAAGAGAGGTTATTTGGAATTAAATTTTAGGTTCTAAAATTGGAGCAAGGAAATCTGGAGGAGAAGTTTTGAAGGAAGGAACAAGAGCTTTTCAAAAAGGATTTAGGGATCAAGCAAAGCTTCATCAAGTTTTCAATAGTGTAGGACTCTAGGTTCCATTTTCTTATTCTCTAGGTTTCTCTTTTCAAAGAAAAATTGAAATAAATAAACAAATATGCTTTTTGGGAAGGAACAATTCTTTCAGAGTTTTAGAAATTTTTTGAGTTGCAAACAAACAGAAGAAATGCTTTTGAATTTTTGTTTGAAAATGTTCATTATTTTTTTTTTATCATTCTGTTGTGGAAAAGATCAATCTACCTTTCTTTATGAATGAATTTGTTGTTTTTGGATATATATATATATATATACACACTTTTTAAAAAATGTATATAAATATTTACATATATATATATATATATATATATATATATGTCATAAAATTGTACAGAGATCTATGACATAACATATTATATTTAGCTGATTGAGATATATAAATTTATATTTATATATTTATATATTTATATATGCTTATACAAATATATATACATAAATTTATGTATATAGATTTGTTCATTTCGAAATTGTTTGGTCATACTTGAGAAAACGCTTCATTTGTTTTCTTTAAATAAAATGAAATATAAAAAAACAATTAATTTAAAATTTTGGGAAGGGATAGCCCTAGCTACACCCCGCCATACCTTTCGCAGTACCTATGATTGCCACAACAGTCTTGAAGACTATTGTGCATAGCAATCATAAAGACTGTTGTGCACAATAGTCAATAAGACTGTTGTGCGTAGTCTGCAGCCATAGGGCTGTGGATTGTACAAGGTTGAATGACCTTATTAATGGCGACGCTTTTTTTAAAAGAAAAGTTTTTTTATGCATTTTTTTGTTTTTAGATATTTATATATATATATATATAATGTATATCTACAGTTTGATCAAAAGTTTAATCAGTGTTGATTTTCTTTTTAATTGTGAATAAAACAAAAAATTATATATACATAGATTTTATGTGTGTGTATATATATATAAATATATATATATATACAAAAATAAATATTATTATTTATCGATTATGGTTTAATTAAGAAGTTATGAAATTTAGCTTTGTTGGTTACTTGTAAAGAAGAAAATTAAATATTATGTCAAAGTTGTTATTGAACTTTTATTTCAAATTGTATCGTGAAAATAATAGAAATTATAAATGCAATTAAACCAGTTGTTTATTTTGGATTTACAAAAATAATGGGCGTATGTTAAATGGTATCTTGAGTTATAAGATCATGTGATTTTGTGATTACCATTTTATTATTGTTTTGGATTTTTCTTTCAATGTGGGAACCCTATTGTATTTTTGGACCCAATCATGGATGTTGTGATCCTTAGATTTCCAGAGGCGTGATTTTATCATTGGATGTTATCCTTGTTTTATGTGCTCTTGGTGTTGCAAAATATTAGTATTATTATTTTGGAAAGGTTGTACGAGTTTTGTTCAAACTTTGATTATATGTTTAGCAAGATGGGTAATGCTTCTCATGTCTTTAGTTGAGATATATGCTTTGTTCTTTATGGTACAACCCTTGCTTGATGTTGATTATGTTTGGGGTCTCAAGGAGAGTGGCTCTTCGTGGGGGTTGGCGCCTCAAAGAGAGGAAGGGCTTAGGATAATCCACGTAAGAGTAGATTAACAAGTGAAAACCTAATAATAGAACTTAGGGGGATGGCTAGTAAAAAAATATAAGACAATCTTGGATACCTCATCTAACCATTAGTGCTATCACAGACTAATGGTAAATTCTAAAGGTCATGGTCGGAAAAGTTGTAACCTCATCCTCAAGAGAGGTTAACAACTTTGCATGAGTCGCCCTATGGGGTCGGTGCCTCAAGTAGGAGGAAGGGCCAGGATAACCATAGATGGGGACCAACACCTCAATATGGAGGAAGGGCTAGGATAACCCATGTAGGCTATGCGATGACACTCTCCACTTGATTCCCTTCTACTTTTCTTTCTTGTTTGCCTCTGGAAGTGTGTTATGATTGTTGTTTTTAGATTCATTTGGAAGTGTATTATGATTGTCTCTTTGGTTTACTTGGTATGTGGTTAATGGTTATTGCCTTTGTTTATTTATGATGTGTTTTATGGTTTAGGTTATTATGATTGAGTCTTTGTTTTTGTCGTTTATGATCTATGTATTCTTGATGTTGTTATTAGAGTATTGTACTATGTTATTCTTTATTGGAGTTGTCTTATGGAATTCATGGTTGTGATTACTTCCTTGTCACCTCTGAGCACGAGGGGTGGGTTATTTATAACCCACGTGGTTGGCTAGAACGTGCTTCGCACCCATTAGGTTCCCCATCAATGTTCATTCTTCTCAGCACTCTTTAGTTGGAACTTGTACCTGATATTCATTTTGTAATTCAGGCATTATTTGTACTATATATTTATCCCACATGTATGGGAGATTTCATTGTATTCATTTATTGAGAACATGTAATGTATTATATGATGACGTATTAATTATGCACCTCTGTAACCATTCAATTTGTGTGATTTATTATGGTTGTATCACAGGATGTAATTATACTTTTACTTGTGGTTACATGGATGTACTTCAGTAAATGGTTATTGTAATGTTATGATGGATGTAAATTTAGATAAGTTATTTAGCTTTATCTTTTATCTTTTTTCTATGCGTTTGTTATGCTATGTGACCTCGTGCTCCCTAGAGGACTTGAAGTTATGATGTTAATGTGCAATGTAAATATGTTTTAATGTTTTGTTATATGTTTACTTTGTATTATTAAAAAATAAAAATGTGTGCATTGTTTTTTCCTTTAGGGTTTGCACAATAGGTGTTACATCACCAGGTGCTGTCATAATAGTGGTTTACAATTCCCAAGAGGAACGAATTTTAGCTGAAATCACATATTTTTAGAAAATATAATGATTTAAGCCTTAAAAAGTTCCATTTTAAGGATTCCAATTGAAAAGGGTTTGATCAAATCACCTTAGATCAAACCCCCTTGGATAGAACCTCGCTAGTTTTAAACCATACCTATAAATGCGTCTCCTTTACACCTATCAAAATGCTGATAAAAAATAACTTTTGATTTAGATTTTGGGGGATCAAATGAATTCATTTAAAATTTATTTCAAATGATTATGGTATTCCTCAGAACAAGCTATCCAATGAATATAATTTTAATATGTTTTGGTTTTGTTATGTATTTGTTTTTTAGGTTTTATTAAACATAGGTTTTTCATCGAAAATGAATTTCTTTGTTCTTCACATGTGGAAAAATAGAAGATTATCAAAAAAATTTGAAAAATATGAGTGCACTAGATATTAAAGTCCTTGATCCAACAAAAAAAATTAAATTAAATTTTGACATATACAAAAAAGTTAATGTTATACAAATTGTTCTGAATTGTAATTCATTTGACTTTGAAACTTGATTAAGGAAAAAAATATTCAATTAAAAATATCTAACCAAGTGGAAGCACTAGATATCAGAATTACAAATCTAAATTTGAAAGAATCAGAATTTTATCCTTCATGGAAAAAATTTATCGTTATCACGGTGTCGTCCACTTTTTTAAAATGTTGTTTTGAACAAAATCTATTTTCATGGGAGATGGAAAAGTACAATTTGATTCCAAAAATTTTGAAAAATATTTTTAGAATCTGCAGACAAAATTTGATGAGACTCTAGTTTGCACCATCTTCAAATTCCTCACAGTTTAGCGCTATAGGTGCCAATGTGAAGATTTAGTTAAAAATAATAATTTTAGTGTCCAGTTTAGCCAAAAATTGTAAACCACTATTATGGGATCACCCCCCTTCATGTTGATGACTTGTTTTCATCTAAATTTGATGAAATAAAAAGGGTTTATTCTAAAATATGTCAACATTATACCAATATAAGGTATGATTTATTTTGAATTTAATAGATAATTATTATATATTTTCTACATGCACCGTGTAAAGTCCAAATTGATAGGTTGATTGAAAAACATCTATAACTTTTAAATGGTTATACATTTTTTCAATCCAAAAGATGTATCACACTCTATGCTTTAAAAAATATAGTTTAAAAAAAAAAGTTTCATAAAGTTTTCACCAAGTTAGGGTGGTTAGACAAATGGTTTTTAATATTTTTAAAAGTTCCTACTAGAAAATTCATAACTAATTATTTACTTGCCAAAAAATTACAAACAAATATGTGTTACATTTGGGCTTGTGTCCTCTACTTATATTGAAATATTAAAATTTTTTAACTTTTATTTTTCTCATAATTAGAATGGTTGGGAAATCACCTACTTTTTATTCTTTTCAAATATTTAAAGTACTACTCCATTGAAATTTTAAATTTTCACCAAATCAAATTACATTTTCCAGAAAAATGGCCTAGTAGCCTACAATCTATATTCATTTTTGTACAAATTATATTCCTACACATTTTCCAAATTATATTAATAACATATTCAAATTCTTATGTGAATTTTCTTAAGTCTTATTTATTTATTTTCATTGCCACTTAGAGGTTATGTTTGGCCCATCAAGATCCTACACTAACCCATATGTGTGTGTGCATCCCTCTATTTGTATCTCTCCATCTCCCCCTCTCCCTCTCTATATAATGAGACAACTCTCCCTATCTCCTCCTCTCCTCTCTTTCTCTCTCTCATTCTCTTCCCATATTTTCCTCTATCTCCCTCTCTCTATCTCTACTTATATTGACCTATCTCTACCTCTATCCCTCTTTCTCTTCCAATATTTATTTATCTCTCCTTTCTCTCTCCATATATCTCTTTCACTTTCTTTATTTATATCTCATTATGTCTAATTTTCACTCTTAGTCACTACATATCTCCCTCCATTTATCTATCTCTCTATATCTCTTTCTATCCATACATTTTCTACCTCTATCTCCTTGCCTCCTTATATCTCCCGCTATCCCTCACTATCTCTACCTTTCTCCCTCTCCCTCTCCCCCCCTCTCTCTATATATATTGATCTATCTCTCCCTCACTCCACCTTTCCTTCTCTCACTCTCTCACTCTTTATCTATAACTCTCTCTACATAACTCTCTCTACTTCTCTATTTGTCTGTTTCTATGCATATATTTATATAACTCTATCTCCTAATATCTCTATTTATCTCCCTATCCCTCTCTATATCCCTTTCTATCTATATATCTCCCTCTATCTATATATATCCATATATCCATATCTATCATTTTATAATCTCTCGTTCTCTATATATTAAGCTATCTCTTCCTCACTCTCTCACACCCTCCCTCCCTAAGACTCATATCTATCTCTTTTGACGAGGGAGCAAACTCAAGACATAGAATAACACTCACAAAATAGAGAATAATATTTTATTCAAAAATATAGAACTCTTACATGCAGAGGATCTCAAATCCCTGAGCTCTGTGATACATGCAAATTGCAGACTTACAAAAAATTACCCAGATCCCCCTTTCGCAACATGCGAACTTCTTTCCCCAAAAAGTTACTCAAAAATTAGAAACTAGCCCATCAATAGACCCATTTTGGTTTGGAACCAAAAAAAACATTTGATATAAGAGTTTTGGCAATTTGGCACCAAAAATTACAATTTGAAATTCAAGTTTAAATTCACATTCAAAAATTAGCACATTTCTAAAATATGCACCAACTTCTGGCAGCCATAACTTTTAATCCGACCATCGGATCTTGAATGATAATACCTTTTCGGAAAGATCTCGAGAAGATGATTGCCTACCAAGTACAGCCTATGGTGTCCACTTTGGTGTTTTCACAAATTTTTAGGCCCAACTGGGACCGTTTAGTGCCTCAAACTAAGCTCGGAAGGTTTTTCAGGGCAAAAAGTAGAAACTGTAACTTGAATAACTTTCAAACCATGAATGATCCTAACCTGATTCTTTCGCCAAAGTGTTTATTTTTCCATCCTGAACCTTCCTATAATTTTTTGTCTTCCCATGCCTTCAAATTCATACCTGCTAAAAATAGCAGTTAAGTAGAACAAGCATAAAAGCAATTCTAAATGTTGGAAACTGTTATTCGACAAAAAAGGTATCCAAAAATACAAAAACATTTGTAAAAAGAAAACAACAAGAACAAAAAATGGAAATCATCTTTTTGGGTTATGCAAGATTGCCCTCACACCACTGGATGCTCCTACATCAGACACCCAGGGTAATTTGAGAAGTGACCCTGTCACATCTTAGAGGGTTGAGGAAAACCCAAACGATCAACCTCTGCCTTAGACAATGAGGATGAATCTTCTACAGGCCTTCCTCTCTACTTTTCCAAATATTCTTCATTTTTCCTATTTTTGGTACTTCTTCCCGCACGACTATCCAAGATTTCTTCAATCTGCTCCTTCTCTAAAGTAGGTGCTAGAATGCCACACTGTTCTATTATCGATACTTCCTCTGTGCCACCTTCATGATACTCTATCAAATCTGAAATATTAAACACAGGGGAAATATTGACTCCATCCAGCAACTCTACCTCATATGCATTCCCTGATTCATGCATCTTAACAATTTTACAGGGACCGAACTTCTTCATCTTCAATTTGTTATAGGTTCCAACTGGAAACCTTTCTTTCCTCAAGTGGACCATCACTTCATCACCAATTTGAAACTCCTTATACCTTCTCTTCCAATCTGCCTTAGCCTTATACTGCATATTCATCTTGTTAATATGTTATCTTACCTTCTCATGTATATTCTTGATGTGCTCTGCAAAGTTTTCAGCTTCAACACTAGTCTTCTTCTCTTGGTCCATCTTTCTTAGTTCTAGAGCTATCATGGGACTATCTCCATACACAATCTGGAATGGTGATTTACTAGTGCTTCTATTAACAAAATTATTGTAAGAAAATTTTGTCTAGGGTAAGATCAAGTCCCATCCCTTGGGTTTATCTCCTACCAAGCATCTTAGTAGGTTACCCAAACTTCTATTCACAACCTTAGTCTGCCCATCAGTTTGTGGATGGTGTGTAGAACTGAACATCAACTCTGTCTTCAACTTTTTCTACAAGGTCCTCCAAAAGTACCCAACAAATTTTGTGTCACGATCTGAGACTATACTCTTTGGTAGACCATGTAGCCTCACCACCTCTCTAAAGAACAAGTTAGCAATGTGGACTACATCATGGGTCTTCTGGCATGGGATGAAATGTGCCATCTTTGAAATTCTATCAACTACCACAAATACTGAATCATTCCCTCTTTGTGTCCTTGGAAAACTAAGAACAAAGTCCATACTTATATCCTCCCATGGCCTCTCTGGTACAGGTAAGGGCTGATACAACCTAGTATTCTGGCTCACTCCTTTAGCCATCTGACATACCCTGCAACTCTGCACAAACTTCCTCACATCTTGTGATAACTAAGGCCAATAATAATGCTCATTGATAATGGCAATGGTCTTATCCCAACCAAAATGTCCTGCCATTCCTCCACTATGCTTCTCCTTTATTAGGTTATCCCTCATGGAACTCCTTGGAATACACAATTGACTTCCCTTAAACAACATGCCATCTTGGATTATGAAATCTAGCCACTTTGTCCTGTCAATTGTAATAGGCTCCCTACAAGCTTTCCAAGCTTCTACAAAATTAGGATCTTCAGGATACAATGTCTTCAGTTCATTGAACCCAACCACTTCAAACTATATCTTTGTCAACAATGTTTGCCTCCTACTTAAGGCATCTGCAACCCTATTTGACTTGCCACTCCTATGCTTTAAAACAAAGGTATAACTCTACAAAAATTCTACCCATTTCATATGCCTCTGATTTAACTTTCCCTGACTAATTAGATACTATAATGCTTGATGAGCAGTAAACAAAACAAATTCCTTTGGCAATAGATAATGTCTCCATTTCTTTAATGCTTGAACTATTGCATAAAATTCCTAATCATATACATAATACTTTCTCTTTGTATCATTTAACTTTTCATTGAAATAGGCAATGGGCTTACCTTCTTGGCTCATCACTGCTCCAATGGCACAACCACTGGCATCACAATCCACCTAAAACACCTTATTGAAATTTGGGAGGGCTAAAACTGGTTGCTCTATCACCTTCTGCTTCAACAAATCAAAACTCTTTGCTGCTCTAGTGCTCCACGTGAACTCTTTTTTATCCCCTATCATTGTTTCAGTCAAGGGTGCACAAATACTACTGAAGTTTCTAATGAACTTTCTGTAGAAACTGGCCGAACCATGGAAAGATCTCACCTTAGTAGTAGTTCTTGGGGTAGGCCATTCTAGAATAGCCTTCACCTTCTCTGGTTCCATCTTTAGACCTTCTGTCGAGACAACAAACCCCAAGTACACTAACTCCTTTACAAAACTACACTTCTTCAGATTAATCAACAATTTTTCTTCTCTCAACTTTTCAAAGACTCTACAAATATGCATCAAATGATCACCCAGGGACTTACTGAATATTAAAATATCATCTAAGTACACAATAACAAAATTCCCAAGAAACTCTTTCAGTACCTCGTTCGTGAGCTGCATGAATGTGCTTGGTGCATTGGTTAGCCCAAAGGGCATGACTAACCACTCGTACAGGCCCTCCTTGGTCTTGAAGATAGTCTTCCATTCATCTCCCTTGTGAATCCTGATCTGGTGATATCCACTCTTCAGATCAATCTTTGTGAAGTATTGGGATCCACTCAAACAATCCATCAGGTCATCCATCCTTGGCAAGGGAAATTTGTACTTGATTGTTATCTTATTTATGGCTCGAGAGTCTGTACACATCCTCCACTCCCCATCCTTCTTTGGTGCTAGTACTACAGGTGCTACACATGGGCTCAAACTCTCTCAAATCAAACCCCTTCTCAACAAATCTTGAACTTGTCTGTTCAACTCCTCATTTTCTATAGGAGTCATTCTATGAACTACCTTATTTTGAAAACTAGCTCCAGGAATCAAGTGAATCTGATGACTGATCTTCCTCACTGGTGGTAAATCCTCAGGCACGTTATTAGAAATAATCTTCTAAAACTCATCCAATAGTCTAGAAACTTCTATTGGAACCTTTTAACTATCTTCCTTTTCCATTCTAGGAATCAATGCATAACACATACACTCATGCTTCATGCCTTCTAAAAATTTCCTTCCATCAACAAAACAAATTCTAGCACTACTGCATACCTTTTCTTCATCCTTCTTCAGGGGTTTCAACTTATGACGAACTCCATCTTTCATCAGGGAATAAGTGCATGGCCATCATGTACAACACGCCTATTGAACTGCTATGGCCTCCCCACGAACATGTGACATGCATCCATGGGGATGACATCACAAAGTACCTCATCACGATAGCTTCCGATCTTGAACTTGACTAGGCACTACTCATTAACCAAAAGTTTGTGGTCCTTCTGCAACTAGGCAATCCGATATGGATGTGGATGCCTTTTCTTTTCAGCTTCAACTCTGTAACCATCTCTTCTGACACCAAATTATCAATGCTTCCACTATCAATAATGACTTCACAACATTTGTCTTCACACTTGCACCTTGTGCGGAACAGATTCTTCCTATGTTCTGGCTCCTTCTCTTCAGTCACCAGCGCTCCTCTAACCACTAGGGCTTCTCCCTTTTTAGCATCATCTGAATGCTCAGATTGAGCCTCCTCATCTACATGTACAACCCTTCCATGGCCTTCTTCCCTTCTGTTTGTCCTTCCTTGGTGTTGTGGACATTCATAGGCTTGATTCCCTTCTTCACCACAATGGAAACAAGTTCCTCTGAAACCACCTCTTCTAGGTCCTGGCCCAAATCTTCCTTGTCCTCTACCTCTTTGATCACCACTATTTTGATCATGAGGGTGGTAGAAGTTATCATTCCTCTAGCTTCGACTGGTACCCACATCTTCATTTTTCCTTTCATCCTTGTTTCGGCTCCTAGAAGATCTTCCGCTACCTCTTCCGCTTTGACCTCCTCGACCTTTTTGCTTGTTGTCAAATCTTTTGTTCAGCTTCTCCTCAACTTTCAAAAAAAACTGGTAAGCATCCTCAATCATAGTCATTTTGACTAGGCTTAGCTCCTCTTGAATGCTTGGTCGTAAGCCATTAAGATAACGGGCTGCCTTCTCCTTGTTGGCCTCTGCATGGCCTATTCTGATGATCATCTTGTGAAAATATTATGTGTATTCTTTCACAGATCTACTTCCTTGCCTCAACCCTTGCAATTTCTTCAGTAGATCTAACTCATAGTCCACTGGTATGAATTGCTTCTTTAGTTTCTCCACCATGCGATCCCAACTACTGATCTTTCCTTTTCCTCTTCGATTTCTCTCCAACTGGACCTCTTTCAACCAAATATTGGCATGGCCCTTCAACTTTTTTTTTGAAAACTTAACCCAATCTAGTTCCTCCACTTCTTCATATTCAAAATATTCTTCTAGCTCGTTGATCTAGTCGATTAACTCTTCTGGATTCAGACTTCTAGAATAATTGGGGACTTCTATTCTAGGTCTTTTTCTAATCTTTGAAATGGCCCTAATCAGCTACATTTGATCTCGATGAATAGCTTCTTCTTCCTCTTCTACATCTACATCTTCCACCTCTTCTTCATCCTCGCTTTCTCCTCTCCTTCTCAGGTCTAACCCTCTTCTCATTTGTTCTTGCAATGCGTCAATTTGTCTCTGGAGGGCTCTGAAACCCTCAGCTACGAATGGATCTCTTCCACCAACATTTATGCCACCTATACCACCTTTGGCACCACCATGCCTACCAGGCATCACTCTTGGAGGCATCTTTAATACCTCGAACCCACAATCATGGTCCTAGTGTGAACTACCTCACGATCGGCGATCTGTCCACATGCTCAAGAAAACCCGCTCTGATACCACCTGATGAGGGAGCAAACCCAAGACACAGAATAACACTCACAAAATAGAGAATAATATTTAATTCAAAAATATGGAACTCTTACATACGGATGATCTCAAATCCCTGAGCTCTATGATACATGCAAATTGCATACTTACAGAAAATTACCCAGATCCCCCTTTCGCAGTATGCGAACTTCTTTCCCCAAAAAGTTACTCAAAAATTAGAAACTAGCCCATCAATAGACCCATTTCGGTTCAGAACCAAAAACAACATTCGATATAAGAGTTTTGGTGGTTTGGTGCCAAACATTACAATTTGAAATTCAAGTTTAAATTCACATTCAAAAATTAGCACATTTCTAAAATATGCACCAACTTCCGGTAGCCATAACTTTTAATCCGACCATCAGATCTTCAATGATAATACCTTTTCGGAAAGCTCTCGAGAAGACTATTTCTTACAAAGTAGAGCCTACAATGTCCACTTTGGTGTTTTTTCAAATTTTTAGGCCCATCCGGGACCATTTACTGCCTCAAACTTAGCTCGGAAGGTTTTTCAGGGCAAAAAGCAGAAACTGGAACTTGAATAACTTTCAAACCGTGAATGATCTTGACCTGATTCTTTTGCCAAAGTGTTTATTTTTCCATCCTGAACCTTCCCATAAATTTTTTTCTTCCCACACCTTCAAATTCATACCTGCTAAAAAATAGCAGTTGAGCAGAATAAGCAGAAAAGCAATTTTGAAAGTTGCAAACTCTTATTCGATGAAAAAGGTATCCAGAAATACAAAAACATTTACAAAAAGAAAACAATAGGAATAAAAAATGGAAATCATCTTTTTGGGTTATGCAAGATTGCCCTCACACCACTGGATGCTCCTGCATCATCTTTCTATCCATATATTCCTTTACCTTGATCTTAATATTTCTCTATCTCTATCGCTATTATCCTCTATCTTTCTATATATCCCACTACCTATATCTCTCCATCTCTCCCTCTCCCCTCCCTCTCTCTCTCTCTATCTTGACCTCTCTCTTCCCATATTTTCCTCCATCTCTGTTTTTTTATCACAAAAATAAGGGAAAAAAATTATAATGTTCTTGCATTGTAGCTTGGTGGTGATTTATCTAGGCTATATCATTACCATGTTGTAATGTAAACACACTATAATTCACTTGATTTATATCCTAGATTGAACAAAAAGTAGTTGTGCCTAATTTTTGGTTGCCCATTATACTATACATGTCCCATTAATTAGGTTGATTCTAGTTTGAATGTTAATTCATTCTTATGATAGGTTTCCACGAGTGATGAAAATCATACATTATTTGACCTAGTATTATATATTGTAGGTGATCTTGTAGCATTTTTATTTCCATTATAATTATTTTGATCCTTTTCTGAGTAAATATTTTAATTTCAAATGTAAGTTACCTTAGTTGCAATCCTTTTTAGTTGAGCATCCACCTCTTTAATATTTTCTCCCTGTGATCTCTATAAATTAAATTTTATTGAGCTAGATAAAATAATAGAACCATCTATCCATTTACATGAGCTTCATTGTGTAATTCTATAGACTATTTTGTTCCTTGTTGGGGAAGAGATAGGATAGGATTTAAGAAACGTGTATTCTTAAATAAAACTCCATTTGGTTTGGAATGCCAAGATTTCCTATACATATAATAGGTCCATGACCAACTTGTCCCATTTATTTATTAAATTTGATGGCATTTGTATGAGATTCAACTAAATTTTTATTAGTTGAACTCTTCTTTTGACAAAAAAAAAAAACATAAAAAGATCTAATGTTACCTAATAAACTAAGAGTGTTTTGTCTCCATTTAGAACATAAGGAGCTTTCAATTTTGAATAATCCTTTTGTAAAGGATCATCAAAGTTTGTAATAAACTCACCTTTACTTCTTTTGATCTTGGAAAACTAATGTTATAGCATCAATGTATCTACATGTATTTTAAAATATATCCTAAAATATTTCTTGCAATAGGTCCCAACTCATAATAGAAATATTAAATGCAAGTCAATGTACTATTTGTACTCGTTTTCTCCAAGAGTGTACAAGAAAAAGTGGCATATTATATCTTTGTGTGGTATATTGGATCTAGAACACATATCTAAGTGTTATGGAAGTGATATTTTGTATCTCTATGTAGATTTTACTTCAGAGATGACTTCTTTGGATTCTTTAGAAGGTCATGATAAACAATGAACTAGATAGATGACAAAAAATTACAAAATAAAGAAATCATAGGTAAAATATTTTAAACTAGATTTTCATTTTGTGAGATGGATCCTATCGATTTTGTTCTAATTATTGAATATTTTTTGGTTCTTATATGGTGTATGAACTCAATAAATTACACTCAAGAGCCACTAGATCTTTATCTAGTGTGAATTCTATTTGATTTTATTTATTATGATTGAGCCTCTTTCTAGTGCCACTTTTGTTGAGTTTTTTTTAGGTCATGATCAACTCAAATAAAATTACAAATATTTCAATGAATTTTGAAAGAAAATTATTTTCCATAACAAAAATTAAGAGTCTTAAGCCTTTGACTATTATGTCTTGATATACAAGATCACTTGGAGGTTTATTCTGTACAATTAATTAAAGGACATTTATTTATTAGAAGTCTAAGATAGGAATTATTTATGAATATTTTTATACATTGCAAAAATAAAATCCTCGCTAACATAGATTGAGTGAAATTTAAAATAATTTTTAAAAATATGGGGGTATGTGTAGGATCATCGTGGAAAAAATAGGCCCTTAAGTGGCAAAAAAATAAAAAAATCAGAGTTAGAAAACTTGACATATTAATTTGAATAAGTTATCTATATTATTTCAAAAATATGGAAGAATAGAATCTATAGAAAATTGAATGTAGTTTCTAAACTACCAGGCTTGTTTAAAAAATCTAATTGGTGAAAATTTGAAATTTCAATGCAATAGTACTTAAATTTTAGGGAAAAATAAGAAGTAGGTGTCTTTCTAACCACCCTAACCACAATAAAATGATAATATTTTTTATAATATTTTAGATATAAGTGGAGGACTCATGTCCTAATGTGATGCATATTTTTTTGTAATTTTTTTCCAAGTAAATAATTAATTATGAAATTTTTATTACAACTTTTAAAAAATATAAAAAAAATGTATGTCTGACCACCTTAACTTGGTCAAAACTTCATGAAATTCATTTTTTCCTTCTTTAATCCTATAGTATACAAAATATAGAATGTGACGTATGTTTTGGATTCAAAAAATGTGATAATGTTTGAAATCTATAGATGTTTTTCAACCAGTCTATCAATCAGAACTTTAGACATAATTTGAATAGAAAATGAATAATAATTACTTATTAAATTCAAAGTAAAGATTAATTTATATTGGTGGAAAGATGAGAACCTCCTTGAAAAACCCTTTTCATTTCATCAATTTTGGGTAAAAAAAAACTTGTCAACCACATACCCATCATATTGCCACTTTTTGGCCCATCATGATCTTGCGCATACCCAGGGATGATATGATAAATTTTCTAGAAAGGATAAAGAAAATGAAAAGGAAAAAGAGGATTAAAAAGGTTTAGGAATCTAATCTTCACAAAGATTGGATATATGCACTCAATTTTACAACTCAACATCATAACTAGTATATATTTCACTAGAAATATTCACAATTACATATAAACATGTGCAAAATTCAAAGGAAACATTCAAATCATGAAAAATAACATATTGTATGCAAACAATGGCACAATGTTAGGATATTTTACAATATTGAAAGAATTTACATGTAACTTGATATGTGTAGGATAATATATGACTTTATTGACATCATAATTATAAATCTATAATTCTCTAGATGAACAAAATTTATTGGTCTAAATGAGAGAAAAACATGAAAGAAGAAAATTAATGACAATTCTTCATTATTTGTCCCACCATTGTCAACAATTTCTAATTCCTTAAAATATAAGATTGATGGTAATTTTATAAACACAAGGCATCAAATTCCATTGCAAATCAATCATTGAGATGACATCTCAAATATAGATGGTTGTGTAAACTTCAAAGAAACCTTTCAAATCATGAAGAATATTGCATCATACCCAAAAAATGGCATAAAGTTATGATATTTCACAATATTGAAATAATTTAGAAGTCACTTGATATATGTAAGATAATATATGACTTAATTGACATCATAATTACAACTCTACAAGTATACATCAACAAAATTTACTTGTCTAAGTGAGAGGAAAACATGAAAGAAACATAATAATGACTAGTCTTCCTTATTTATTTTATATTTATCATCAATTTATAATCACTTAAAATGGAGGATTGATTTAATACTTTTATAGACACAATACACTAAAGTCTATTACAAATCAACTATTGAAATTACATCTCAAAGAAAGACAACCAAAAATTTAAAAGAATGAGAATAATATATTTAGTTCAAGAGAGTTGGCAAAAGATCCGTTTCAATGAAAATAGAAATTACATCTCAAATATAGACAACCAAAGTTCAAAAATCATGAGCACAACACATTTAGTTGACAGTTGGCAAAAGATCTACTTCAATGACAATATAAACTACATCTCAAAGATAGGAAACCAAAGTTCAAAAAGCATGAGAACAACATATTTAGTTGACAAGTGGAAAAAGATCTATTTCAATGACAATAGAAATTACATCTCAAAGATAGACAATCAAGGTTCAAAAGCCATGAAAACAACATATTTAATTGATAGTTAGGGAAAACTTTAGTGGAAAATCTTCGCCAATTGGAGAATAATTGAAATTGGGACCTCCACAAATGACGAATAGTACAAACTAAAAAGGAGGTTGAATTGCCAAGTTTTCACAAAAAAAAAAAAAAATCTTGATTAATTCACCTATGCATTTTCTTTTTAAATTAAAAAATTGAATTGATTCACCATGTAAATGATGCATCAATGGAATTGATTTTCCAGTAGTTTATATTGTAATTACAAATATTAATTATGTTTGCAAGTAATATTATATTCCTACCATTAATTTTAGGGCAATATCATGCCACTAATAATAGATCACCATTTAATTTTAGGAATATTTTAGCTTTGAATAGGGCTTTTATTTATTGCCATTGAATCATTGATTATCTTTTAATTGGATGGTTGAGGTTCATTCTATGACCTATATGCACGTGCCTTTTAAAAGGCTTGTTGAGACCCATAATTTGTTTTGGCCCACATGATTAGATTTAATTGTGTGGCCCAAAACAAATTTTGGGCCTCAACAAGCTTTTTAAAAGGCACCTGCATATAGGTCACATAATCAACTTGTCACCATCCGATTAAAAATCTAATCAATGGTAACAATTTCACTTTTCATTTAGTCTTATTTTTAAAGTGAGATTTTAAAAAAATACTTAATTTGTGTGTGCACCTCGACCTCGCCTATATCACAACAAGAGCACACTGGGGTTGTTGTCCTTGGAAGTTGTGAGGGGGCATTTCCTCCTCGAACCCCACAAGGGGGCTCTATGCTCTTGAAGCCTACAACGGGCACTACCCCTTGACCCTGTCGATGGCTACTGCCCCCGAGCCCTTACTTCAATATTACAAAAACCAAAAAAATAATGGGGGAGCTACGCTGACCAACTATGTAAATTTTTAAAGGAGAGCTTCACCATATTAATTAATCTTTTTATTGATTATTTGTTAGGATTCACCACTGTGATTATTATTTTTACCAATTATTCATTAAGATTCACTAGAATTTTACATTTTTTTTAATAATGTGCATACATTCACTGGGAATTTTTTTTTTTTTAAATAAAAGGAAAGATTCACTACAAAATTTATAGCACTTAGCCAAGATTCACCAATATTTTACACCTTCGTTGAGGGGGGGTTTCTTAAAGTTATCCCTATTGATAGTTGGCAAAACATCTCCTTTGAGAATAATACCATGCAAGTACCTGATGAATACAATGGTTGCCACTAATATAATGATTTAGACTATCATGTCAAACTATTGGAACAAGAATTAATGACATCTCACAAAATCAACCTAGGCATTCTCACACTCTAGTTGAGCTCCAATCCAACATTAAAGCTCAAGTCCATATTTTAGCTTTTTCCAATACCACCTATAACACACGAGCACCATCTCTTCCCATGGAAATACTAAGAAACTTATCTGTTTTCAATACCATTTTCTTTACAAACTACATACTGCATATCACCAATACTCCCAAAATAATGAACCATCAATAACCCAAATAAAATGGACTAAAAAGAATAAACCTACCATTGATATTTATCTTACTATACTCAAACTCTTTGCATAATAACCCATTTCAATTCATTCAATTTGTTAAGTGGTTTTGTTATTTTGATCTTACAAATGCTACAAGTTCTAACATACAATACTGAGGATGGATCATCATCTTTGTGAAAATTAAATGTGATTTCAAATAATTACCTGAAGAGGATTCTCCAAAGAGACATATATATAATATTATGTATTACTATGAAATTCTCAAATCTTCATGTTCTTATTATGATTTTCAAAGCATTGTGTGACAAAACTTTCTTTTGGGTATTTTGAGTAACTTGTTTCAGAATTTCTAAAAATATAGAGAGC
Organism: Sequoia sempervirens; assembly: GCA_007258455.2. Lineage (NCBI taxonomy): Eukaryota > Viridiplantae > Streptophyta > Pinopsida > Cupressales > Cupressaceae > Sequoia > Sequoia sempervirens. The sequence goes on along the minus strand of VDFB02358134.1, from coordinate 100,766,010 downwards.
TTGTGCATTGTGAATGGAAAAAATTCAGTTCGAAACATAAATTTATGTACAAAATACTATTCACTCAATGAATTTATTTCAAAACCATTATAAATAAGATTTGTTGCTAAATTTTGTTATTTCCAAAAAAATATATATTAATACAATTTTTTCGATTTACTTTTATATACGAGCATTCTATTATATGTTCTAAATCTCTCGCTACTATACCAAATTTATCCCATACCTTCCAGAAATCTTCAGCATACAAGCACCATCGCTTCCGATGACGATACTAAGCAACTTGTCTATTTTCAATACTCCAGGAATAATGAACCAACACCAATAACCAAAAAAGGAGGCTAAAAAGAATAAAAACAATGGCTCCCACTAATATAATGAATTGGACTGTCATTTCAAACTCTTGGAAAAAGAATTGAATGGCCTGTCACAAAAGCAACCCATGCATTCTCACACTCTAGTGAAGCTCCCATCCAACATTAAAGATAAGTTCATATTTTAGCTTTTTCCAATACCACCTATAACACAGGAGCACCATCTCTTCCCATGGCGATACTAAGCAACTTATCTATTTTCAACGTCATTGTAAAGAAAACTGCATACAACCAATACCCCTAAAATATTTAACTATCAATAAAAAACAAAAAAAAACAAAAAACAAAAAAAACGAAAAAACGGACTAAAAGAACAAAACCAATCAGTGAGATATTTATCTTATTATGCTATTCAACTATGACTATCAATCGTTAAATACTTAAAGAGAATACCTGCTCATGCAATTTGTTAAGCTCATGAGAAAATGACTTTGTTCCATCTTACTATATAGCATGCCCACTCATAACGCCTGAAGTGAGGAATAAACGCCTCCTCTCTCCATTTCAGCAAAACAAATTCGTTTTAGCCTCACACCAAAGTGATTTTGTCGTACCTATTAATTACCAGCACTGGTGTGTTTATTATTAATAAAAGTTTGAAGCTAAGTAAATTTGTAAAATCTTTTGCTTACATAAATGATATGTTTTTGTCTTTTTTAGTTCAGATTAAAATTTGTATTCTTATGTTCTATTGTAAATATAATTATATTCAGTATATATTAATCTTATAAAAATTCGAAATAAGTAAACTATTTATATTTCTTAAATGAATATTTGAAGGGAAGTGGTAAGATTGTAGGTATTATATGAAAAATGAAAGGATCCTCCTTTATGAAACCACTTGTTAATGTGGCTTCTTATAAAATATGCATAGAACTACAAAATGTTTAATAGTAATTGAAATTGGATTTGTGTAGAACACTTACTATTTATTGTAATATTGAAAATTTTAAATGCATAATTTATAGCACCATTTAATGTAGCATTTTACTACTATATGTCATTATTTCATCTTCACCATCATTAATAATGCAACAAATTCATCATTACACGTAGCAAATTATGTTTCTACCTTATTCAATTAGGTTTATAATGGCTAGTAACTTCCGTAGATAGTGCTCCCCTTTTGAAAATTTTGAGGTTTTTAGTGCATGAAGTTCTACATGTTTTTATAAGTTTTAGTAGGAATGTGTTCTTATATAGTGCCACAATGAATTTGATATAATGATGCTTGGGGTTCTCAATTGTAAAACAATGTTTTTTTTTGTCCCAATCCCTACCATTGGTTTAGATGTGCATAGTGGCCACATGTATTTTCATTTGTGTTATCTTTAATATTAGTGAGAGGATGCAATTTTCGCTCCTTATTTTTTCTAGTTGCAAGGATCTGTATTCAATGCTACATGGCATGCTACCAAGAGTTTTGAAGGAAAGATAAAAAAAAATCTACTTAGAATAGTTGAAGCCACCATTTTGTACCATGGCATATCTCATTCAATGACCTATGAGGTTCACAACTATTCCTTTGTCTATTCTTGGTATTGGTTCATCATGCCAATTATTGTTTGATATCCATGGGTTCATGAAAAAATTTAAAGGAAACTCATTAGAGAAAATCAAATTGGGCGGGGTTATTAATTGTAAAATTAACAAAAAAATCCTCACAAATACCTTTTGGCATTGAATTGTAGTATTTTGTTTCTCTGTAGCACCTAACATAAGACAACCCATTACCTAGTGATAGTATATGTAGTAAAGAAAGAAAAAATCACTAGAAAAATCCTTATTACTCATCCTAGAAGCATCTCAACCATTGATAGGGACAAGTTTACATGATTTCCTTACTCTACTCTAGTGCTACATGACTTGCAATAAAGTAATTTATTTTCAAATTTAAATTTCAAATGTGTTGGTAGGAATTCATGACTGAGTGATGGGTACTCTCCTAGATAAATTAAAATATTCTTTTGTATAGATTAGTTATTGAGCCTTATGTATAAAACTCTTTCTCACTTTCTTTTGTGTCTAACTAAGCTAACTTCTATGCATGGGTCTGAAATCAATTATATTGCATTATATACTTGGTAGTTTAGTATTAATAAAAGTATTAATATAAAAAGTGTTACTCTAGAATTTTTTATTCTTCTTTAGTGTTTGAATTCATCTAATACATGAATTTTTTTTTTAACACTAATTATATTGACTATTATGCTATTAAGTGCAAAATTTTGTCATGATTGTAAAAGAACATTTATTTGACATGATCTTTCTGAAATATATCACATGTTTTCTATATCTCTTTTTATTTTTCCTCCAATAAATCAAAGCTTAGTACGAGTGGATTAGAAGCCAACATTATAGCTTTGAAGATTGATTTGCAAGTCATACCACACACTTGCAAAACACTCTATGCTTGGAGGTCTTACATGATACTTTTGTCTTGATAGGATATTTAGACTACAACAAATAAAAAGTCAAGAAGAAATTGTAAAATAAAAAATTACTTACAACATTATGCCCATAGCTTACTTACCCAAAACATTGAGTAACAATATTAAGCACAACACATGTTCAAGTAATATTATAGCTAATTTCTCTTGAGATATACATTAAAAATCATTTCTACTAAAATATTAATTTTTTATATTTTTTTCCTAAATTGGTTTTGCATTCATAATTGAATAGAATGAAAACATTTTTATTAAAATATAATTGAAATAAAGTTTTATATTTTTAATATAACTAAATGTGTCATTTTGAATTCCATTGAAAAATGAGAAATAAAAAGTGAAAATTCAATGTAAAAATATTTTTGAAGGAAGGTGTTACCATCTCCTAATGTATTTAAGCTTGTTTATAAAGACGACAACAAATTTCATCAGTTACACGTGGAAATGGTGACAATTTATACACAATACATGCCACGTTGAATGAGGGAAGTTCTTAAATTCTTAAATATTATATTCTCTTCCTTGTTGATGTATTACAAAAAAAATATAGTACCACAAATATTGTCCCAACTACATAATTAATTTTCTCCCTTGTAATAACACCCATATCTTTGTTCTCTCTCAATATTTTCTAGACCAACCATTACTTAAAAACAATAGTTGTGATAATCATTATATATGGGTGATTGTAGAGTATATTGTTATGTAAGTTCTTCTTTCCTGCAGCCTTTGGTTTCCTTTCTATTGTATTATTTTTCTTGACTCAATACAAAAAACATATGGGTGATTGTAGTGTATATTTTCTATTGTGAAATTTCTGGGTCTTTTCTAATTATTTTTGTTTATGTAAATTTATATTTTTGGCTAGTATGTTTATTTGGTAAATGTGGATCTTTGGTTAGGATCTATTTATTATAGTTTTGTTAAAAAAATTGAGTGATTGTTTTTCTAAAAAAAAAATAGAGTTAAAAAATTACCGATGAAAATTTTATATTCATGTTAACTTTTATTGATTTTTTGGTCTATTTAGAGATATTATGGTGTGAAGGGGAAAATAATAGAGATAAAGAAGATAAATGTAATTGAATTCAAAATCTAGTCTATAATAAAGAACACAAATCTAAGATAAATTCCTACACTTTAAAAAATGCACAAATTAGAATACTAAATTCAAGAACATCAAAATGAAATAAATAAATGACTAAATTCAATAATAAAATTGTTGCCCATCTCATATTGGAGTATCTTCACATGGATGTGTTTTCTCGTATCACTGTGAAGCCTCCATAGTTTATGTGCAAAAGCTTGAAGAACAATGTGTGTATGGTTGATCAAAGATATGTTGAAACTCTATTAATGGTGTTTTAGCATTACTTCGTTTTCTTAATAGGTTGATTCTCTTATTCTTTTTTGTGAGAAAAGAGGTTTATTATATAGAAAATATGATTTGAAATGGATAGTCATTATTAAACAATGTTGAATCAAGATTGATGGTTGAGAGATGTTGAGAGGATTTAGACATGAATAATCTATGCAAAATAGATTGCACAATTTGTGTGATTGAAGAAATGGATTGAATGATTAGTGGGATTACATAATAGATTGATCAGTCAGGAAAAGATTGATCATTCAAGGAATTGTAATTTTCCCAATAAAAAATAAATTGGTCTTTTAGGATTAGATTGATAAATCAGGGGATCTTAATTTACTCAATTAGGGAAGTGGTTGAAAAATATTAATTAATTGATTTAATTATTTAATTCATTTTGGAGTTGAATGTGCAAATCAAGTTTGACTTTTGCAAACGAAGTTGCATTAGTTTGATTTAATTATTCAAATTTTTGGAGGGAAAGTGTCATAATTAATTTATTATGATTTAATAGTTTATGTGACTTAGGGGAATAAAGCAATCTAGTGATGCAATTAAATAATTGGTGTTATTTAACTAATCAGGATGAATAAAGTTAGATTAGGACTTTATTAAATAAATACAATTTATTTAATTGGTAGAAATGATAGAAATGTGAATTAATTAAATAATGTCATTTTATTCAATTAATAGTATAAATTGGGTTTTTAGGGCTTTATTAAATAAATGGAATTTATTTAATTCGTTGAAAATGATGAAAAAGTGAATTAATTAAATAATGTCATCTTATTCAATTAATAGCAAAACTAGGGTTTCATATGCAATTGATGTGAAATGCAGTGATGTTTGATGATAATGATACCAATGATGTGAAAATGTCATTTAGTATGTGTGATAAGTGTTAGGTAAATTTTACATGTATACATTTTTCCGCTCTTTGAGAAAAAGTATTGGTTGCTTTGTTTCAAAGATTCCAATGTTAAGATCAAGTTTTTTGAAAAGAATCTATGCCCCACTGTGCCCCAGCATTCAGTAGAATGATGGTAGGACTTAGTGCTTCCCCCTTGAGAGGTTGGCCTAAAATTTTAATTTTGAGGTCAAGCTCAAAACACTATTCTATTTCAGTTCAGATGTGTTTAAGACCAAAAATTAGGTTTATAGGTCTCTTGTTGCTTGTTTCAATGTTCCTAGGAAGTCCTAATTTGAATGTAAAAATCTTTCCTAATTAAAAATTAGGGTTTCCTATGTAAAAAATAGGGTTTTTGAGGGTTAATATAGGTACTTAGGGTTCTAATTGCCTCATTTGTGCTTTGATCCTACAATGAATTCTTGTCTTTGGATTTCCCATTCTATTAGTTGTTGAGGAGCAATGCCTAAGATTCAGAGAGGTCTACATTGTTCAGACCTAGTTTGAGAGTTTAGACGACTTGTAGGCATCAGTGGCCTAGTGTGTACCCTCTCGCTTCTCATTTTCATTTTCTCATGTTCTCATAATTTGTGTACAAAGTTTCCTAAGTCAATTTTTTTGCATCGTTTATGCACATTTGACTCTTTAGAAAGCTTGCACTTGCTTTATTCCTTCGCATTTGCTCTAGGTCTTCACTTTTGACTTAAGTTTTTTCCTTTGAATTTGTTTTTGTCTTTATTTTTCTTTTGTTTTCTTGGGCTCATTTTTCGCACCCTTGATTTATTTTTGTGCATTTGCAAAAAATATGCTCTTTTGATTCTCTCACCTTCACAATTTCTATTTGCTTTTGACAATTTTCATTGCATTTGATAAAGTTCCCTCGACTTTGCTAATTTTCGCTCACCTTTGCTTGTTGTGGAACCTTAAGTCTCATATTTCACCATTTTTGTGTCATTTTTCATGTTCAAAGTGAAACCCTAAGATCATGGGTTAAAATGATTGTAGGTGGTCCTTAAACCACTATAGCCAAGAGAGAGACAACCTCAAAATCTATTTGATCTGATTTCCCACTTTGATGTTTTGGAGTGAGATTTCCTAAATGTGTTCAAGCTTCATCATATTTGTTACATCCCTCCCATCCAATCTCACACAACAATGATGACTATACTCATGGAGTGGTGGAATTCAGAGAATTCTTTGTTCCATTTACTTACAAGAGAGGCTACTATTACACTCAAGGATGTGTGGAGGATTCTCAACATTCCCATCCATGACGAGCTCATGACATACCATGTTCAATAGGATACCTGTGCCATGCAGAATGTTCTAGGTGTCAAACACTTGGAGGTTTGATTGTTTGAGATTGATTTTTCTATGTTCATTGGCAATGAAAACCTTGATTTCCTTGTTCTTTGTGGTTTAATTTTGGGATGAGTTGTTCTTGATAGGAGATGCCATCAGTTCACTATTGGATGGGGTATTTGTGTTGAGGTTATGTTTGAGCATGGGACTATGTATGCATGTGGTTTGTGTCTTCTTAGCCACCTTTATAGAGATATGCATGAGGTGGCATATCAGCGGAAGAATTCTATTTTTGTAGGTGTCTCTCTTTTGCACATGTTGGCCTTGGAGCAAATTGCAATTGTTTGACCTGATAGGATACAAGATCCTACTATTGGAGATCCATACTCATATTGTTATGGAGATTTCTTACACTACACCTTACCTATCGATCTTTCGTACTAGCGTCGTGTGGTCAACAACATGCTTGGTTTTTTTTGGAGACCCTATATGGATTGTAAGGCATGGCTAGAGGATCCAAAGAAGCTTGTGTACTGTCAACAGACAAAATGATCGATTGGTTGATCTCATTATGTTCTAGACTGGTACTTACTTGATAGAATATGTTGATAGTTTGGATCGGTTGGGTTAGACCACTAAAGAGGTATGTGTATGGGTTCATTAGGCAAACATATATGTTTTTGTTACAATTAGAGTACTTACCCTAGTTGGATGGTGTTGGCGGGTTCATTCAGTAGATCCAAGTACCACTCTCAAATTTGATTAGTGGTGGGCACAATGTGTGCTTTTGAGATTCACAGATCCTGGAGTCAATCTTGCATTAGGTAGAGTAGGCATTACAGTTTTTTGTAGGGAGCTTCAACATATTAAGGTTCTAGTAGAGTAGCTCGGTAGGGCCAAATAGGATGGGGTTCAGGGTGATCAGGCACAGGGTCTAAGACAGGTTCCAAGGCCCCCTCCACCACTTGGGGACGAAGGTGCTTAGTTAGCGATAAAGATAGCATGACAACATGCCCTGAACGAAAAACTTTCCATAGTGATACCAAAGAAAGATACTGATTGACAACAGTGTGATGGTTTTAGAGCAAAGCGAGACATAGAGATTGGTCATCATCTCATGGCTAAGACACAACTATAGCGTGTTATTGTTAGGGATAGTTTGAGGGCAAGGCAGGATGGTATATGAGCTAAGTGAGATTGATTGTTACAGATGTCAACATACTATCAGACTTTGTATGATGTTACTATTCCTAGGGTTGATTGGCATCCACGGTTTGGAGATCATAGTGTTGCAAGAGGTGGAGGTGGTGTTGAGTTAGGTTGGCATTTTGTTAGATAGCCAGATCTAGATGGTGGTCCATAGCCTAATCTATAGATTTCTTTTATCCTCGTTGGATAGTGTTATATTTGCACTTTATCTTCATGTTATTTATTGCTAAGAGATATATTGCAGACATGATTTTTCTATATATATTCATCAGCCTAGTCGAGGCCTTGTATATATATTTATTATTTTATATTATCCTATCACACGTTTTTCATGATGATGGTGTACTATGACAGTCTCCCTTTTTTCATAATGATATATATGAGATATACCATCTTTCATTTGGCTTTATTATGTATTATGTGATGATCATGGATGAATATGCATGATGATGTATGTTTATATGTATTTTTGGATTTTTCCTAGTGTATGCTTATTATGTGTATGGATGGATCATACTTTATATCATATGATGCATTATTATGGATGATCAATATATCATTTTGATTTATATGATGTTTATGTGGTGTTGATAATGATAGATGTATGCCTTATACATGAGATATATGTTTTTTTTATTGATTTATTATCATCAAGATATGTATTGATGACATTGTGGATGCAATATGGATATGATACTAATGATATTGGTGATGCAGGATGGCTGTTAGTTAGAAGAAATCTTTGTAGATGTATAGAAATTTGTTGTTGTTAGTTGTTGAAGAGTACTGACTTTGATTTGCTTAGAGGCTTCGTAGTTTTGAACAATCCTATTTGATGTAGCAAATAGATACGTTGCGTCAAGGCATTAATGACCAAGGTGACTTTGTATCTATTGCATGGACTTTGACTAGATATAAACAAAGAGTATTCTTGTTCATACCAGACATACAAAATCTTTGTTTGAAGTATATGGTCGGGTTGTGTTAGAAATTTTTTGGACCATTACACAAAGAGGTATAAAACACCTAACATGCAACTGCTTCACAAATTGTTTAAACATAACTTTCATATGCTCAATAAAGAAAGTATTCTCCATGATAATATTACAAAAATATCTTACAAAGAACAAATTGAAATGACTCTCAATTTCCCCCATTCCTTTTTCTCTAAATCCTTATGGATATCATCAAGAGATCATAGGAATGAGTCAATAAAATAAATTGAAAAGATAAAATGACAAAAAGATAAAAAAAAAAAGTTGCAGTATCACTTGCCATATATGTTTGAGGTTTCAAGACTATTATCCATTTTTTATCATGTCTATCATATGAACGGATCCATTAAGGCATATCTCAAGATATTGTTGGTGAATTGTCAAAAGATAGGTAATTGATACTTTTTCCTTGTTTGAGTCTATTTTGAGATCAAATATTTGTTTTTTTTGGCATGAAGGTTCTCACCTTATTGAAGTTTTATTTATTTGTTTTTTTGTATTGTCAAAGGGTGAATGTGGCATTTTTTAAATTATGGGTGGAGAGTTTATTGCGGATTGTGACGACGAGGTAGGTCTTTTTGATTTTTAAGTTTTATGATGTTTCTTTTGTTGTTTTCAAGGGACTAACCTAGGGCCTCAAGGGCTCATAAAAAGATAATCCTTTCCTACATTGTACACCTAGAGGCTTGTAGTTCACCTGGTTTGAATTTTTTTTGACCTTTTTTATTTTGTGAATATTTTTGGGCTACATGATTAGATTTAATCGTGTGGCACAAAACAAATTCTCCACCTCAAGAAGCCTTTTAAAAGGAACCTGCATATAGGTCATGAAATCAACTTGCAACCATTCGATTAGAAAGCTAATCAATAGTAATAATTTCACTTTTCATTTAGTCTTATTCTTAAAGTGAGATTCTCAAAAAAATACTTAATTCATGTGGGGTCCGTTGTCTCTGGACCCTATGAGGGGGTGTTGCACCCTCAACCTCCACAAGGGGGCTCTACCCCCTTGACCCCCGCAAGGAGCGATGACCCTTGACCCCACCAGTGGTTGTTGCCCCTAGGCCCCTACTTCAAAATTACAAAAAAAATAAAATATGGGAGAACTGTGCTGACCAACTATGCAAATTTTTAAAGGAGAGATTCACCATTGTAATTAATCTTTTTATTGATTATGCACTAGGATTCGCCACTGTGATTATTATTTTTACCAATTATTCATTTAGATACACTGAGATTTTACACCTTCACTGGGGGGGTTTCTTAAAGTTATCCCTATTGACAGTTGGCAAAAAATCTCCTTTGATGATAATACTATGCAAATACCCAATGAATACAATGGTTCCCACTAATATAATGATTTAGACTATCATTTCAAACTCTTGGAACAAGAATTAATGACATCTCACAAAATGAACCTAGACATTCTCACACTCTAGTGGAGCTGCAATCCAACATTAAAGCTCAAGTCCATATTTTAGCTTTTTCCAATACCACCATAACACACGAGCACCATCTCTTCCCATGGCGATACTAAAAAACTTATCTATTTTCAACACCATCATAAAGCAAACTGCATACTACATATCACCAATACTCCCGAAATAATGAACCATCAACAACCCAAAAAAATGGACTAAAAAGAATAAACCTACCATTGATATTTCTCTTACTATGCTCACCCTCTCTACATGGTAACCCATTTCAATTAATTCAATTTGTTAAGTGGTTATGTTATTTTGATGTTACAAATGCTACAAGTTCTAATATACAATACCGAGGATGGATTGCAATCTTTATGAAATTTAAATGTGATTTCAAATGATTGCCTAAAGAGGAGTCTCCAAGGAGACACATATAATGTTATGTATTACTGTGAAAATCTCAAATCTTCATGTTCTTATTATTATTTTCAGAGCATTGTGTGACAAAACTTTCTTTTGGGTACATTTTGACTAACTTGTCTCAGAATTTCTAAAAGAATGGGGAGCTTATGAATTGTGAATGGAAAAAATTCAGCTGAAAACATAAATTTATGTACAAAATACTATTCACTCAATGAATTTATTTCAAAACCATTATAAATGAGATCTGTTGCTAAATTTTGGTATTTCCAAAAAAAATGCATTATTACAATTTTCTCAATTTACTTTTATATACAAATATTTTGCATTCAATTCATTTACACAATGCAAAATACATTCTATTATATATTCCAAATTTCTCTTAACTATACCAAATTTATCCCATACCTTCCAGAAATCTTCAGCATACCCATTGCACACTAGTTTAGCTTTTTCCAATACCACCTATAACACAAGCAGGATCTCTTCCAATGGCTATACTAATCAACTTGTCTATTTTCAACGCCACTATAAAGCAAACTGCTTACAGCCAATACCCTGAAATATTTAACCACAAAAAGAAAAAGGAAAAAAAAGGCGGACTAAAAAGAATAAACCAGCCATTGATATTGATCTTACCATGCTATTCAACTATGACTATCAATCGTTAAATACTTAAAGAGAATACCTACTCACTCTCTCTGCGTGATGACCCATTTCAATTCATGCAATTTGTTAAGCTCATGAGAAAGTGATGTTGTTCCATCTCATAACGCATGAAGTGAGGAATAAGCGCCTCATCTGTCCATTTCAACACAACCAATTTGTTTTAGCCTCACACCAAAGTGATTTTGTCGTACCTATTAATTACGAGCACTGGTGTGTTTATTATTAATGAAAGTTTGAAGCTAAGTAAATTTGTAAAATCTTTTACTTACATAAATGATATGTTTTTGTCTTTTTTAATTCAGATTGAAACTTTTATTCTTATATTCTATTGTAAATATAATTATATTCAATATATATTAATCTTATAAAAATCAAAAGCAACTAATCTATTTATATTTGTTTGATGAATATTTAAAGGGAAGTGGTAAGATTGTAGGTATTCTATGAAAATGAAAGGATCCTCCTTTATGATACCACTTTTTAATGTGGTTTCTTATTAAATATGTATAGAACTACAAACTGTTTAACAGTAATTGAAATTGGATTTGTATAGAACACTTACTATTTATTGTAATATTGAAAATTTTACATGCACAATTTATAGCACCATTTAATGTAGCATTTTACTACTATATGACATTATTTCATCTTCACCATCATTAATAATGCAACAAATTCATCATTACATGTAGCAAATTCTCTTTCTACCTTATTCAATTAGGTTTATAATGGCTAGTAACTTTCGTAGATAGTGGCCCCCTTTTAAAAAAATTGAGGTTTTTAGTGTATGAAGTTCTACATGTTTTCATAAGTTTTAGTAGGGACGTGTTCATAGATAGTGCCACAATGAATATGATATAACAATGCTTGGGGTTCTCAATAGTAACAAAATGATTTTTTTGTTCTAATCCCTACCATTGGTTTAGATGTTCATAGTGGTCACATGTATTTTCAGTTGTGTTATCTTTAATATTAGTGCTAGGGTCCAATTTTCCTTCCCTTTTTTTGTTCTTGTTGCAAGGATCTGTATCCAATGCTACATGGCATGCTACCAAGAGTTTTGAACAAAAGATTAAAAAAATTACTTAGAATAGTTGAAGTCATCATTTTGTACCATGGCATATCTCATTCAATGACCTACAAGGTTCACAACTATTCCTTTGTCTATTCTTGGTGTTGATTCATCATGCCAATTATTGTTTGATATCCATGGGTTCATGAAAAAGTATGAAGGAAAATAATTAGAGAAAATCAAATTGGGTGGGGTTATTAATTGTAAAATTAAAAAAAAAATCCTTCACAAATACCTTTTGGCATTTAATTCTAGTATTATGTTTCTATGTAGCACCTAACATAAGAAACCCATTACCTAGCGATGGTATATGTAGTAAAGAAAGAAAAAATCACTAGAAAAATCCTTAGTACTCCTCCCAGAAGCATCTCAACCATTGATAGGGACACTTATGTGATTTCCATGCTCTACTCTAGTGCTACATGACTTGCAATAAAGTAATTTATCTTCCCAATTCTAGAGTTTGAAGTTCAAATATGTTGGGAGGAATTCACGACTGAGTGATGGGTACTCTCCTAGATAAATAACAATATTCTTTTGTATAGCAATTGAGCCTTATGTATAAAACTCTTTCTCACTTTCTTTTGTGACTGAGTAGGATAGCTTCTATGCATGGATCCAAAATCAATTATATTGCACTATATAAGGTGGTTGAGTATTACTAAAAGAATTAATATAATAAGTGTTACTCTAGAATTTTGTACTCTTCTTTAGTGTTTTAATTCATCTAATACATGAATTTTGTTTTACACACTAATTCTATTGACTATTATGCCATAAAGTGCAAATATTTGACATGATCTTTCTGAAATATATCATTCACTTTATATATCTCTTTTTTATTTTTCCTCCAATAAATCAAAGCTTAGTAAGAATGGATAAGAAGACAACATTATAGCTTTGAAGATTGATTTGCAATTCATACCCCACACTTGCAAAACATTCTATGCTTGGTGGTCTTACATGATATTTTTCTCTTGATAGGATATTTAGATTACAACAAATAATAAATCAAGAAGAAAATGTAAAATAAAAAAAAATACTTCTAACTTTATGCCCATAATTTACCTGCCCAAAACATTGACTAACAATATTAGCACAACACATATTCAAGTAAAATTAAAGCTAATTTCTCTTGAGATGTACATTAAAAATTATTTCTACTAGAATATTAATTTTTATAATTTTTTTCCTAAATTATTTTTACATTCGTAAATGAATAGAATGAAAACATATTTATTAAAATGCAATTAACATAAAATTTATTTTTAATATAACTAAATGTGTTATTTTAAATGCCATTGAAAAATGAGAAATAAAAAATGAAAATTCAGTGTAAAAATATATTTGAAGGAAGGTGTGACCATCTCCTAATGTATTTAAAGGAAAGACAACAAATTTCACAAGTTGCATGTGGAAATGATGACAATTTATACACGAGACATGCCATGTTGAATGAGGGGAGTTCTTAAATGCTTAAATATTATATGCTCTTCCTTGTTGAGGTATTACAAAAAAAATACAATCCCCCAAATCTTGTCCCAACTACATAATTAATTATCTCCCTTGCAATAACACCCATATCTTTCTTCTCTCTCAATATTTTCTAGACCAACCATTACTTAAAAATAAGTTGTGATCATCATAGTTCATATAGGTGATTGTAGAGTATATTGTTATGTAAGTTCTTATTTCGGGTAGCCTTTGGTTGCCTTTATGTTGTATTATTTTTCTTGATTCAATATTGTTAGTGTATTATACCCTAGTTAGGCTAGCTTAAGCCTAGTTAGATGTTGGAGTTAACCCTTGAATCATTCACCATGAGGTGTCAAGGTTGTTGAGGAGACTTGAGAGGCGTCCAATCCCTCTTGACACCTCCCCCTTGCATAGAGGAGAGCAACTTGCCACCTCTACAAAATGAGGAGTCCTCTCCTCATTCCATTGCATGTGTACCTATTCTTGTGGCTTATGGTTGCTCATCCTCATGCTATATATTGAGGGTTTGAGCTCAATATTCAATGGGTTAGCTAATACAATATTCCATTGTTCATTTGTGCTTGTTTCTGATTTCCTAGATACTTCTAGTTTATAATAAATACAAAAAAAAAAATTGGGTAATTGTAGAGTATATTTTTTATTATGAAATTTGAAGTTATTTTCTATTTCTTTTTGTTTCTATAAATTTAAATTTTTGGCTAGTATGTTTATTTGGTAAATGTGTATCTCTGGTTAGTATCTATTTATTATAGTTTCGTAAAATGTTTTGAGTGACTTTTTTTTTTAAATAATAGAGTTATAAAATTATTAATGAAAATTTTATATTCATGTTAACATTTATCGAGTTTTGGGTCTATTTAGAGATATTATTGTGTGAGGGGGAAAATCATAGACATAAACAAGATAAATGTAATTGAATTTAGAATCTAACTTCTATAATCAAGAACATCAATCTAAGATATATTCAGGCTACACTTATGAAATGCACAAATTAGAATAGTAAATTAAAGAACATGAAAATGAAATACATAAACAACTCAATTCAATAATAAAACTATTACCCATATTGTATTGGAGTATATTTGTGAGGATGTGGTTGCTCATATCACTACGAAGCCTCCATAGTTCATGTGCAAAATCTTGAAGAATGATGTGTGTATGGTTGATTGAAGATATGTTGAAGCTCTATCAATGGTGTTTTACCATTACTTCGTTGTTTGAATATACTGGTTCTCTAATTCTTTTTTGTGAGGAAAAAGATTTTTTATATAGAAAATATGATTTGAAATGGATGGTCATGATTAAACAATGTTGAATCAAGATCGATGGTTGAAATATGTCTTTAGGATTTAGACATGAATAACCTAGGCAAAATAGATTGCACAATTTGTGTGATTGAAGAAATAGATTGAATGATTAGTGGGATTGAGGAATAGATTGATTAGTCAGGAATAGATTGGTTAGTCAAGGAATTGTAATTTGCTCAATCAAAAATAGATTAATCTATTAGGATTAGATTTAGAAATCAGGCGATTGTAATTTACTCAATAATGAAAGTGGTTGAAAAAGATTAATTAATTGATTTAATTCATTCATTCATTTTGGAGTTGAATGTGCAAATCAAGTTTTACTTTTGCGAACAAAGTTGCATTATTTTGATTTGATTTTTGATAATGTTTTAAATAGTTTGATTTAATTATTCAAATTTTTGGAGGGAAAGTGTCGTAATTAAATTATTATGATTTAATAATTTAAGCAACTTAGGGGAATAAATTTATCTAGTGACATAATTAAATAATTGGTATTATTTAACTAATCAGGATGAATAAAGATAGATTAGGACTTTATTAAATAAATGTAATTTATTTAATTGGTTGAGATGATAGAAACTTGAATTAATTAAATAAGGTCATTTTATTCAATTAATAGTAGAAATAGCATTTTCAGGACTTTATTCAATAAATAGAATTTATTTAATACTACAAAAATGATGTAAAAGTGAATTAATTAAATAATGTTGTTTTATTCAATTAATAGAAAAAATAGGGCTTCAGATGCAATTGATATGAAATGCAATGATGTTTGATGATAATGATATCGATGATGTGACAATACAGCTTACTATGTTTGATAAGTGTTAGGTCAATTTTACATGTTTACATTTTGCTCCTCTTTGAGACAAAGTACTAATTGCTTTGTTTCAAATATTCTGATGTTAAGATCAAGTTTTTGAAAAAATATTATGCCCCACTATGCCCTATCATTTAGTGGAATGATTATAGGACTTAGTGCTACCCCCTTGAGAGGTTGGCTGAAAATTTTGATTTTGAGGTCAAGCTCATGACACTATTCTATTTCAGTTCAGATGTCTTTAGGGTGAAAAATTAGTTCTATAGGTCCCTCGTTGCTTGTTCCAATGTTCCTAGAAAGTCCTAATTTGAATGTAGGAATGTTCCCTAATTTAAAATTAGGGTTTCCTAGGTAAAAAATGGGGTTTTTGAGGGTTAATATAGGTAATTAGGGTTCTAATTGCCTCATTTGTGCTTTGAGATCCTATAGAAAATTCTTGTCTTTGTATTTTCCATTTTTTTAGTTATCGAGGAGAAATGCCTAGGATTCACAAAGCCCCACATTGTTCGAACCTAGTTCAAGAGTTTAGACATATCGTAGGCATCGGTGGACCAGTATGTACCCTCTCGCTTCTCATTTTTGTTTGCTCATGTTCTCATAATTTGTGTACAAAGTTTCGTAACTCAAAAAAAAGGTTTCAATGTTTTCAATGCTTTTGCATTTTTTTCATGCATTTGACTCTTTAGAAAGTTCACACTTGCATTATTCCTTCGTACTTTCTATAGGTCTTCACTTTTGACTTAAGTTTTTGCCTCTGAATTCATTTTTTTCCTTTTTACTTTTGTTTGCTTGGGCTCGTTTTTCGCACACTTGATTTATTTTTGTGCATTTGCAAAAATTATACACTTTTGATTGTCTCACCTTTGCAATTTCTATTAGCTTTTAACAATTTTTATCACATTTCATAAATTTTCCTTGCCTTTGCTAAGTTTCTCTCACTTTTGCCTTTTTTGGAACCCTACCTCATTTTTTGCCATTTTGTGTCATTTTTTCTGTTCAAAGTGAAACCCTAACATCATGGGCTAAAATTATTGTAGGTAGTCCTTAAACCACTATAGCCAAGAGAGAGACAACCTCAAGATCTATTTGATTTGATTGCCCGCTTTTATGTTTTGGAGCGATATTTCCTAGATGCGGTTGGGCTTCATCATATTTGTTACATCCCTCCATTCTAATCTCACACAGCAATGATGACTACACCCATAGAGTAGTGGCATTCAAAGACATCTTCATTCCATTTACCTACAAGAGAGGCTACTATTACACTTAAGGATGTTTGGAGGATTCTTCGCATTCCCATCCATGTTGAGCTCGTGACATATCATGTTCGACAAGGTACCCATGCCATGTGATGTGTTCTAGGTGTCAAACACTTGGAGGCTCAATATTTTTTGCATAGGACATCGAATTAAAACATAAATGTATCTGGGTCTTCAGTCACCAACCCATAAAAGACTGGTAATCTTGAAGGAGAGATATTCTTCAATGTAGTAGCCCTTTCTTGACTGGTGATTTGGAACTCAAAGGTTGGTCATTTAGGATCATCCACTACATCACCCATGGTTCGATATGTCCCCTCTATTTATATGCTAGATGTTGATGATAGGGAAATTTCTTCTTTAGTATTACCCTCACACTAAGTACTAGATTCACCAATTTCTTATATGGATTCTTGGAATGTAGAGGGAAGGAATCTTCCCAAAGAGTCTCTCTACCTCCACATATATGATATATGGCTTTATATAGTAGCGGTCTTGCACAATGTTAGTGTATCTTTTGTTGTTGTGAAAAGGATTAAGTCTAATAGTCCTAATGTTGAAAAAAAAATGTAACTTATGAAAGCTCAAAAAATAATTAGATAAATGAAGATAGCATCACCCCTGACAATGGTGCCAAAAATGTAGTCTTAACTAATATATTGTAAACTTGGTAGAACCTACACAACTTAGAGGTATGTATTGTGGACCTGTCCGCTCAACATTTCAAAGACTACATTAAAATGTCAACCCAAGGTTTGTAAACTTGTGATGGTGTTCTACTGTATGTTCCTTTACCTAGGTTATCCCATTCAAGATGTTATACTTGGAAATTTATAAAATTACATAATAGTGAAGGAAACAAACCAAAGCTAATGGCTACAGGTTCCTACAGCTTAACCTATAACATAACTATTGTTAATAAATAATTACCGAACTAACTTAGAACTACTCAAACTAGAAATTAAACTTACTCTAACGTCTAGAGTATTATAGATTAACCAAATACATGCATTCTCATGAACATTCATTATTGTTAATCAAAATATAAGGATATATTCTAACTTTTGTACAATTTATGAAACAATGATGAACAAAAATAACTACTTAAACAAAAATAAATAGCTATAAATGAAGTGAAGAACAATTACCTTGAGTGGCCTATACAAGTTTCTATCCTTAATTAGAACAAAATCTAAATATCAGATTCTACGCATCCATGTAAAATTGAACTTCATTCACTACATATGACAAAAGATTACACAAAATATTCTTTCCAAATTGTGTTTAATGAAATCATTCTCAATAAGCATAATGTTTGTAGATAATAACTAAAACAGAGAAAAAAATTATAATGAAATACTAAATCAACTTGTTGGAACACAATGATCTAATAAGAGGGGGGTGAATCAGTAGATACCAAAATATATCCTTCTAAAACATCAATTAGCCTTCAAAATCTTATGTAGATTACCTTCCTAGCTCCAAATACTTTGTGAAAATTTATTTCCCAAACTCGTAATGTGTAGATTGAAAACTATAGATGCAATGATGCAAGAGCATCTAGTGGTGTAAGGGCAATCTTGCATCACCCAAAAATAGTTAAATTTCAAGTTTCTCGATTTTTACATGTTTTAAAATTTTTGGATACCCTTTTCATCATAATGAAATTCTCAATTTATAGTTTTTATTTTCTGTTCCTGGGTTGAAAGATATTGCAGTTTTAGTTTCACAGATTTGCACCTAAAAATATTCTGAGTTAGATTTGAAGCACTTAGAGTTCCTAGAATAGCCCCAAAACTTGCTGAAATTGGCATAGCAAATTTTGAATGCGTTATTGACTTTGAGACATTTCCAATGGTTCAAATAGTTCACGAATCAGAGTCCCGAATCAAAAGTTATGGCCCCAAGAAGTTGGCGCACTTTCTAGAACATACAATTGCAAATGCTCTTTTGAAATTTGAACTTCATGTTGTAAATTTTTGGTGCCAAACCACCTAAACTCAAATTTGAATGTTGTTTTAACTCCAAACTAATGAGGAGCTCTATTTATGGGTAGGTTTCTAATTTTTCGGTAGCTTTTTGGGGACAAGCTCGCATATTGCAAAAGGGTTATTTTGTAGCTTTCTGTAACTTGCATGTGTTGTAGAACTTGGGGATTGAGATCCTCTACATGTCAGAAGCTCCATTTTCTAAATAATAAAATTACTCTCTTGTCTATGGGTTATTTTCTGTGTCTCGGGCTGTGCCCTCATCAAGTGGTATCAGAGTGAGTTTTCTTGAGTGTGTGGATAGATCGTCGATCGTGAGGCAATTCACACTAGGACCATGGTTATGGGTGGAGGCCAAGAAAGATTCCTCCAAGAGTGATGCCTCGTAGGCATGGTGGTGTAGTGCCAGAGGTTGTCGAGGCGGCATAAATGCTGGTGGAAGAGATGCACTGGCAGCCCTCTAGAGACAGATTGACAGGTTACAACTGCAGTTGAGAAGAGGGTTAAACGCGAGGGAGGAAAGTGAGGATGAAGGTTCAAATGTAGAAGAGGAAGAAGAAGAAATTGATCAATACCAAATGTAGCTAATAAAGGCCATTTCAAAGATTAGGAAAAGACCCAGACTAGAAGTCCCCAGTTATTCCGGAAGTTTGAACTAGGAAGAGTTGATTGACTAGATCAACGAGCTAGAAGAATATTTTGAGTATGAGGAAATAGAGGACCCAGATCCGGTTAAGTTTGTGAAAATGAAGCTGAAGGGTCATGCCAGTATTTGGTGGAAAGAGCTCAAGTTTGAAAGAAATCAAAGAGGAAAAGGCAAGATCACCAGATGGAATCGCATGGTAGAGAAACTGAAGAAGCAGTTCATACCAGTGGACTACGAGTTAGATCTATTCAAGAAATTGCAAGGGTTGAAGCAAGGAAGCAGATCTGTGAAAGAATATACTGAAGATTTTCACAAGATAATCATCAGAATAGGTCACACAGAGGCCAATAAGGAGAAGGTAGCCCGATATCTTAATGGGTTACGACTGAGCATTCAGGAGGAGTTAAGCCTAGTTAGAATGACCACCATTGAGGATGTGTATCAGTTTGCTCTAAAAGTGGAAGAGAAGCTGAACAAAAGATTTGATGGCAAGCAAAAAGGACGAGGAGGACAAAGAAAAAGGGGCAATGGAAGACCTTGAGGAAGCCAAAATGATGATGAAAAGAAAAGTGAAGATGTGGGTAACAGCTGAAGCCAAATAAATAACAACTTCTACCACCCTCATGATCAAAACAGTGGTGATCAAAGAGGTAAAGAATGAGGGAGATATGGACAAGGATTTGGAAGAGGTGGTTTTAGAGGAACATGTTTCCAGTGTGGTGAAGAAGGGCATCAAGCCTATGAATGTCCACAACACCAAGGAAGGGCAGACAAAAGGCGAGAAGGTCATGGAAGGGTTGTGCATGTAGATGAGGAGGCCCTATCTAAACATTCTGATGATGCTGAAAGGGGAGAAGCCCTAGTGATTAGGAGAGCCTTGGTGACTGAGGAAAAGGAACCAGAACAAAGGAAGAATCTATTTCGCACAAGGTGCAAGTGTGAAGGAAAATTTTGTGATGTCATTATTGGCGGTGGGAGCACTGATAATATGGTGTTAGAGGAGATGGTCACAAAGTTGAAGCTAAAGAGGGAAAGATACCCTCATCTGTATCAGATTTCCTGGTTGCAGAAAGACCACAAAGTTTTGGTCAATTAGCAGTGCCTAGTAAAGTTCAAGATCAGGAGCTACCATGATGAGGTACTCTATGATATCATCTCCATGGATGCATGTCACATGTTGGGGAGACCGTGGCAGTTCAATAGGCAAGCTATACATGATGGCCATGCAAACACTTATTCCTTGACAAAGGATGGGGTTCATCACAAGTTGAAACCCCTGAAGGAGACCGAAGAAAAGGTATGCAGTAGTGCTAGAATTTGTTATGTAGATGGAAGAAATTTTTTAGAAAGTATGAAGCATGAGCGTGTGTGTTATGCATTGATTCCTAGAGTGAGTAAGGAGGATAGTGAGAAGGTTCCAAGAAGTTCTGGGATGTTGGATGAGTTTCAGGATATTGTTTCGATAATGTACCTAAGGGTTTACCACCAATAAGGAAGATCAGTCATCATATTGACTTGATTCCTGGAGCCAATTTGCCAAATAAGGCAACTCATAGAATGACTCCAATAGAAAATGAGGAGTTGAAAAAACAAGTTCAAGAGTTGTTGAGAAAGGGTTTGATACGGGAGAGTTTGAGTCCATGTGTAGTACCTGTAGTACTAGCACCAAAGAAGGATGGGGAGTGGATGATGTGTATAGATTCCCAAGCGATAAACAAGATAACAATCAAGTACAAATTTCCCCTGCCAAGGATGGATGACCTGATGGACTATTTGAGTGGAGCTCAGTACTTCACAAAGATTGATCTGAAGAGTGGATATCACCAGATCTGGATTCGAGAGGGAGACGAATGGAAAACTACCTTCAAGACCAAAAAGGGCCTGTACGAGTGGTTAGTCATGTCTTTTGGGCTAACCAATGCACGAAGCACTTTCATGCGACTCATGAATGAGGTGCTAAAAGAATTTCTGGGAAGTTTTTTTATTCTGTATTTAGATGACATTTTGATTTATGGTAAGACATTGGATAAGCATTTGATGCATATTCGGAGAGCCTTTGAGAAGTTAAGAGAAGAGAAACTATTGATTAATCTAAAGAAGTGTAGTTTTGTGAAGAGGGAGTTAGTGTACTTGGGGTTTGTTGTCTCAGTAGAAGGTCTCAAGATAGACCTAGAGAAGTTGAAGGCTATTCTGGAATGGCCTACCCCAAGAACTACTACCGAGGTGAGATCTTTCCATGGTTTGGCTAGTTTTTATAGAAATTTCATTAGAAACTTCAGTAGTATTTGTGGACCCTTGACTGAAACAATGAGAGGGGATAGAAAAGAATTCAATTGGAGCACTGGAGCGGCAAAAAATTTTGAACTGTTGAAATGGAAGGTGACAGAGCAACCTCTTCTAGCCCTCCCAGATTTCAAATAAGGTGTTTTAGGTGAATTGTGATGCCAGTGGTTGTGCCATTGGAGCAATGTTGAGCTAAGAAGGTAAGCCCATTGCCTATTTCAGTGAAAAGTTAAATGATGCCAAGAGAAAGCATTTTGTATATGATCAGGAATTTTATATGATAGTTCAAGCATTAAAAAATGGAGACATTATTTGTTGCCAAAAGAATTTTTTCAATATATTGATCATCAGGCCTTACAGTACATAAATAGTTAAGGAAAATTAAATTAGAGGCATATGAAACGGGTAGAGTTTTTGTAGAGTTATACCTTTGTTTTGAGACATAGGAGTGGGTATTCAAATAGGGTTGCAGATGCCTTAAGTAGGAGGCATACATTGATAACAAAGATGCAGATTGAAGTGGTTGGGTTCAATGAACTTAAGACACTGTATGCAGAAGATCCTAATTTTGCAGAGGATTGGAAAGCTTGCAAGAAACCTGTTATAGTGGATAGGACAAGGTGGTTGGATTTCATAATCTAGGATGGCATGTTATTTAAGAGAAGTCAATTGTGTATCCCGAGGAGTTCCATGAGGGAGAACCTGATAAAGGAGAAGCATAGTGGAGGAATGGTAGGATATTTTGCTCAGGATAAGACTATTTCCATTATCAGTGAGCATTATTATTGGCCTCAGTTGTCACAAGATGTGAATAAGTTTGTACAAAGTTGTAGGGTATGTCAGATGGCTAAAGGAGTGAGTCAGAATACAGGCTTATATCAGCTCTTACCTATACCAAAGATTCTGTGGGAGGATATAAGTATTGACTTTGTTCTTGGTTTGCCAAGGACACAACAAGAGAATGATTCAGTCTTTGTGGTGGTTGATAGGTTTTTGAAGATGGCACATTTCATTCCATGTCAAAAGACCCATGATGCAGTCCACATTGTTGACTTGTTCTTCAAAGAGGTGGTGAGGCTACATGGTCTGGCAAAGAGTATTGTTTCAGATTGTGACACCAAATTTGTGGGGTACTTTTGGAGGACCTTGTGGAAGAAGTTGAAGACAGAGTTGAAGTTCAATTCTACACACCATCTACAAATAGATGGGCAGATAGAGGTTGCTAACAGGGGTCTGGCTAACCTACTTAGATGTTTGGTAGGAGATAAACCCAATGGATGGGACTTGATCTTACCCCAGGCAAAATTTTCTTACAACAATTCTGTCAACAGACGCACTAGTAGATCACCATTCTAGATTGTGTATGGAGGTAGCCCTAGAACAACTCCATAATTGAGGAAGATGGACCAAGAGAAGAAAATAAGTGTTGAAGCTGAAGATTTTGCAGAACACATCAAGGATATACATGAGAAGGTAAGAGAACATATTAACAAGATGAATATGAAGTATAAGGCTAAGGCATATCAGAAGAGGAGGTATAAGGAGTTTCAAATTGGTGATGAAGTGATGGTCCACTTGAGGAAAGAAAGGTTTCCAGTGGGAACATATAACAAATTCAAGATGAAGAAGTTTGGTCCCTATAAAATTTTGAAGAGGCATGATTCAGGGAATGCATATGAGGTAGAGTTGCTGGATGGATTCAACATTTTCCATGTTGAACATTTCAGATTTGATAGAGTATCATGAAGGTGGCACAGAGGAAGTACTAATGATGGAAAAATGTGGAATTCCAACACCTACTTCAGAAAAGGAGGAGATTGAAGAATTCCTAGATAGTCATGTGGGAAGGAGTACCAGGAACAGGTAGTATGAAGAATATCTACTGAAATGGAAAGGAAGCCCTATTGAAGATTCATCCTAGTTTCCTGGGGCAGAGGTTGACTGCTTGGGTTTTCCTCCATCTAAGACATGATGGGGTCACTTCTCAAATTACCCTGGATGTCTGATGCTGGAGCATCTAGTGGTTTAAGGGCAATCTTGCATCACCCAAAAATAGTTAAATTTCAAGTTTCTCAATTTTTAGATGTTTTTCCATTTTTGGTTACCCTTTTCATCATAATGAAATTCCCAATTTACGGTTTTTATTTTTTGTTCTTGGGTTGAAAGATACTACAGTTTTAGTTTCCCAGATTTGCACCTAAAAATCTTCTGAGTTAGATTTGAGGCACTTAGAGTTCTTGGAATGGACCCAAAACTTATGGAAATTGGTGTAGCTAATTTTGACCTCGTTATTGACTTTGAGACCTTTCCAACAGTTCAAACGGTTTGCAAATCAGAGTCTCGGATCAAAAGTTATGGCCCCAGGAAGTTGGCGCACTTTCTAGAAGATACAATTGCAAATGCTCTTTTGAAATTTGAACTTCATGTTGTAAATTTTCTACGCCAAACCACCTAAATTCAAATTTTAATGTTGTTTTGGCTCCAAACTGATGAGGAGCTCTATTTATGGGCAAGTTTCTAATTTTTGGGTAGATTTTTGGGGACAAGCTCATATATTGCGAAAGGGTTATTCTGTAGCTTTCTGTAACTTGCATGTGTTGTAGAACTTGGGGATCGAGATCCTCTGCATGTAAAAAGCTCCATTTTCTGAATAATAAAATTATTCTCTTGTTTGTGGGTTATTTTATGTGTCTCGGGCTATGCGCTCATCAAGTGGTATCAGAGCGGCTTTTCTTGAGGATGTGGAAAGATCGCCGATTATGAGGCAGTTTGCACCAGGACCATGGTTGTGGGTCGAGGTCAAGAAAGATTCCTCCAAGAGTGATGCCTGGTAGGCATGGTGGTGCCACAGGTGGTCAAGGTGGCAGAAATGCTAGTGGAAGAGATGCACTAGCAGCCTTAAAGAGACAGATTGATGTGTTACAAGAGCAGTTGAGAAGAGGGTTAAACCTGAGGGAGGAAAGTGAGGATGAAGGAGAGGAAGAAGGTTCAAATGTAGAAAAGGAAGAAGAAGCAATTGATCAAGACCAAATGTGGCTAATCAGGGACATTTCAAAGATCGGGAAAAGACCCAGAGCAGAAGTCCCCAGTTATTTTGGAAGTCTTAACTCGGACGAGTTGATCGACTGGATCAACGAGCTAGAAGAATATTTTGAGTATGAGGAAATAGAGGACCCAGATCAGGTGAATTTTATGAAAATGAAGCTGAAAGGCCATGGCAGTATTTGGTGGAAAGAGGTCCAGTTGCAAAGAAATCAAAAAGGAAAAAGCAAGATCACCAGATGGGATCGCATGGTAGAGAAACTGAAGAAGCAGTTCATACCAGTGGACTACGAGTTAGATCTGTTGAAGAAATTGCTAGGGTTGAAGCAATGAAGCAGATATGTGAAAGAATATACTGAATATTTTCATAAGATAATCATCAAAGTGGGTCACACAGAGGCCAATAAGGAGAATGTAGCCTGATATCTTAATGGGTTACGACCAAACATTCAGGAGGAGTTAAGCCTAGTCAGAATGACCACCATTGAGGATGTGTATTAGTTTGCTCTAAAGGTGGAAGAGAAGCTTAACAAAAGATTTGATGGCAAGAAAAAAGGACGAGGAGGTCAAAGAGGAAGGGGCAATGGAAGACCTTTAGGAAGCTGAAATGATGATGAAAAGAAAAGTGAAGATGTGGGTACCAGCTGAAGCCAAAGAAATAACAACTTCTACCACCCTCGTGATCAAAACAGTGGTGATCAAAGAGGTAGAGGACGAGGGAGATATGGACAAGGATCTGGAAGAGGTGGTTTCAGAGGAACGTGTTTCCAGTGAGGTGAAGAAGGGCATCGAACCTATGAATGTCCACAACACAAAGGAAGGGCAGACAAAAGACCAGAAGGTCATGAAAGGGTTACGCATGTAGATGAGGAGGCCCAATCTAAAAATTTCGATGATGCTGAAAGGGGAGAAACCCTAGTGATTAGGAGAGCCCTAGTGACTAAGGAAAAGGAACCAGAACAAAGGAAGAATCTATTTTGCACAAGGTGCAAGTGTGAAGGAAAATGTTGTGATATCATTATTGATGGTGGGAGCACTGATAATCTGGTGTCAGAGGAGATGGTCACAAAGTTGAAGCTGAAGAGGGAAAGGCACCCACATCAGTATCAGATTGCTTGGTTGTATTTCATAATCCAGGATGGCATGTTATTTAAGGGAAGTCAATTGTGTATCCCGAGGAGTTCCATGAGGGAGAACCTAATAAAGGAGAAGCATAGTGGAGGAATGGCAAGACATTTTGGTCGGGATAAGACCATTGCCATTATCAGTAAGCATTATTATTAGCCTCAGTTGTCACAGGATGTGAAAAAGTGTGTACAAAGCTACAGGGTATGTCAGATGGCTAAAGGAGTGAGTCAGAATACAGGCTTATATCATCCCTTACCTGTACTAGAGAGGCCGTGGGAGGATATAAGTATGGACTATGTTCTTAGTTTTCCAAGGACACAATGAGGGAATGATTCAGTCTTTGTGGTTGTTGATAGGTTTTTGAAGATGGCACATTTCATTCCATGTCAGAAGACCCATGATGTAGTCCACATTGCTGACTTGTTCTTCAAAGAGATGGTGAGGCTACATGGTCTGCCAAAGAGTATTGTTTTAGATCATGACACCAAATTTATGGGGTACTTTTGGAGGACCTTGTGGAAGAAGCAGAAGATAGAGTTGAAGTTTAGTTCTGCACACCATCCACAAATAGATGGGTAGACAGAGGTTGTTGACAGGAGTCTGGGTAACCTACTGAGATGTTTGGTAGGAGATAAACCCAAGGGATGGGACTTGATCTTACCCTAGGCAAAATTTTCTTACAATAATTCTGTCAACAGAAGCACTGGTAGATCACAATTCCAGATTGTGTATAGAGGTAGCCCCATAAAAGCTCCAGAATTGAGGAAGATGGACCAAGAGAAGAAAATAAGTGTTGAAGCCAAAGATTTTGTAAAACACATCAAGGATATATATGAGAAGGTAAGAGAACATATTAACAAGATGAATATGCAGTATAAGGAGTTTCAGATTGGTGATGAAGTGATGATCCATTTGAGGAAAGAAAGGTTTCCAGTGGAAACATATAACAAATTGAAGATGAAGAAGTTTGGTCCCTATAAAATTTTGAAGAGGCATGATTCAGGGAATGCATATGAGGTAGAGTTGCCAGATGGATTCAACATTTCCCCTATGTTCAACATTTCTGATTTGACTGAGTATCATGAAGGTGGTGCAGAGGAAGTACCAACGATGGAACGGTATGGGATTCTAGAACCTACTTCAGAAAAGAAGGAGATTGAAGAAATCCTAGATAGTCATGTGGGAAGGAGTACAAGGAACAAGTAGTATGAAGAATATATGGTGAAATGGAAAGGAAGGCCTATTGAATATTCATCCTGGTTGCCTAAGGTAGAGGTTGACCGTTTGGGTTTTCCTTCACCATTTGAGACATGACGGGGTCACTTCTCAAATTACCCTGGGTGTCTGATGCACGAGCATCAAGTGGTGTAAGGGCAATCTTGCATCACCCAAAAATAGTTAAATTTCAAGTTTCTTGGTTTTTAGATATTTTTACATTTTTGGATACGCTTTTCATCATAATGAAATTCCCAATTTACGGTTTTTATTTTTTGTTCCTAGGTTGAAAGATATTGCAGTTTTAGTTTCACATATTTGCTCCTGAAAATCTTCCGAGTTAGATTTGAGGCACTTAGAGTTCCCAAAATGGCCCTGAAACTTGCCAAAATCTGTGTAGTGGATTTCGAGCACATTATTAACTTCGAGACCTTTCGAACGGTTCAAACGGTTTATGAATCAGAGTCTCGAATCAAAAGTTATGGCCTTGGGAAGTTGGCGCACTTTCTAGAAGATACAATTACAAATGCTCTTTTAAAATTTCAACTTCATACTGTAAATTTTCTATGCCAAACCACCTAAACTCAAATTTGAATGTTGTTTTGGCTCCAAACTAATGAGGAGCTCTATTTATGGGCGAGTTTCTAATTTTTGGGTAGCTTTTTGGGGACAAGCTCGCATATTGTGAAAGGGTTATTATGTAGCTTTCTGTAACTTGCATGTGTTGTAGAACTTGGGGATTGAGATCCTCCACATGTAAGAAGCTCCATTTTCTGAATAATAAAATTACTCTCTTGTTTGTTGGTTATTTTATGTTTCTTGGGTTGTGTCCTCATCATGCAAACATAAACATGCAAATACACAATCAACACACACATGCCCACAATGCCAGATATATCTGGAAAACCCAAGATGGGAAAAATCATGGTGACCAAGGCTGGTTGAGTCTTCTGCTCAAATCGAATGTCACAAATAAAATATTTGTTACAATGTTTTAGGGCTACAACCCAAGGAAGCATTAATTATCTATTTAGAAGAAACCACTTCAAGGATGCAACAACACCTTATTTTAGGAGCTATAGCCCCAATGATGTGACAACACCCTAATTTAGAAGCCACAACTCCAAGGATACTACAATCCCCTAATTTGAGCTACAACTCAGTACAATGATAACAATTTCAATATGCATAGACTTGGTTCTGTAAACCTATAACACATCATTACATTTAGTACATTGTTGCACTTGTTGCAACTTACACTACTATTGTTGAAGCTACAATCTCAGCAACATACCTCTGCTATGTGCTCTCGTTAGCATGTAAAACAATTATTATTTTATCTTGTTGCTCTAATTTTCTTTCCCTTTCTATAGTGTCTCATACATCTAATTTATGTTGAATTTCAACCGAGATAATATTCTATATTACAATCTAGGACTTCCTTACATTCTTTGTATTCTCTACTACTCTTTTTGTCTTGTAGACAAACTCCAAGTCTTCACTCTTCCTATCTCTGTAGCATACTTGGCAAGATGTAACTCTATTCAGTATTGTATACAACTATAGGTTGTTCTCTCTATTTATGCACACATGCTATTGACATATGATCACTTCAAAAATATCTAATTATCTTCCTTCTCCACCAACCTGCTATCTTTTCCTTGAGATCCTCTCAACCATCTAGATCTTCTCAAATATTTTGCTTGGGTTTCGTTCGCTTGCAAACTTCACTAGCAAGCTATCAATTCATTGAGCCACACATTTAATTTAGATAGAGATAATTTTCCCTCATTCTCTATGTCAAACCCTAAGAATTAGATTATGTAGTTAATTCTCTTTGTTTTACATTCAATCTTATTCGATATCGATCGCATCTACAATTTGTTCTGCCTCCTAACAGATTAGATCTTTATTCAATTTTTCACTTGGTGCAGCTAGACCAAATAATTCCTTCATTTATGTCAGTTACCAAACTAAAACCCTTGTTCACATAGACCAGACCATTGCAAATCTTAAAATTTGAATATTGGTCATTGATCTTCTCTCTCATGCCATGATCCATTGGCTTTTTTTTCATCTGGACATCTTTAAAACATAGTTGTTCAATTAGCTTCAATTAGACTATCACCATTGATCCTCATCTTATGTCAATTTCCATCTAATCTTTTCCACCTAATCTCCACTATGGATCAGAGGGTTATTCACTATAGAACACCATCATTAAAATCTCACCTTGACCAAGTGTTCTTTTGCAACAAGGATGAAAAAAATGGATCATCGATCACCAAATGTCATCATTTTATTTAGTTTCACCGTACACGTCATCAGTCAACATTTTATCTCTTTCGTTATTTCCATCATTAGGTTGTTATGTAGACTTCCATCCAAGTCCCATCGAAAGGTATCTATCACGCCAATGAATCTTAACTTGCTTATCACTCTATTAAGGAGACATCCATTGCAGTCTCACTGATGTCCATCGTTCTCTTCGATATGAACTATCATCAAGTGCATGGCCCCACATGCCATCTTTCTTCCATGTCATCACCATGATCCACCATCACCATCTAATCAACCTCATGCAATCTACATTGTTCCACACTAGCCTTGCAGGTCTTGATCGGGTTCCACTAATATCTCAGCGGGGTATGCAAGTGACTTCCATGGGTACACCACTTACGTCACCATCTCATTAGGTCCCACTTATCTTTTTGCTTTATCACTCCATCGAAGGGACATGCTTCACAATCCTACTGATACACCAAAGTCACATCGATGAGATAACCATCAGAATATCGAAGAGACATTCAATCCACTCTCATTGCTATGTTATTGTCACGTCGATACCATTTGTTGCTACAAACAAGTGGTCCCCACACCATCATGTCACCACATGTTATGGTCCATTTTTACTTTCTCACATGTGTCATCCTAACATTCACTCTTTGACTGTACCATCAATGCATGTCAACCTTATTGGGTCTCGTATTCGGCATCATACTCTCATCACCTTCTCTAAAAGACCTTCAAGTTCCTTGTGATACCACTTTATCTGACCAATGAGTAAGTCATTGAATTGTCAAAGAGACAATCATGAAACACCCTCTAAACTGCATCTCCCTCTTCGATCAAGCACATATTAGATTATCAAAGAGACATTTGAACATGTCTCACTGGTGACCATCAGTCACACTGATGAAGGCCATTGATGACATCACCTATCCACCTCATTGCCACATCACTGCTTTGTAATCCACAACAAGGATGTGGATTACCATTGATCCAATCCCGTTACACCATGTGTTATCTTTGTCATCACTGTCACCCACATCATTATGACTAGATCCCACTCAGAGTGCTACCTTCTCATCCCCAAATCAGAGAGACAGAGCCAAAAGTCTCATCAATGGCATCTAGTCTCATCGATAGCACTTTCACACTCCTTATCACTCCATCAAACAGAGTCCTAGAAGACTCTAACTAATACACTAGTGTCTCACCGATGATATGAGCATTGACCCATCGAAGAGACATCTCCCATTATCTTGCCGACCACACACTGTCACTTTGATAAATCTCTCAGTCGTTATTGCTCCATTCAAGAGAGTCCTTCCAAACTCCTACTGATGCACTAGTGTCACGTCGATGAAATGATCATTAGACTGTCAAATAGACTTTTTCTTGACTCTTGCCAATACGTCAATGTCTCACCGATCTGAAGAAGGTATATAACCTTAAAGTGGTAGGCAGAGGGGTCAGTCACCCTCATGACTTGAATGACATAAGTTGCAACTAATTCCACTAAAAACTATCGATACCAAGTCAACATCAAAATAGAAATATATTTTGAACTCCATGACAACAAGTATCCTTCGGGTTTAACTAATAAACCCTAACACCCAGAGCAGAAATAAAACATTTATGGGTGCATCCTTCACTTTCTCAACCTACAAAGCACAACACTGGAATGCTCTTAAAAAACCCATATCAAATTTGTAGCTTGTTTCCTCCTTTGTTGTATGTGAGACTCTCTGCAACTTCATGACAACATTTGCAAGATATGCACTTTAGCATCATCAATCTGCCACACTTCCAAAACTATATCCACTATTCTCACGTCCATCCTCTGTCATCATGCCAACAAAATTCTTTTCCTGATTTTCCCTTTTGACATCAATGACAACATAGTCCAACAATCTCCCCCTTTGTCATTGATGGAAAAAATTTAAATGCTCAATGATGCCACTTAACCAATTCAATGTTTGTACCAGTATTATCTTTACTTTCTCCTTCTATTGTTGCTTTCTCCAATGCTCCTCTTTGAGCATTTGCATGACTTTCTCCCACTATGACATCAATTACAAAGGGATCACTCATCTTGAAAGAATTATCCCCCTTTGACAAGCAGTGCAAAGGGTCTAGTTGTTCTCTAATATCATCCTTTGACATTCCTTCTCCTTTGCTCATCCTTATGAGCATCTTCATAGATTTCTCTCTTATTCTATACTTTGAGCATTGCTTACTTCTTCTCCTGCATGCTCAATTCTTTTGAGAACTTGCACATTATTTCTCCTCTTCTTTATCTTAGGTCACCATACTGTTGCAGCCTTCACTTCTTCTAAGCAATGGCAAAGGTATTTTGCTCCCCCCTTTCACTAATACCAATTGAAAAAAAAATTATCTGATACCAACTACTGCATTCAACCTTTCTACTATAATGGCAAAGCCATATTTTCTAACCACCATGTACCAATTAACAATATCTGATGCTAGTTGGAGTGCCATTACCTGCTCTAATCTGATCAAGTCATATGCCAATTGTAGATATTTTGATTCATGCTCTATAGCAATTGAATCATATTGCATACACCAATTGGTGATATCATTCCTTGATACTAATTATCATTCTGATACCAATTTTGAATGTGTTCACTTTATGCTATGTACCAAAAGATATCCTAGACTGCACTATATCAAGTATAAAATTGATTTGATACCAATAGCAACTATCGCTTAGACCTTGCTCCATTCTTCACTTGCTCCATTTCAAGGGATTTATACAAACTAACTTATTTTGAACCAACTTTTAATGGTCTGATACCAATTTAAAAACAATATACACATAATAGCTCCCCCTAAGACATATATCTTATCCTTGCAGTCAAGGAGAATTTCTCTCAACAGAGCATTTACACCACTTTTTCTTTAGTGTCTAATATCAAATGTTGATATCATTTTTTCAATTGACAATCCACTTCTCTGTTGATGTTCTTACCCTCTAATGAGCATTTCAAAGAGCAAGAATGTGACCATAAATCTGCAACCATCAAGTCATTAGAAATTTGTAAACATGTTTTTCCTGACTTGATCTCCATTTCACCTTTCCAGGGATGAATGAGATAGTATTTTAGATTCCCCTGGAACCATTCCCTATCACTAAAAAATAGTGATGTAAGGAAGAAGCACCCACATTTGGTGCCTCTTGTTCACCTTTCACTCTCCACACCTTCTTTGGCTTCTTCTATTTCTTGTTAGCCTTCTTACCAAGAATATGTGAACCATTGTTAACTTTGGAAGAAGTATCCTTCCTTGTATTCTTTCTCTTTCTTTGTACTGTATGTCTTACAAGATCTAGTCTACAGTCTTTAGATATGTGACCAAAGTTGTCACACTTGTAGCACACCACATACATATTTCTTACAAGAGCAAATGAATTCTTATTTACATATTTAGTGCTCCTTCTAAGTGCAGCTCTACATTCTCTATCCCTATGACCAAAATGATTACAACTATAACAATAACCATAGAAACATGAGGAATACTTGGTCATAGTTTTCTTTTGTGCATGATGAGGTGGTCTTCTTTTTCTTTGCTTCTTCATGTATCTCATCCTTGTGAATCTTTTTGCATCAGCTCCTTTTGTGTGCTAATTTTTCTTCAGGTTTCTAGGAACTGGTTTCTCCACTATCTTCTCTATTGTGGGCTTCTTTTCTCTAGTATCTTTCTTCTTATCATTAGCAAGCTTCATTTCTTCTTTTGTTTTCTTCACCTTAGCAATGCCTTTATCTTATTTTCCATTTCTATAGGTACTTTCTCTAGAGCAACTTGTGTAGGCTTCCTCCCTTTTTGTGCAGTTACTTTCTTCTGCTCTAAATCTTTCATACAAGTTTGCAGAAGTACTAGTAGAGGAACTCATACCTTTCTCAAACCCAAGACCAAATTTTTCTTTTGGTTTTGATGGCTTTTGTCATTTCACTAATTCATTTAGTATATTAGAGCCACCTTTCAGCTTTATGCCTTTGTCAATCTTCTCCTTAGTTCTTTCTAACTCTTTTCACATGGCCACTATTTCTTCCTCCCACTTCATGCATCTTTCTTCATCAAGGTCTAGTTTGGACTTTGTTACAAATTCACCTCATTTAGCTTCTTCAACTTGAAGTTTTAGATTTATCACCAACTAATTGGATTCCTTTAGCTCTTGAGTAAGTTTGTCAATATCTTTTTGTACATTCCTTTTAAACTTCATGTTTTCATCTGATTTAGATTGTAGTTTTGATTTAACTACATCTTTTTCTCTTCTTTCTTCTTCCAACTCAATCTTCAAGTTGATCACCAACTGATTAGATTCTTCAAGTCTTTTGAACAACATATCAATCCCTTCTTGTGCATGCAAATTATTTTCTTCATTCTCCTTCTTCAAAGCATAAATGAGACTTCCTAGGTCAACCTCTACTTCTTCTTCACTAGACCAATCATGCATTGTACCAAAAGTGCTACACAAGGATTCATTCCCATCAATATCATAGGAACTTAGATATTCATCATTTGATCCACCAAAAATATTTGATAACTTATTTTCTTCTTTTTGTGTAGATTTTTCTTAACTCTCTTTTTACTTCTACATTTTCTAGAGCCCTTCTTGTTAGCCATTTTTGTGTTCACTCTACCATAATCTACCTAAGTTGGTTAATCTTCTCTTGGGGAACCTGAGGCTCTCATACCAATTTTTGGAACAAAATTATCTACTGAGAGGGGGGTGAATTAGTAGATACTAGAATATATCCTTCTAAAACATTAGCCTTCAAAACCTTATGTAGATTGCTTTCTTAGCTCCAAATACTATGTGCAGATTTCTTTCTCAAGCTCTTAATGTGTAGATTGACAAATAAAGATGCAAACATAAACATGCAAATTGACAATAAACACACACATGCCCACAACACTAGATATATGTGGAAAATACAAGATAGGAAAAACCACGGTGACCAAGGCTGCTTAAGTCTACTGCTTAAATCTAGCATCACAAATAAAATCTTTTTTACAATGTTTTAGGGGTATAACCCAAGGAAGCATCAACTACCTAATTTAGAAGCAACCACTTCAAGGATGCAACAACACCCTATTTTAGAAGATACAACCCCAAGGATGTGACAACACCCTAATTTAGAAGCCACAACTTCAAGGAGACTACAATCCCCTAATTTGAGCTACAAATCAATACAATGATAATAACTTCAAATATGCATAGAATTGGTTTTTCAAAACCTATAATGCATCATTAAATTTAATACATTGTTGCACTTACTGCAATTTACACTATTGCTATTGAAGTTGTACTCTCAGCAAAATACTTCTACTCTGCACTCTCCTCTATGCATAGAATATTTTTTGTTCTATCTTGCTACTCTGCTCTTCTTTCCCTTTTTGCAATGTCTCGAACATCCACTCTCTATTGAATGTCAACCTAGATGATATTTTGTATTACATTATAGGACTTCCTTACATTTTTCAATTCTGCTCTACTACTCTTTCCTTCTTCCTGACACACTACAACTCTTGACTCTTCCTATCTCTGCAACATACTCGACAAGATGTAACTCCATTTAGTATTGCATATAACTATGGGGGTATGTGCAAGATCATCATGGAAAAAATAGGCCCTTAAGTGGCAAAAAATTTAGAAAAATCAGAGTTAGGCAACTTGAAGTAAAATTTTGAATAAGTTATCTATATTATTTCAAAAATATGTAAAAATAGAATATGTAGAAAATTGAATGTAATTTCTAAACTACTAGGTTTGTTTTTTTTTTTTTAAATCTATTTGGTGAAAATTTGAAATTTCAATGCAGTAGTACTTAAATTTCAAGGAAAAAATAAGAAGTAGGTGTCTGACCACCCTAGCCACAATAAAATGATAATATTTTCTTATGAGATTTTAGATATAAGTAGAGGACTCGTGTCTTGTTCTTATGCATATTACAACTTTTAGAAAATATAAAAACTTGTATGCCTTACCACCTTAACTTGGTAAAACTTCATGAAATTCATTTTTTCTTTTTAATCCTATAGTATGTGAAGCATAGAATGTGATACATGTTTTGGATTCAAAAAATGTGATACCATTTGAAAGCTATAGATTTTTTTCAATCAGCCTATCAATCAGGACTTTAGTCATAATTTGAATAGAAAATGAATAATAATTACTTATTAAATTCAAACTAAAGAATAATTTATATTGGTGGAAAGCTGAGAATCTCCTCTAAAAACCCTTTTCGTTTCATCAATTTTGGGTAAAAAAAAGTCGTCAGCCACATACCCATCATATTGCCACTTTTTGGCGCATCATGATCCTACACATACCCAAGGGATGTTATCTCTATTCTTGCACACATGTTGCTGACATATTACTTCAACAATATCTAATTCTCTTCCTTCTCCATTGACCTGCTATATTTCCTTGAGATCTTCTCAACTTTCTAGATCTTCTCAAATCTTTTGGTAGGGTTTCCTTCACTTGAAAACTTCACTGACAAGCTATCAGATCATCGAGCCACACACATTTAATTCAAATAGAGAGTATTTTCCTTCTTTCTCTCTGTCAAACCCTAAGAATCAATTTATGTAGTTAATGTTGTCTACTCTACATTAGATCTGATTTGATCTTGACCTCATTTGCAATCTGTTATATCACCTAATAGATGATATATTCATTCAATTTGTCGCCAGGTGAAGCTAGACCAATAAATTCCTTCTCCTATGTCAATTACCAGACTAAAACCCTTGTTCACATAGAATAGACCATTACAGATCTTGAAATTCAAATACTGGTCATTGATCTTCTCTCTCATGCCACGATCCATTGGCTTTTTGTTCATCTAGGCATCTTTAAAACATAGTCATTTAATTAGCTTCAATTAGACTATCACCATTGATCCTCATCTCATGCCAATAACCATCTGATGTTTTCCACTTGATCTCCACTATTGATCATAGGGTTATTTACTATAGAATGTCATTGTTAAAGTCTCACCTTGACCAAGTGTTGTTTTCCAACAAGGATGCAAAATAACGGATCATCAATCACCAAATGTCATCATGTTATTCTCTTTCACCGTACATGTCATCAGTCAACATTTTATCTCTTTCACTATTTCCACCATCGGGTTGTCGAGGATACTTCCAACCAAGTCCCATTGAAAGGTATGTCATGCCAATGAATCTTAACTTGCTTATCGCTCTGTCAAGGAGACATCCATTACAGTTTCACTGATGTACATCATTCTCTTCGATATGAACTACCATCTATCTTCCATGTCATCACAATGATCCACCATCACTGTCTAATCCACCTCGTTTAATTTGCACCATTCCTTGCTAGCCTAGTGGGTCTTGATCGAGTCTCGCTAACATCTAAAAGGGCTATATGAGTGACTATTGTGAGTACACCATTGATTTCACCATCTTGTCAGGTCCCACTTAGCTTTTCACCTTATTGCTTCATCAAAGGTGCATGCTTCATATTCCTATCGATACACCAAAGTCAGATCGATGAGCTAGCCATTGGGCTATCGAAGAGACATTCAATCCACTCTCATTGATATTGTGTTGTCATGTCGATACCATTTTCTAATAGAGACAAGTGGTCCCCACACCATCGTGTCACCACATGTCAAAATCCATTTTCTCTTTCAGCCATGTGTCATCCTAACATTCACTCTTTGAATGTACCATCAATGCATGTCAACCTTACTAGGTCTTGTAGTTGGAATCATACTCTCATCAACACATCAAAGAGACCTTCTTCAGGGTCCTGGTGATACCACTTTGTCTCACTGATGAGTAGGTCATTAGATTGTCAAAGAGAAAATCATGAAACTCCCTTTGAACTACATCTCTATCTCTGATCAAGCACATATCAGACTATCGAAGAGACATCTAAACAGGTCTCTCCAACAAACATCAGTCACACCAATGAAGGCCAATGATGATATCACCTATCCACCTCATTGACATGTCACTACTTCATAATCCACAACAAGGATGTGGATTACCATTCATCCAATCTCATTACACCATGTGTTTTCTTCATCATCATTGCCACCCATGCCATTATGACTGGGTTGTGCTCAGAGTGCTACCTTCTCATTTCTAGATCGATGATACATAGCCAAAAGTCTCACTAACATCGTTCAGTCTCACTGATAGCACTTCCACACTCCTTATCTCTCCATGAAAGAGAGTCCTCCCAGACTCCTACTGATACACTAGTGTATTGTCGATGATATGGTCATCCACCAGTTGAAGAGACATCTCCCATTCTCTCACCAACCACACACTATCACTCCAATAAAGCTCTACTCACTCCTTATTGCTCCATCCAAGAGAGTACTTTCAAACACCTACTGATGCACTCATGTCATGCTGATGAAATGACCATCAAATTGTCAGAGATATTTCTACTTGACTCATGTTGATATATCAATGTCTCACTGATCTAAAGAAGATATATAACCTTAAAGTGCTAGGTAGAGGAGTCGGTCACCCTCATGACTTCAATGACATAAGTTGCAACTAAATCCATCAAAAACTTCTGATACTAGGTCAACATCAAAATAGAAATCTATTTTGAATGCCATGACAAAAAGTATCCTTTGGGTTTAACTGATAAACCCTAAGACTCGAGAGAAGAAATAAAGCATTTTTGGGTGCAACCTTCTCTTTCTTAGCCTATAGAGAACATCACTAGAATGCTCTCAAAAAACCCACATCGAATCTATAGCTTGTTTCCTCCTCTATTGTATGTGAGACTCTTTGTAACTTCATGACAACATTTGCAAGATATGCACTTTAGCATCATCAATTTTCCACACTTCCAAAACCAGATCCACTTCTCTCACATCCATCCTTTGTCATCATTCCAACAAAATCCTTTTCCTTATTTTCCCTTTTGACATCAATGACAACATTATGTGCTTCTGCACAAGATTAGCACACTTCTCCTCTAATCCTTTTGACATCAATGACAACATAGTCCAACACAACTAACTTATTTAAGGACTCAACCATAATCTATATACAAGTACGAGGGAGTTTATTACAAGTAACAACTAACTACAATCATTAACTTCAACTCCTAGATATCAGAGCATATAGTTAAGATTGAATTGTTCAAACTATAACTGAAAAGAAAGAAGAATCCTACTAGAATTGAAACTCTGTAAAACACAATTACATGTAAAACACACAAATAATTATTCAAAATCCTATCATTAAAAGATTTCTTCTTCTCTAGTGCTTTTAACTTGTCATAATGATGCACGTTCAACTCCATCAGGTGTCTTCATATAGTAGTTATCACATTCATCTTAATTTGGTGCTTCCCTTGTTTCATTGTCTAAGTCTTCCTTTTGTTGTTGGTTATAGCTTCAAGTTGCTATGTGCTATAGTTCTTTGTGAGCTGCAAGAGGTTAATCCAGAAAACATATACACAAAGATCACTACCATAATTAAAACATAGAATTTCATCCACATTTCATGCATACTCACATATAAACTATGCAATGCTACTATATTGTAACCATATTTCCATTACTATGATTTAGGTCCAAGGTTGTATAATATGTAGTGTCCCTCCATGATTGCTATTTCTCGATAAATTTTGTTTGGGTTGTTTTAATTAAATTTTTTTTATAATGTTGTTGGTTAGTGATGAATTCAATAAATTATTAAATAAATATATGTGTTACACTTAGATAATTAAATTATTAGATTAAGTTTTAAAGTATTAAGTTATAAAGTGATTTTATAATATAAAGACAATTATGGTTTTTTGTTGAGTTTTAATTAATAAATTAAATTGTGAGGAATATTTAATATAAAATAAAATATTAAAATGAGAAAAGATATTAATATGAAATAAAAGGTTAAATCGGATAAAGATAATTGATAAGGAGATACAACTAGTAAAGAAAGATAGAAGGTTTTTGCATGCAAGATCATGCACAACCTCAAACTGGTTGTTGAAAAGGAATTTGATGTCTTTTTAGAGATTTTGGAGATTTTATTGGATTTGGTGCTCGAAAATAAAAACATTTTTTTATTTTTGAAATTAATTATCTTATAGAGATTTTCATTAGGACTAATTTGGACTTCTGAGAAAAAAAACAAAAAAGGAGGCTAGTTTTTGGTTTTCATGAATAGCTTTTGGTTTTGGAGACTTCTTTTTTGGGTATTTTGAATTAGATTTTTGTAAAAAGAATTATTTGGGGGTTTTTGAATTTGGAGCCTAAAATTTGAGAAGCTTGAACTCGGCATCAAATCTATAGCAATGCCAATCATTTAAACTAGGTTCCTTTCTCTTTTTGAATTTCTATCTTTATGTGGTTTTGAAGAAAAGTTTGAATGTTATCAAAATATTACCTAGTTAAATCAATTAGAAAATTGTATTGTTTGAAGTTTACCCAAGTCTCTTTTGGAAATCATTTTGTGAGTGTTCTATAAAATTATTGTAGCCCTTAAAGCCACCTTTCTTATGGGAATTTCTATTTAATTCATTTACTCCATTTTTACTTCTTCAATTCATTTTTTTCCCTAAAGATTGATAGCTCAATTTGTATATATCTTGCAATCATTGTATTCAATATGATAAATTTTCCTCCTCAGTAAATGCATTTGCTTGAAAGTTTGTCAAATGAATTTTCTTCACCTTTTTCCTTTGGCATCTAGTTGTTAAGTTTTAGTTTATTTTGTTGCATACTGTGTTATTCATTTATTCCCTACTAATATATCAATCTGATTGCGTCATCCATAAATTTTCTTTTACAAACTGGGTTGGTGAGAAATTTAAAGGGTTTCTTTGTCTTGTTGTCTTCTAATTGTTGTCCAAAAATCTCAAGAACTCAAATCATTGTTTCTGAGATATGGTCAAAACACAGAGCTACTGTCAAGCTATTTTTTCCTCATGGCAACAACATTTATATATTATATTATGGCTATAAAAAAACTAGTTTCATTTATTTATATTATCTTGAATTTAAATGAGTATTTATTCCTTTGAAAATATTTATTTAATCTTCTATTCTCCTATTTCATAGTGTTAAGTAGAAGCCTTGAATTTAGAACTTCATTTTCCATGCCAACTTCTCCTTCTTGCACCTCGCTTATGGCTAAGGATGTGATTTTATTTTCTTGCTCTGTAAGCATGCATTATGTTTTAGCATCTTCCCATTTTGAGGTTGCAATTTTATTTCTTTTAAAATCCTTCTTACTGTCAATTTAGCCATTTGATTTTATAGAAGGCGTCTCTATTGCCTTTTGGAAAAATTTATGCCTTGTATTTGATTTTCTTCCCTTCTTTTTTCTACGATCTCACCTTGTGGATCAGCTATTGTTGCATTGGATTGGAACAACATATACATCGAAGATTTTAGATGGCCACATACCTAATTTAAATCCTTGAGTCTATGTTCATCTTTTTTGCTATCTATTCTTCTTGTAGGATCAATTCAATTCATACTTTTATTCATCTAAATTAGAGAGATAGGGAAAATCTCCCTAGTTTTATTCTCTTCCAATTAAATCAGCCTCTAAGTCTAGGATATTTAGTAGTATTAATAAGAAAATGTATTTTCGAAAGGGACAAAACATGGCTAGTAGATATATTTGATGAGACATAGTTAATGATATGAATTTTGGGAAAAAGGCTTTTATTACTATTTTATTTTAAGTTTTAATTTAAGTCTTGAATACAAATTAATGGTTTAGGAAAAAATACTAAGGTAGTGGAGTGAATATTTTTTTGTGAGTTAGATATTCGCTAATGCATTATCTATTAATTATGAACCAAAGATAGAGTAAGATAGGTATTTAATGAGTTAAATGATTTAGGTCAAATGTTAAAGAACTTAGATTTTCTTTCCTTTGTGAACAAATTTAGAAAGTAGGTAAATTAGTAAATTTATATTCATTTAATAGAACTTGCTTTGTGAAAGATTTAATTAATATATATGAGCATTATAGCATTATGCTTAAGTTAAGATTTTAATATTAGGGTTTCATATTTTCTTGATAGAGAGAATTGCTTTGCTAATAATTTAGTTAGATATATGTGAGAAAAAGAAAATAGCTCTATTTATTGATTTTGAGTTAAATGAGTATTTCAGAAAGAGTAAATAAATGAAATTATATATATATTACCTATAATTATATGTTATTATTTCAATATTTAAAAGTTAATAATGTAAATATGCTTATGTTGAAATTGGGAAATGTTATTGATTATAATAGTTAAAATTGACCTATTTGTAGTTAGATATATGAAAATATTTGTTTAAATTAAATAGATTAGTAAATGGAAATGTTATTTAGATGAGGTAGTTCGCTTTATAGTAGATTAACTTATGATGATTAAAACTCAAATAGTAAGGAAATGATAGTTTAGTTCTTAATTTTATTTATATAATATCCATAGAGTGGATTAAGGAATATTTAGTAGAATTTTGTTACACAAAGGAAATATCAATAGCTTAAGCATGTATTCATCATAGTTTTAATTTGGTTTATGTTAACCTTGGATGTCATGGATTATTTCTTATTCCAATATTGCATAGTTTTCTTTTAATGTCTTATGATTCAAGAATGTGCTCATGGTCATGATTCATTGATTGTTTGTGCCTTGTTATGATGCAGGAGCATCTGGTGGTGTAAGGGCAATCTTGCATCACCCAAAAATAGTTAAATTTCAAGTTTCTCAGTTTTTAGATGTTTTTAAATTTTTGGATACCCTTTTCGTCATAATAAAATTTCCAATTTATGATTTTTATTTTTTGTTACTAGGTTGAAAGATATTGCAGTTTTAGTTTCCCAGATTTGCACCTAAAAATCTTCCAAGTTAGATTTGAGGCACTTAGAGTTCCTAGATCGGCCCTGAAACTTGCTAAAATTGGTGTAGCAAATTTTGAGTGCGTTATTGACTTCGAGACCTTTCCAACGGTTCAAATGGTTCATGAATAGGAGTCCTGGATTAAAAGTCATGGCCCCGGGAAGTTGGAGCACTTTCTAGAAGATACAATTACAAATTCTCTTGAATTTTGAACTTCAGGTTGTAAATTTTCGGTGCCAAACCACCTAAACTCAAATTTGAATGTTGTTTTGGCTCCAAACTAATGACTAGCTCTATTTATGGGTGGGTTTCTAATTTTTGGGTAACTTTTTGGGGACAAGCACACATATTGCGAAAGGGTGATTATATAGCTTTTTATAACTTACATGTGTTGTAGAACTTGGGGATTTGAGATCCTCTATATGTAAGAAGCTCCATTTTCTAAATAATAAAATTATTCTCTTATTTATGGGTTATTTTCTAACTCTCAGGTTGTGCCCTCATCAAGTGGTATAAGAGCGGGTTTTCTTGAGTGTGTGGACAGATCGCCGATCGGGAGGCAGTTCACACCAGGACCGTGCTTGTGGGTCAAGGTCAAGATAGATTCCTCCAAGAGTGATGCCTGGTAGGCATGGTGTTGCCAGAGGTGGTTGAGGTGGCAAAAATGCTAGTGGAAGAGATGCACTAGCAGACCTCTAGAGATAGATTGATGCATTACAAGAGCAGTTGAGAAGAGGGTTAAACCTAAGGGAGAAAAGTGAGGATGAAGGAGAGGAAGAAGGTTCAGATGTAAAAGAGGAAGAAGAAGTAATTGATCAAGACCAAATGCAGCTAATAAGGGACATTTTGAAGATCAGGAAAAGACCCAGAGCAGAAGTCCCAGTTATTCTAGAAGTCTGAACCCGGAAGAGTTGATCAACTGGATCAACGAGCTAGAAGAATATTTTGAGTATGAGGAAATGGAGGACCCAGATTGGGTTAATTTTACAAAAATGAAGCTAAAGGGCCATGCTAGTATTTGGTGGAAAGGGGTCCAGTTGGAAAGAAATCGAAGAGGAAAAGGCAAGATCACCAGATGGGATCACATGGTAGAGAAACTAAAGAAGCAGTTCATACTAGTGGACTACGAGTTAGATCTATTGAAGAAATTACAAGGGTTGAAGCAAGGAAGCAGATCTGTGAAAGAATATAATAAAGATTTTCACAAGATAATCATCAAAACGGGCCACATAGAGGCCAATAAGGAGAAGGTAGCCTGATATCTTAATGGGTTACGATCGAGCATTCAGGAGGAGTTAAGCCTATTCAGAATGACCACCTTTGAGGATGTGTATAAATTTTCTCTTAAGTTGGAAGAGAAGCTGAACAAAAGATTTGATGGCAAGTAAAAAGGACGAGGAGGCCAAAGTGGGAGGGGCAGTGGAAGACCTTCAGGTAGCCGAAATGATGATGAAATGAAAAGTGAAGATGTGGGTACTAGCCGAAGCCAAAGGAATGACAAATTCCACCACCCTCGTGATAAAAACAGTGGTGATCAAAGAGGTAGAGCACGAGGGAAATATGGACAAGGATCTAGAAGAGGTGGTTTCAAAGGAATGTGTTTCTAGTGTGGTGAAGAAGGGCATCTAGCCTATGAATGTCCACAACACCAAGGAAGGGCAGACAAAAGGCTAGAAGGTCATGGAAGGGTTGCGCATGCAGATGAGAAGGCCCAA
The DNA here is from genome assembly GCA_007258455.2 of Sequoia sempervirens. Lineage (NCBI taxonomy): Eukaryota > Viridiplantae > Streptophyta > Pinopsida > Cupressales > Cupressaceae > Sequoia > Sequoia sempervirens. The sequence continues at coordinate 100,721,756 of VDFB02358134.1, read as the reverse complement.
TATGAACATTCTGATGATGCCGAAATGGGAGAAGCCCTAGTGATTAGGAGAGCCCTGGTGATTGAGGAAAAGGAACTAGAACAAAGGAAGAATCTATTTCGCACAAGGTGCAAGTGTGAAGGAAAATGTCGTGATGTCATTATTGACAATGGGAGCACTGATAATCTGGTGTCAGAGGAGATGGTCACAAAGTTGAAGCTGAAGAGGGAAAGGCACCTACATCTGTATCGAATTGCCTAGTTGTAGAAAGACCATAAAGTTTTGGTCAATGAGCAGTGCCTAGTAAAGTTAAAGATCGGGAGCTACCATGATGAGGTACTCTGTGATATCATCCCCATGGATGCATGTCACATGTTGTTGGGGAGGTCATGGCAGTTCAATAGGCGAGCTATACATGATGGCCATGCAAACACTTATTCTTTGACAAAGGATGGGGTTCATCACAAGTTGAAACCCCTGAAGGAGACTGAAGAAAAGGTATGCAGTAGTGCTAGAATTTGTTATGAAGATGGAAGAAAATTTTTAGAAGGTATGAAGCATGAGTATGTGTGTTATGCATTGATTCCTACAGTGAGTAAGGAGGATAGTGAGAAGGTTCCAGAAGAAGTTTCTGGGATGTTGGATGAGTTTCAAGATATTGTTTCTGATAATGTACCTGAGGGTTTACCACAAATAAGGAAGATCAGTCATCAAATTGACTTGATTCCTAGAGCTAGTTTTCCAAATAAGGCAGCTCATAAAATGACTCCAGCAGAAAATGAGGAGTTGAACAAATAAGTTCAAGAGTTGTTGAGAAATGGTTTGTTTGATTCCATGTGTAGTACTTGAAATACTAGCACCAAAGAAGGATGGGGAGTGGAGGATGTGTATAGATTCCCGAGCCATAAACAAGATAACAATCAAGTATAGATTTCCCCTGCCAAGGATGGATGACCTGATGGACTATTTGAGTGGAGCTTAGTACTTCACAAAGATTGATCTAAAGAGTGGATATCACCAGATCTGGATTCAAGAGGGAGATAAATGGAAGACTACCTTCAAGACCAAAGAGGGCTTGTATGTGTGGTTAGTCATGCCTTTTGGGCTAACAAATGCACTGAGCACATTCATGCGACTCATGAACGAGGTACTAAAAGAATTTTTGGGAAGTTTTGTTATTGTGTATTTAGATGATCTTTTGATTTTCAGTAAGACATTGGACGAGCATCTGATGCATATTTGAAGAGCCTTTGAGAAGTTAAGAGAAGAAAAACTATTGATTAATCTAAACAAGTGCAGTTTTGTGAAGAGGGAGTAAGTGTACTTGGGGTTTGTTGTCTCAGCAGAAGGTCTCAAGATGGACCCAGAGAAGGTGAAGGCTATACTGGAATGGCCTACCCAAGAACTGCTACAAGGTGAGATCTTTCCATGGTTTGGCTAGTTTTTATAGAAAGTTCATTAGAAACTTCAGTAGTATTTGTGACCCCTGACTGAAACAATGAGAGGGATAGAAAAGAATTCAAGTGGAGCACTGGAGTGGCAAAAAGTTTTGAATTGTTGAAGCAGAAGGTGACAGAGCAACCTATTCTAGCCCTCCCAAATTTCAACAAGGTGTTTCAGGTGGATTTTGATGGCGTGGTTGTGCCATTGGAGTAGTGTTGAGCCAAGAAGGTAAGCCCATTGCCTATTTCAATGAAAAGTTAAATGATGCCAAGAGAAAGTATTATGTATATGATCAAGAATTTTATGCAATAGTTCAAGCATTAAAGAAATGGAGACATTATTTGTTGCTGAAGGAATTTGTTCTATATACTGATCATCAGGCCTTGCAATACCTAAATAGTCAGGGAAAATTAAATCAGAGGCATATGAAATGCATAGAGTTTTTGTAGAGTTATACCTTTGTTTTGAAACATAGGAGTGGGAAGTCAAATAGGGTTGCAAATGTCTTAAGTAGGAGGCATACATTGATGACAAAGATGCAGATTGAAGTAGTTGGGTTCAATAAACTCAAGACACTGTATCCAAAAGATCTTGATTTTGTAGAGGCTTGGAAAGCTTGCAAGGAACCTGTTACAGTGGACAGGAAAGGGTGGCTAGATTTCATAATCCAGGATGGCATGTTATTTAAGGGAAGTCAATTGTGTATCCCGAGGAGTTCCATGAAGGTGAACCTGATAAAGGAGAAGCATAGTGGAGGAATGGCAGGACATTTTGGTCAGGATAAGACCTTTTCCATTATCAGTGAGCATTATTATTGGCCTTAGTTGTCACAGGATGTGAATAAGTTTGTACAAAGCTATAGGGTATGTGAAATGGCTAAAGGAGTGAGTCAGAATACAGGCTTATATCAGCCCTTACCTATACCAGAGAGGCCATGGGAGGATATAAGTATGGACTTTGTTCTTGGTTTGCCAAGGACACAGCAAAGGAATGATTCAGTCTTTGTGGTGGTTGATAGGTTTTTGAAGATGGCACATTTCATTCCATGTAAAAAGACCCATGATGCAGTCCACATTGCTAACTTATTCTTCAAAGAGGTGGTGAGCCTACATGGTCTACCAAAGAGTATTCTTTCAGATCGTGACACCAAATTTGTGGGGTACATTTGGAGGACCTTGTGGAATAAGTTGAAGACAAAGTTGAAGTTCAGTTCTGCACACCATCCACAAATAGATGGGCAGACAGAGGTTGTTAACAGGAGTCTATGTAACCTACTAAGATGTTTGGTAGGAGATAAACCCAAGGGATGGGACTTCATCTTACTCTAGGCAAAATTTTCTTACAACAATTCTGTCAACAGAAGCACTGGTAGATCACCATTCCAGATTGTGTATGGAGGTAGCCCCAGAGCAACTCTAGAATTGAGGAAGATGGACCAAGAGAAGAAAATAAGTGTTGAAGCTAAAGATTTTGTAGAACACATCAAGGATATACATGAGAAGTTAAGAGAACATATTAACAAGATGAATATGTAGTATAAGGCTAAGGCAGATCAGAAGAGGAGGTATAAGAAGTTTCAGATTGGTGATGAAGTGATGGTTCACTTGAGGAAAGAAAGGTTTCCAGTGGGAACATATAACAAATTGAAGATGAATAAGTTCAGTTCGTGTAAAATTTTGAAGAGGCATGATTCAGGGAATGCATATGAGGTAGAGTTGCCAGATGGATTCAACATTTCCCCTATGTTTAACATTTCAAATTTGATAGAGTATCATGAAGGTGGCACAAAGGAAATACCAACGATGGAACAGTGTGGGATTCCAGCACCTACTTCAGAAAAAGAGGAGATTGAAGAAATCCTGGATAGTCGTGTGGGAAGGAGTACTAGGAACAAGCAGTATGAAGAATATCTGGTGAAATGGAAAGGAAGGCCTATTGAAGATTCATCCTGGTTGCCTAAGGTAGAGGTTGACTGTTTTGATTTTTCCTCCACCATCTGAGACGTGACGGGGTCACTTCTGAAATTTCCCTGGGTGTCTGATGCAGGAGCATCTAGTGGTGTAAGGGGAATCTTGCATCACCCAAAAATAGTTAAATTTCAAGTTTCTTGATTTTTAGATGTTTTTATATTTTTGGATACCCTTTTTGTCATAATGAAATTCCCAATTTACAATTTTTATTTTTTGTTCTTGGGTTGAAAGATATTGCAGTTTTAGTTTCCCAGATTTGCACCTGAAAATCTTCCGAGTTAGATTTGAGGCAATTAGAGTTCCTGGATCAGCCCTGAACCTTGCTAAAATTTGTGTAGCAAATTTCTATGGCATTATTGACTTCGAGACCTTTCAACCGGTTCAAACGGTTCATGAATCGGAGTATGGGATCAAAAGTTATGGCCCCGGGAAGTTGGCGCACTTTCTAGAAGATACAATTGCAAATTCTCTTTTGAATTTTGAACTTTAGGTTGTAAATTTTTGGTGCCAAACTGCCTAAACTCAAATTTGAATGTTGTTTTGGCTCCAAACTAATGAGGAGCTCTATTTATGGGCGGGTTTCTAATTTTTGGGTAACTTTTTGGGGACAAGCACACATATTGCGAAAGGGTGATTCTATAGCTTTCTATAACTTGTATGTGTTGTAGAACTTGGGGATTTGAGATCCTCTGCATGTAAGAAGCTCCATTTTTTGAATAATAAAATTATTCTCTTATTTGTGGGTTATTTTCTAACTCTCGGGCTGTGCCCTCATCATGTTAATTGGTTGTAATGCTTGAATAATTGCTCGTATTGTATAATTATCTGATAAGCCGAAGTATGAAGATTTTGATTAGTTGTTTGTGCTGATTTATTGGGTTGACACTTGAATTGAGTGGTAAATCGGTTTATTGTTATTGTTGTCATGGTCATTGATTTTATTTAAGTTGTTTATTTTCAAATTGTAAGGTTGTTGAGTAATTAGTTGTTGGGTATCGTGTGAGGAGAAAATTGAGGTCTCCCTTGGATGCCCAATTGCTTGCTTTTTATTTTGAGTTGATTTTAGAATTAAAAGTTAATATTGATTATGGTGGAATGAAAATAGTTCTTGGGATCTTATTATTATTGACATTTCTTTGAAGGAGAACCCCTGTGTTAGCATATTGATAGTCTTCCAAAGGTTAGAGGGGACATGGTTTCTTCTTGCAAGAGTTGGTATGGTGATCGACAACCTGGGAGGATCACCTTGGGTAACCCATATCAAGCCTGATGTATTTATTTGAGTTTTATCTTGTTTCATCTGGAAGTGGGTGGTTTTATGATTCTATTACTTTGATGATGGTTGACCTTTACACTTGATTTGTGTTTATGTGGTTTGAGCCTTGCACTTGAATGTGGTTTTCATTACTTTGAAGTTCGTTCTAGTGTGAGATGGTGCATGCCTCACTTGATGTAGTTATTTGTTGGATTTGGTTTTTTGTGCAAGTTGGCATTCCATTTGTGATTTTGTAAGGTATGTTGATCTTGCATAGCGGCATGGGGGTCTACTAGCTGGTAGAGGTGGCCAGGGTGATCTGGTAGCCTAGGAAGGTTACATCAGGGTAACCCATAGTGCCTATGTGATGAAACTCCACCCTTTGAAAACCTTGTATGCTATTGTTTCCCCTCTTGTTGTTATTGAGCCTCTAGAAGTGGATGTTGTCATATGTTTGTGATGCTTTGTTATGTTGTGTTGGTTATTTCATATGTTGATTACATCATGTGTCAGTTATTTCTTGTGTTGGAGGTTTCCTTAAATGTTATTGTTGTAATCCTTGTTTCATTGATGGTTATTATTGGGGATCTTTCTTGTCATCTCCTAGCATGGGGGGTGAGCCTTCAGGTCCATGTCGTTGGGTGGAATGTGTTATGCAACCCATTAGGTCCCTAGCCATTGATCACATTGTGTAGAGTTGTACTTGTTACATTAACTCCTGAGATGTACCCATGTTGGATCTTGTTATGGAACTTTGTATTCATATGTTATAGATGTATTCATCCATGTTATTGTACTATTCCCAATTCATGATGGGAAGCAACATTGTATTAATGTAATCTTTGTGCAATGTATCTTCATGTTATAAATGTATTATCCTTATTCTTATCTTATGGATACTAGTGTATGCTTATCTTTCATGTAATGTAAAGATGTTGATTCAAAAAGTAATGCGGTCATGTAACCCCAAGGGACTTTGTTATATGTTGTACATGTATAGTTTCATCTCAAGTGTTATATGTTAATATTATGTTGCATGTCAGTAACTTTAAAAAAAAAAAATTGTGCCATAAATGTTAGATGTATTAGTATCCTTTGGGGTTGTGTGGTAGGGCATTACATAATAAACATGAAAAGATAGCATATAATAAGATTATTGTCTAAAAGGTATCTCTAAAAGTGTTTGAAAATATGCATAAAAGAAACAAAAACTAGGCTAATAACTAAACCTAGCTAATTTTCCTAGGGATTATATGTTGTGTAAGTTTCCCTAGGTGATATCCTAGGCATAAATATGTTATATATAGGAGATAGAGGTTGGTCATTATCATCATGTTGAGTATTATAATATTATTGAAAAATATTGGAGGTATCCTCATCAAAGTGGATTAGGAGGTTGTTACTTTTTGGAGCTTGATTAATTTCTATTGTTAACATTTTGACCACTATGGTAGCCCATTTTTATTAAAATAATTTTAATAATAAATTCAAATTGAAAACAATTTTCTAAATTCCTAAAAATGAACACTTTCTTGTTGTTGAGTGGAGGCAAAGAAACATGAGCATGAGAAGAAAAAAGAGCACACAAAAATCAGTCTGTAAGGGAAGATTAAAGGTTGTGTAGTTTGGAAATGCAAATGTAATAATATATGGGTAAAGTGAGAGCAATTTTGTGGATGAACACACATTAGCATGGAGTGTTTCATGAGCATAGATTTAAGTGTACACATAGCTATAAATATTGTTGTAGATTAATTAATTACTCTAACTTGTCCTTATTAGAGATTTAAATAAAATTGGAAAACTATCTATGGTTGTAGCCCACATTGGTTGAACCACATTCAAAAAACTATCTCTATGGAATTTGGTTCTCATTAATTTACATATCTACATTTATAATTGTCGAATTGTATTGCTTCATCATGTCGATAAATCCCAATAGTTTCCTACTTGAAATTTTTCATATTATTATAAAGTATTTGCAACATATTTTATATTATATTATTCAATTGTGTAAATTATCTCATAACAAGTGGTATCTCAATCTTTGAGGACATTATGTGAAGCACATATCTTGGAACATTTTTCAACAATATATTAAGGAATCTATAATAAAAAAATTCATAGAAATTGGATCCAAATTAAGTGACTAATTGTAGAATTAGTGTTTTTATCTAGAAGAACATATCTCTAAGTTCTGGGTGGGTGAATTTTTAACTAATTTCAAAGAGTTTTAAAAAATATATATAGGCATTTATTTCAAATAAATTGAAGCAAAATTAATTAATTTATTATAGAAATAGTGTGTCTACCAAATTCTTTTTGGGAGGCCGTATCTCTTAGATATAGATGAATTTATTTTCTAGTTTTTAAAGGGTTTTTCAAAAATTTATTGAAGTATCTACAATTTTATTTAGAAGGAATTAGAGAAAAAATAAGTGATTTATTGCAAAATCAAGTTTTCCAACAAATTCACTCTCAAGGCAGAAAATAAGCTAATTTATTGGATATTGTTTTGGGTAAATGTAATCTAGGACTTGGTAAGTTACAGTAAAAATTTGAGAGTATTTTCAAGAAGAAAGAATTCAAATGATGACTTTAGAAAAGTTAGCAATCAAAAGAACCGCTTCAAGAGGTCTCCTCCTAAACAATCTACGAATTTCATGTTCCTTCAATCCTTTCATGGTTATTGTTATTCTTGTAATAAGTTTGGCTATAGGGCTAATGGTTATAGTTGTATACACCTAAAAATGGTTTGGAGAATATAATTAATTAAATATGATTTATTTGATTAATTACCTTTAATTCCTCTACTATTAAATAAATCAAAATATTTATTTATATAGTTCATCTTAAATTCTACAATCTTTATTCTATTATTTTCGTCTTAATTAAATAAACGAATTTCACCTTGTTTTATTTAATTATCATAAATAAATTCCTCTACTATTAAATAATTAGAAATATTTATTTATGGTTCATTCTCCTAAATTCTTCATTTTTTATTAAATATACAACTTCTATAGTTTGTGGTATTTAATTATCACATTATTCAATCTTAATTAAATAAAGGTTATGTGCAGGATCATCATGGACCAAAAAGTGGCGATATGATGGGTATGTGTAGTGTATGTGACTAACGACTTTTTTTAACCCAAAATTGATGAAACAAAAAGGGTTTTTAAAGGAGAATTCTCAATTTTCCACCAATATAAATTATGCTTTACTTTGAATTTAATAAATAATTATTATTCATTTTCTATTTGAATAATGACTAAAGTCCTGATTGATAGGTTGACCGAAAAACATCTATAGCTTTCAAACAATATCACATTTTTTGAATCCAAAACATGTGTCACATTGTATGCTTCACATACTATAGGATTAAAAAAAATTTATTGAATTTCATAAAGTTTTGACCAAGTTAAGGTGGTCAGACATACGAGTTTTTATATTTTTTAAAAGTTGTAATAAAAAATTTATGATTAATTATTTACTTGGAAAAAAATTACAAAAACAATGCACCACATCCATACATGAGTCGTCTACTTATATCTAAAATATTATAAAAAAATATTATCATTTTATTGTGGTTAGGGTGGTCAGATAGAAACGTATTTCCTTTTTTTCCCTGAAATTTAAGTACTACTACATTTAAATTTTAAATTGTCACCAAATAGATTTTTTTTTAAAATAAACCTAGTAGTTTAGAAACTACATTCAATTTGCTACAGATTCTATTCTTACATATTTTTGAAATAATATAGATAATTTATTCAAATTTTTACGTCAAGTTGTCTAACTCTAATTTTTCTAAATTTTTTGCCACTTAAGAGCCTATTTTTTCCATGATGATCTTGCACATACCCTAAACAAATTTTTACACTTTATTGTTCAATTATCATATTCTTTCTATTTTAATTTAATAAATAACTTCTATACTTTCTTTTATTAAATTATTTATTCCCTTTTTGCTAATTTAAATAAAGAAAAACATTTAAATAAAGGAATAAAGCAATATTCCTCTATTCACTCACCAATAAAATTAGATTTTTTAAATCTAATTAATTCAACTAGAATTCACGGAAAAGCTTTGGAGACAAACTTGCAGGAAATCCTCTCAATCTCCTTCCTCTAATCTTTTATTTCATCTTGCCTGATGTTTTCATGGGAAGAAACCATTTCCATAATCAACTCAAACATCTTAATCTCTCACCACTCAATTCTCCAGAATGAATCTAAGCCTTTGTTGTGTTGCCACTGTGCAAATGTGTTGCTGTGAAATCTATAAATACAACCTTCTGAGGCATGAAAATGATCTAACAAAATCCCAATTATGTGCAAAATTACTATGTAGGAATAGCAATCAAGCAATCAAGCAATAGCAATAGCATCATAGTAGGGTATGTGCAAGATCATCATAGAAAAAAAAAGGCCCTTAAGTGGCAAAAAAGTTAGAAAAATTAGAGTTAGGAAACTTGAAGTAAAAAAATGAATAAGTTATCTATATTATTTCAAAAGTTGTAAGAATAGAATCTATAGAAAATTGAATTTAGTTTCTAAACTACTAGGTTTTTTTTAAAAAAAGAATTGTATTTGTTGAAAAATTGAAATTTCAATTAAATTTTAGGGAAAAATTAAGAAGTAGGTGTCTATCTGACCACTCTAACCACAATAAAATGATAATAATTTTTATAAGATTTTAGATATAAGTAGAGGACTCATGTCCTAATGTGATGCATATTTTTGTAATATTTTTCCAAATAAATAATTAATTGTGATTTTTTATTACAATTTTTTAAAAATATAAAAACTATATGTTTGACAACCTTAACTTGGTCAAAACTTTATGAAATTCATTTTTCTTTTTTTAATCCTATGGTATGCAAAGCATAGAATGTGACACATTTTTTGGATTTAAAAAATGTGATACCATTTGAAAGCTATAGATGTTTTTTAATCAACCTATCAATCAGCACTTTAGTCATAATTCAAATAGAAAATGAATAATAATTACGAATTAAATTCAAAGTAAAGCATAATTTATATTGGTGGAAAGTTGAGAATCTCCTTTAAAAACCCTTTTTGTTTCATCAATTTTGGTTTAAAAAAATTCATCAGCCACATACCCATCATATTGCCACTTTTTGGCCCATCATAGTGCTACACATACCTAGCAATCATAGCATCAGTAGAATTAGAATCACAGTTGCATCATAGTTTTTACTTTAGCTTCTATTTATCAATTTTCATGTTAGAATAGATTACATTAGTATCAATATCATCTAGAATTCATTATCAATCATTAGATCATTTCATTTAACATCACTCCATTATCTGAATTAGTATTTTAAACAGTCACACTGCTTACCAAATTTGAGAGCCTTCTATGACTTGATAAATATTTGGAGATAGGAGACAATGAGATGCTTTCAAGTTTTATGTACTTTAAACTAGTTTAATTCATATTAAATCTTGATATAATGTTTCATTAAGAAGTGTTTTAGTTGTTTTACTTATTTAGTTATTTCACACTTACATTTTGGCACCCACCGTGGGGCCAAACCCCATGTTTTTAACAAGTTTTTTCTAAAAAGATTTTGTACAGGAATCTGATGTGATTCTTTTAGTGCAATCTAAAGATTATGTAGCACTTTTGACACAAACTAGAACACTTCTTCCTATTTTAGCGCTTCTGAATAAAACTATAGCACTTTGGAAGACTATTTTAGCACTTCGATCAAAAGCTTTCAACACAATCTGAAAGTTCACATTCAACATTTGTTTCAATGCGTCCGCTAAATTCTACAACACTTCTAACAAATCTTATAGTGCTTATGATATTGTCTATATCACATCTAGCAATTTCTATAGCGCTTACACCATCTATTATAGCGCTTTTGCATAAATTTTTATCTGGATCTGACACAACCATGACCAGTAACTTCATTTCTTCAGTTGTACTAAAATGAATCAATCTAGGATGGTCACTTCTTCAATTGGACTAAAATGAAACAATCTAAGATAGTCACTTAATTAAAAATTTATCAATCCTACGATAGTCACCAAACATTTCAATTTGGATTTAAAATTTACATCATTTGTTTTGTGAAGCAACATCTTCACATAGATAGCAAATTATTGTTTGGGTTCTAAAAATTGAACACTTAATTTTTATGTTTGTGTGGTGATAGGCATATGCTCTCCCCTTAGCTGGGTGATCAAAATGCCAGACTCATCCTTTATTTTATGCATTTCCATCTTTATTAAATCCTTTAGAAGACTTCTTGTAGTGGGAAAAAGTACTCACCCTACAGGAACGACCTAAGTGGGGACAACCAAAGCCAGGTTTTCCAACCCACTATAAAATAAAAGTAAATATGGATAAATCCTCATTTACTAGAAGTGTGCAAGATAACCATCCCCAAAGTCTTTATTCTAAAGGTTGGGAGGTCTCCTGAGGGAGTTTATTATTGTCACTCTGAATGCAAACCTTATCTACAAACCATAGTGTCTAGTATCCAACTTGTTGGTTTCTGAACATTGTAATACTCAGCAGTGCTCAGGAAGGGAAGAATCTACCCCAAGACACTCACAATATAATTTTCAAGGATTGTTTTCTTAGGGGATCGAGAAATCTAACCTTGAGTACGCACCTAGAAAAGACAAAAACATGAGCTCCCTCTATGGGGTGACACGACTGTGCGAGTCGATGCAATTTTAAGCTATGGGATGATTGAGTATATTGATGACCTACTTGTCCTTAAGAGTGGTTCTATTTGAAGTGTATTTTTGTCAATAATCTTATGGAAATCAAGAAGGATCTATTTGATCCTTGAACATACACTCTCTATTTATATTAAAGCTCTTTAAAAAAGTTGTCTACATTTGATTAGTGTGTATTTCAAAATCATTAAAATCAAGATAAAAGATCATCCTAAAAAATACAACTTGGGAAAAATAAAATTGAGAAATATATGATTAGGGATTGGAAAACCACAAATTTTGTTGAGAAATCTCTTGCCAAGAGAATAAAAAACCAAAGAAATCACTTAGTTATAGAAACCTTTTGAAAAGAAGACATTTATTGTATCAAAGTAGGAAGATTTTGCTTCATCATAGAACTTTCATGAATAGATTTCATGATTTTGCTAGGGGTTACACTGATGTTTATGATTTAGATCCCTTATATTCACAAGCCTATTCTAAGAGAAGAGCTCTTTCACAAGAACCTAACCATAGTCAGCCTATTCATCAATCTTCCATCTCACAACCCGCCATAGAATACTCCAACAGACAATAGGAATAGGAAGACCCATGTTACTACCTCCTACCTGGAAATGGGTAGTGAATGACATTGCAATAAAGTATTGAGACCACCATACAACATACCTTATGACCATTTGGCAACCCACATCTCACATTCAACAACCAAGGCTAACCAGACCAATATTTTAGCCAGGTAACGTACACATTCAAGGTACCGAAACTGACATCATCAACAATTTGAGAACATTCATTTTTGTGAAGAATGAAACTCCCCATCAATTTCTCATAGAATCCATAGTCTTAGATGAAGACAAAGTGAACATAGACATAGCAGCTAAGAGACCCATATTACCACCCCCACTTGGAAATAATCAAAACAATGCTTCTACCATTTGTTATAACACTTCAATGCATTATTTTAGCACTTCCACAGTTGAAACAACACTTCTTCCATCTATTTCAGTAATTTTTCCACATATTATAACGCTTTTGAGAATAGTAAACCAAACATTGTTAGTGTTAGAAAATTAGTGTCATAGTGTTTCTATAGTCTGTTATAGTGCTTCTGCGCTATCTTGTAGCTCATTTGCAGTCAAAAAAGCACTTCTTCCATCTATTTCAGTGCTTTTGATACATTTTATAGTGCTTCTATTAGTGCTAAAAATTACCAATGTCAGAATTCACCAGTCTTTTAGCACATCAGTGGTCTACTTTAGTGCTTCTACTTTGTTTGACAACACTTTTACTAGACCTTTTAGTGCTTCTACATTTTGTTTCAATGTGTCTACCCTCTATATTAGCACTTCCACAAAACTAAAAAAAAAGAGACCTTTTGGAAACATCTGTTAGATTTGTTGCCATCATAAACTCAAGTTTTTACCAATCAAAAACATTTCACAATTCAAATAGTGTCCTAAAAACCTAAAACAAAGTAGGTTTTTACAAGTCAAAATTGTTTTAAAGGTAAACCTAGATCTTTCAAAATACAAAGTGTCAAATTATCAAAACAAATCTAGATTATTGATTCAAGTTTCCTCATCAGGATTTTGACATCCTACCATCATGAAACAAAAACCCAATAATCAAATTTTCAACTTAGCCTCGTCAATAGAATACATTACTGCATTTGTCTTTGTTAAAATAAAATTAACACTAATCACAACACAAAAGATCCAAGTTTAGTGAAAACAACCAAAACGTGTATGCCAATCTTGACAAGGTTGCAAAGACAAAAACTCAGAGAGAAGGAAATTGAAAATCCAAACATGACTAAAGAAAACCCCTTTTACCGATTTCAACAATAAGATACCAACGAAATAACACAAGAAGATATACAACACACCCAATAGGATCCAGGTTTACATAAATTTATGGAAAAGGTTTTAGAAAAAGACATGGATAAATATCTCTTGATGTTAGTAGATTTAGGCACCAAACTTCTGAAAGACTTTGACATCAGGGTATGTGCAGGATAATGATGGGCCAGAAAGTGGCAATATGATGGGTATGTGGTTGACAATTTATTTTTTACCCAAAATTGATGAAAAAAAAAGGGTTTTTAAAGGAGATTCTAAGCTTTCCACCAATATAAATTGTGCTTGACTTTGAATTTAATAAGTAATTATTATTCATTTTCTATTCAAATTATGACTAACGTCCTGATTGATAGACTGATTGAAAAACATCTATAGCTTTCAAAGAGTATTACATTTTTTGAATCCAAAACATGAGTCACATTCTATACTTCACATACTATAGGATTAAAAAAATAAAAAATAAATTTCATGAAGTTTTGACCAAGTTAAGGTGGCATACATACGAGTTTTTTATATTTTTTAAAAGTTGTAATAAAAAATTCATAATTAATTATTTATTTGGAAAAAAATTACAAAAAATATGCATCACATCAGGACATGAGTCCTCTAATTATATATAAAATCTTATAAAAAAATATTATCATTCTATTGTCGTTAGGGTGGTCAGATAGACACCTACTTCTTATTTTTTCCTTGAAATTTAAGTACTACTGCATTGAAATTTCAAATTTTCACCAAATAGATTTTAGTTTTTTTTTTTAAACCTAATAGTTTAGAAACTACATTCAATTTTTTGCAGATTCTATTCTTACATAGTTTTAAAATAATATAGATAATTTATTCAAATTTTTACGTCAAGTTGTCTAACTCTGATTTTTCTAATTTTTTTGCCACTTAAGGGCTTGTTTTTTCTATGATGATCTTGCACATACCCATCAATTGATTGAAAGAAACACCTAGGACATAGATCAATTGGTTTCTTTAACGAATCAAATGAAAAATATGTAGCAATAGATTTAGAATATGCAAATAGACACCACAAGGAAGTATTTATTTTAGGACATTTGTCCTTATTCCTTTCATCCATGTGTAGATATGTTACCTTTCCCTAGACACTGTGAATTTCCTAAGTATAACAAATACAATGGCAAATCAAACCCAATTGACCATGTACGGGAATTTAGAACAATGAGCCTTGAGTTCGCATAAGAAGATACTTACCTAATGAGGTTGTTTCCTAGGAGTTTAGGAGCACAATGTATGGAATGGATTTCCAAATTACAACTAGGAATCCAATCCTTTTAGAAACTGGTCAACAAATTTATCATAGATTTCTCTTTCAACATTCAACACGATGTAACCATAAAGGATCTTTATAACATGAAACAAAAGAAGGGTGCTACATTCCTATCCTTCTTACAACATTGGAGAAAGTTGTTCACTAGATATCCTTGATCTATACTTGTAGAGGAAAAGATTGAATTATTTATTGACTACTTAAATGGTGAAATGAGATATAGACTAGAATTGCAATCTCCCCCAACATTCAAAAAAGTGATTGAGAATGGGCTTAATACTGAAGAAGCTTTAGTTAAAGGAGGAGTGATTAAACATTTCAATGATACCTCAAACAATGCAAATTTCTCAAATCACTATGGAAACAATGAGAAGCCCAAATTTTGGTAGAAAAATAGAAATACTAGAAGCAACGATGCTATAACTAACACACAAAATACAAAACTAGTATCAATTTAATGACAGCAACTGTTAAAACAAATCAAAATGAAAATTAAAACAATAATCAAAGCACTACTCAAAATAATAACACCAATAATGGGGAATCTTAACTGTCATATCAAAGACAATCCATTCAATGGAGATTCACCCCATTAGGATAAACTTTGGAATCAACAATGAGAGAGCTCATTGCAAATAGAATGATTACTCTACGAGAAGTACGAAATTGGGAGCGAAAGGTAAAACCATCCTAGTGGAATGATGCTGATTATTGCAACTTTCATAAGAATAAGGGACACAAAAAAAATGGATGTATGTAATTAAAAAATTTAATACAAGACTTGATCAAAGCAAAGAAGGTTTTTGTCAAAGGGAATCAAACAAAAAATGATCATAGTGTGTTTACAAATCCATTACCCAATTATGCAAAAGGAGACTCTTCTTCAAGTGGTAAAGGAAAAAGTATAAACTATGTCTATGATACCACCATTCTTTTCCTTTCTAAGGTTGAGAAAAATGACATTGATGATCAAACAAATGGCACAAATATCAATGACATTGAATCCCTGAACATGATACCGAACACAAAAAAAACTAACAATCAAATCAATGTCCTAAAGATCAGGGAAACACAAGACCATCAACAAGTCAATTTAACGACAATGGGGCAGTCCAAAGTGATACTTAAAGGAATTTTCTCCAAAAAATCTACACCCCCATCGCATCAATACAACATCGTGGACCAATTACAAAAGATACCCACACATATATCTATTTTGGAACTTCTCAAAATTTCACCATCACATAAAGCACTTTTGGAATGGTCTCTAGTAGCTACAAAGGTGCCCAATAATTTGGATGTTTGTCAATTCCAAGCCATGGTGGGACATCTTACCACACCTCATTATATGTCATTCTCTGAACAAGATGATGTGTCTCTAAATGACCCACAAAATGCATCCTTGCATATAGAAGTTCTAATCCATAAACATTGCATCAAGTGTGTCTTAATAGATGGTGGAGCTGGATTAAATATTTGTACTTTGAAACTAATTCATGCACTGGACTATTCTAACAATGCCATTGATGCCAAAAGAAAGGTAACAATAAAAGCATATGATGAAGAGGAAAGGTCCTCCAAAGGGCTGATAGTACTTCCAAATCAAGTAGGACCAATTGTCAAAAACATTGTTTTCCAAGTGTTAGAAAAAGACTTAACATATAACATACTATTGGGTTGTCCATGGATCCATGAAATACAAGCGGTACCTTCGACATACCATCAATGTCTAAAATTTCTAGTAAATGGACAGGAGGTCACCATATCAGCTGACAACAATAATACACAAACTTGCAACATGTTAAAAGAAAATCAAGACACTATGGTCCCCCACAATAGAGAAGTCAACACTTCCACTTCATCTAGTGGTGAAAGACAACCCAATTTCATATCTAAATGGGTTGAGAAGAAGGATTAGGTGAAGGAAACAATTGTTCTGGACATGACTATATCAAATAGTGAAGGCCCTATGAATGAGTTATCACAACAATTTTCAGGCAAGGTTTAGTTAAAGGAAAAAGGCTTAGGAGAATATTCCCTTGAGTAATCTTTGTGTCTATCACAATTGCTACCGTCACCAAAATCATATGGATATCCTATATCAAACACACCAAGTTCATCACAACCAATCACAACTCTAAATGAAAGATTTGTTAAAGTAGGTATCCTCAAAGATGAGTCAGAAGACAAAGCCATTCTTAATTGGCTATACAAGGATGAAGAAGCCTCAACATCAACAAATATCAGCATCAAAACATATCAGTATGGAAAAGGGAAGGCTAGATCCTAGAGAAAATGGGCTATGAAGGCCAAGGACCAATTAGCAAGAGAAAGGATAGTATTATAGAGCCTATTCAACCTCTAACTCTACAACCTAAAGAAAAAATAGGATTAGGCTACATAGGTGAAGCAAAAGAGGAAGAAACTTAGAAAGTGGTAGAAATGATTTTACAAATGAGAGATGGTTCTGACACAGATTTCAATGAGTATGAATGGGATCATTTATCTGCTACATCCTACACTGACAAACAATTTGATGTCATTCAAACATATACGTCCTCATGAGAGGAGGAATAAAGTTCAGGAAATAGACCATTTGTAATGGGATCAACAAATATCAATGACTCAAGCCAGGATGATCAGACATCGAGTGAGACAGACGACTTGGCTCAGGTAAGTACTATCATAGACCTCAACCTTCCTACCGACAAATTTGACCACCTAGCCATCAAAACACTTACAATAGTTGACCTTACTCAACCTAATGACTTATTACCCTTGAGGCATCCCTGAACTTATTGATTGGGAACCCACCGAACCTATTCATTTACTAGTCTTCTTAAATGATGATGTCATAATAAAATATCTTTGCAGTGACGAACCTAATACGATTTCTATCCATAACACTCATAATGATGCTTCACAATGGGAGGGTGCCAAATCTTCTAATTGAAAAAATGACAACAAAAAAAATAAATCTAATGGTGAAAAACTTTCTGAGGCAACATTAGATTTGAAAAAAGAAAAAATAAAGAATGTATCCAACAATAAAAACCTTTTTGAGGCACTAAAGGATGGAAGATTTGACACCCTCTGAGAGAATTACCATGAAAGATCATTAGTACTGGTAGAATTGACATAATCTATAAATCTAGGAACTTGTAACTGAAAAGGAAAAGATCCTACATCTAGCAATATCCATGACAGAATAGGAGAATCCTGCATTCACAAAATTCTTTGAGGAGCAACACATCAATTTTGCATGGTCTTATTCTGACATGCTAGGATTGGATCCAAATCTCCTAATGCATCATCTATCACTACAAAAAGGAATCAAACCAGTCAAACAAAAATTAAGAAAGATGCATCCCCACATTGCCCTAATAGTTAAAGCTAAGCTGAAGAAATTGTTGGATGCAGGATTTAACAGTTCCATATATTATGCAAAATGGATCTCAAATATTGTGCTAGTATCAAAACCTGATAATAGCATCAAAATATGCATAGATTTCAAATATCTAAACAAGGAATGCCCAAAGGATGATTTTTCTTTACCCAGCATTGACATAATTGTTGATCTAACAGTGAGACATGCCATGTTATCTTTAATGGATGGATTCTTAGGGTATAATCAAATAAAAATAGAACCTAAAGATCAAGAAAAGATGACATTTACTTGTCCTTGGGGTACATTTAGTTGGAATGTCATGCCCTTTAGGTTGAAAAATGTAGGTGCAACATATCAATGAGTGATGACCACTATTTTCCATGACATGATGCATACTTTCAAGGAAGATTATATGGATGACATCTTAGCAAAATCATACACAAGGGAAGGACATCTAGAGATTCTAGATAAAATCTTTACTAGGATGGAAAAGTTCAATGTCAGGTTGAACCCAAAGAAATGTGTGTTCGGGGTAACATCAACAAAAATCCTTTGTTACATAGTATCAGAAAAAGGTATTGAAGTGGACCCAGCTAAGGGTGTGTGCAAGAAGTTGAGTCCACTTTTTGGCCAAAAAGTGGAAGTGTTTTATCTGATTTTTAGCATTTGACACATTTGACCTTAAAATTTAAAGCACTTATAGATGAAATCTTTAAAAAATTCACTAATCATAAAATGTACTGCTCCGAGTCTAGTTTCCAAATATGTAATTTATTTCAATACCCAAATTGTACAAATTAATTTTTAATAGGCATTTCTAAAAACCATTGTTTAAAAGTCATTTTTTTTACCATACCATGCACGTGTACAACATCCATATTTTGACTTAAATTTTCGTATTTTCTAAATCCTTTTGGGATAAGTTTTATGACTCACTGAAGCTTGTTCTTGATATTTTTTTGTATTTTTTTATTGAATTTTTTTTTTTTGTTAAATTTTTATTAGGTAGATTTGTCATTTTGAAAAATCGTCGTGTACGACATGCATAAGATGACCTAAACTTATCATTTTTTTATTTTATTTCTTTAAAATTGAAAATAATTTTCTGAAGTTTGTTCTCATGCAATCCATTTGTCAAAATGTTATGTTGATCAAAAGTTATTAAAATAGTAAAAACTCTAATATTGAAAGTTTATGGACCAATTTTATTAGAAATTAATTGAAAAATAGAAAAAATAATCCAATTGCAAAAAAAATTACATATTTAGAATCTACATTGTTTCATCTAAAATGGGTTTTGATTTCGGTAGAAAATTCTACAAAAAAGGTCGTCAGCCATATGTCCAAAGTTGGTATTTTTCTTTGACATTGTTAGGACCTTCAACTTGCAAGTTAAACTAGGTTGAAGGTTAAGGTTCAGACTTCCAATGCTTTTCCCAAACCAAAAACCTAAGCAAAAACCAGACCACAATGCAAAAGGCAATTCAAATTTAAAAAAAAGGGATCCTAATTATAAAACGGGATCCTGTTTATTCATAAACGGGATCCCATTTACTAATCGGGATCCTATTACGTCTAAACCACATTCTGACAGTTGTCAGTGTAACAGGATCCCATTTCATAAACAGGATCATGTTCACTAAGCAACGGCCCCGACATTCAAAGTTGGTGAATGGGATCCCGATTATGAAACAGGATCCCGCTTATGCATAAATGGGATCCCATTTTATAATCGGGATCCTGATTCATTTGAAGCGGGAGCCCGTGTTATTAACGGAATCATGTTTATATGATTTAAATTCACTGTGCACAAGTTTTCAGAAGTCTACAACTTCCATGTATAGCCGAGAGCACTAAAAATGAATGATTTTTCATAAGCTATTGTATTTACAGGTCAGAACTTAATTTTTAAAGTGGAATTGTGGTAGTTTTCTACTTGTTTTGACGAACACAAGAGGAAGGCTTTTGTCTTAATAGGTATTCAACTTCCAATTTGGATTGAATATTTTGAAGAATTTCACTATTAACATTCATTTGTGCTTGAGAATTTTATAATCATGGGAGATAAAGCTCATAATAAAAGAAGGAAGACATTGACTCCTCAAGAAGTTGAAGCAAATAGGGAAAAAGAGAGACAAAGAGAAAGAGAAAGAAGAATGAGAATGAAATCAATGAATGATGGTGGAGCAACCAATTCAACAACTATTGAAGATGAATACATTGAGGATACCATGGTTGTAGATGAAGTTAATTTGCAAGGAGTCAATTTGGAGAAGAATATGATTATACAAACAAGTCCTACTATGTCTTCAAATCCCTCTTTGAATGCTATGGAGAATGTTTCAATATGCACAAATCCAGGTACGTCTTCAAATCCACATGTTAGTGAAATGGTAAATTTGTATGTAGAAGTTTTACAAGATGTTGGACTTAATGATGTTGGCATTGACTATATTCAGAGAGACAAACCTTTTATAGAATTTTTTGAAAACAAAAAACAAAAATCTTTTGTTGCAAGTGAAAATCAAAATGATCATTTTCTTACCTATATTTTTGATGAAAATGAAAATGAAAATGAAAATGAAGATGAAGGTGAAAATGAAAATGAAAATGAAAATGATCATCAATGTTAAAATCATCCATGATTTTCTCGATATAAATGTGCACCTACATTAAATCATACAAAATAGTCCATGTGTATACATATATTAAGATCATATATTTATATGAAATAGGATGAGCAACATATATATTAAGATCATATATTTAACTGAATTGCACACATATATATATACATTGATTGTTCAACAAAAGAGAATGTCCATACAAAATTCAAAATTAAATGTATGTACATGTACATTTAAAATATAAAATATGATGCATAATTTTCATGCATACAAATCATTAAACTAAACTATTTACATACATACAAATTTCAAAATTTAAGAACTATATATATGCAAATTTTTAATACATGCACACACATACTAAACAATAAACTTGAAACATTCACAAAAGCTCATTTTATGTCTAACATGTCTAACTTGAAACACTCACAAAAGCTCATTTTATGTCTAAGATCCTATGAAAAATGATGGCTTTAGGTTTTAGGATTTAGACTTTAGAGTTTAGGGTTTAGGGTAATAGGATGGCTTAAGGGGATCTACATGTAGTAAGATCCGAGGAAAAAATTACATGGCATAAGGGAATGAAATTTGGTGGAGTTGACTAAGGCATCCAAATTTCATTAAGAGCCTTTAAAGAAAAAATGATGGCTTTAGGGTTTAGGGTTTAGGGTTTAGGGTAATAGGATGGCTTAAGGGGATCTACATGTAGTAAAATCCTAGGAAAAAATTACATGGCATAAGGGAATGAAATTTGGTGGAGTTGCCCAAGGCAACCAAATTTCATTAAGATCCTAAGAAAAAATGTTTTCTTTACGTTTTAGGGTTTAGACTTTAGAGTTTAGGGTTTAGGGTAATAGGATGGCTTAAGGGGATCTACATGTATTAAGATCCTAGGAAAAAAGTACATGGCATAAGGGAATGAAATTTTTTGGAGTTGTCTAAGGCATCCACATTTCATTAAGAGCCTTTAAAGAAAAAATGATGGATTTAGGGTTTAGGGTTTAGACTTTAGATTTTAGGGTTTAGGGTAATAGGATGGCTTAAGGGGATCTACATGTAGTAAGATCCTAGGAAAAAATTACATGGCATAAGGGAATGAAATTTGGTGGAGTTCCTAAGGCAACCAAATTTCATTAAGATCCTAAGAAAAAATTTGCTTTAGGTTTTAGGGTTTAGACTTTAGAGTTTAGGGTTTAGGGTAATAGGATGGCTTAAGGGGATCTACATGTAGTAAGATCCTAGGAAAAAATTACATGGCATAAGGGAATGAAATTTGGTGGAGTTGCCTAAGGCATCCAAATTTCATTAAGAGCCTTTAAAGAAAAAATGATGGTTTTAGGGTTTAGGGTAATAGGAAGGCTTAAGGGGATCTACATGTAGTAAGATCCTATGAAAAAAATGCATGGCATAAGGGAATGAAATTTGGTGGAGTTGCCTAAGGCAACCAAATTTCACTTTAAGATCCTAGGTAGGAAAAAATGAATGGTTTAGTGAACATTTAGGGTTTAGAATTTAGAGTTCAGGGTTTAGGGTTTAGAATTTCGAATATTTAATGAACTTGCAAGTTAGTGAAGAACATTTTCTTGTGGAATAGTTGATTGAGATCTACTCTTGATTAAGAAATTTGTCATATTGGGACCCCTTAAGAAATCAATTTATGATTTAGGGTGATAGGATGGCTTAATGGGATCTAGATGTCTAGTGAGGTCCAAATTTAGTCATACTATAGCCTCATTGGTTCCATCTAGCTCTGGGTCAAAAGTGTTTACCCCTCTAATAAAAAAAAGTATCATGTTAAAAATGAATCAAGCTATACATATCACAAAAATAATAATAATCTTAAATGTAACCCATACTCTAACCATAGTATCTAATGCTAAATGATCCCCACCCCTAACCATATCCTAATTGAATTGTAAACCTAATTGAAACTTAATTAAATTATAACCTTTACCTAAGCTTAAATGTATTCCTATATTATATTATATTATATTTAAATTAATTTATATTTGTACATTATAATTATATTAATATTTATTATATATTCCTAATTGTAACCTAACTATTTACTACAAACCTAATTGAATCTTAAGCCTAATCCCCATTAAAACCCCAAGTAAATTGTAACATTACCTATCCTTAATTGTAATCTTATATTAATTATATTTTATGATATTAAATATTTATATTATTTAATATATTATATTAAATATAATATATTAAATAATATAAATATTTAATTATATTTCTTTTATATGAATCATCCTCCTATCTCTAAATTTAATAATCGCATGTAGTTCCTCCAACCGATCATCATGTACCTCCTCCCTTTCCCATGTAATAGGTGTACCTTGTAGGTTAACAATGGTTCCATCTAGTTCTAGGTCAAAAGTGTTTACCCCTCTAATAAAAAAAAGAATCATGTTAAAAATGAATCAATCTATATAAATATCACAAAAATAACAATAATCTTAAATGTAATCCATACTCTAACCATAATAGAATGCTAAATGTTCCCCACCCCTAACCATATCCTAACTGAATTGTAAACCTAATTGAAACTTAATTAAATTATAACCTTTACCTAAGCTTAAATTTATTCCTATATTATATTATATTATATTTAAATTAATTTATATTTGTATTGTATGAATACCTAATTGTAACCTAACTATTTACTACAAACCTAATTGAATCTTAAGCCTAATCCTCATTAAAACTCCAAGTAAATCGTAACAATACCTATCCTTAATTGTAATCTTATATTATATTTTATGATATTAAATATTTATATTATTTAATATATTATAAATTAAATATAATATATTAAATAATGTAAATATTTAATTATATTTCTTTTATATGAATTATCCTCCTATCTCTAAATTTAATAATCGCACATGTAGTTCCTCCAACCTATCATCATGTACCTCCTCCCTTTCCCATGTAATAGGTGTACCTTGTATGTGTTAAATGGTTCCATCTTGGTCTCCTTATTGATGCATTTATATCCTTCCACATAAATCTATATAGTATCAAAATCTAGGTAATTTTATGGTTATTGAATCTCTCTTAATTGCTAAAGAATCCATTATGATTGAGGATGGGTGGATTATTATCTAGGATCACATCTTAAAAATCCTATAGAGGTCATGTGGTATGTGTTTCTTAATACATATATTCCCATAAAAACCTATATCCATGTGTTATCAACTCTCCTATATAAATTTAGACAGCTTACTAGATTTAAATTTCATATGATATATATGTACCCAAGTGTTTCCAATTGGAATTGCTATAATTATACTTCTATGGCATTCTAGATATTCAAAATAGTTTTCATAAATCTACCAAATAGACCCATTCTTGACATTGAACCTACATAATTTTAGGTATGTCCAATGAAAGAAACTTTACCCATAGCACTCTCACTCACGCTATCCTATCTTGTGGACATAATAGAATAAAGTTTTCTTCCAATGATTTAGAACCCTAATGATCATGTCTAATTGTCATAGAGAGTGATCATCCACTCTTCACAAACTTGTAGAAACCAAAATGATTTGCTCGATTTCAAATTAGGGTTTCAACAAAAATTTTTGTTCCAATTCAATTTAGGGTTTCATTTTCTAAGCAATTAGGGTTTTTAATACAATTTTTTCATTTCAATTCAAACTAGGGTTTTCAAATTCAATTTTTTTGTTTGATTTGAATTTAGGGTTTCAAAAAGATTGATTAGGGTTTCTAAATGCAATTTTTTATTTCATTTTGATTTCTAGGGTTTTGAAATGCAATTTTTTGTTTTATTTCAATTAGTGTTTTCAAATTCAATTTTTTTTGGTTTAATCAAAAAATTTAGGTTTCAAAAGTTAAATTTTGTTTGTAAAACACAATTTAGGGTTCATTTTTTCATTTTTATTAAAAATCTTCATGTTTCATTGTGTTTTTTGTCTATTTTTACAATTTTTCATCTTTACTATAACAGGTAAAAAATACTCAAAATGTGAAATAAATTAAAAAAAAATTTGATAAATTCACTTGTTTTCCTTACAATTTCAATTAAAAATTAAAAAATGCAAAAAAAATAGATAGAGGTGGGTACCTGTAGGTGAACATGGGGGTCGCTCTCACCACTAACTTGGGGTCCCATCTGCTGTGTGCAGTAATCTATGATTTTTTTTCAAAATAAATACCAATATAAAACGGGATCCTGATTTTTAGAAATCGGGATCCTGTTTCGTAGTAATCGGGATCCCGATTTCTACAAATCGAGATCCCGTCTCTTAGTAATCAGGAACCTAATTTCTACAAGTCGAGATCCCGTGCCTTTTCCATTGGTTCAGGCCCAACACGAAACTAGATCCTGAATTTTAAAAATTGAGATCCCGTTTCTTGTTAGGCTCTGGATCCCGAAGCTGAACGGGATCCTAATTTTTAATAACTGGGATCCCGTTTATTAAAATTGGGATCCCTTTTTGTCAAAGCTGATTTCAATTTTTTGGCTAAGGAAAAAACTTCCACATTTCGTGGACTCAACTTTGTGCACTTACCCCTAAGGTTAAAGCAATAATGGAGATGCTGCCACCTAAAAATATCAGTGAATTACGATCCCTATAAGGTAGGTTGCAATCCATCAGGAGATTTATCTCCTAGTTGGCAAACAAGAGACCCATTTAATCATCTACTTCATAAAAATGTTTCATTCAAGTGGGATCATGGCTATGAAATAACTTCTAACCAAATAAAGAAATACTTGATGTCACCTCCAATACTCATGCCACCTACGGTAGAGAGACCATTGTTACTGTATATCGCAACAACTGATATATCTTTAGGAGCTCTATTGGCACAAGAGGATTCTAAAGGAAAAGAAAAAGCTATTTGCTACATCAGTAGGACACTTAATAGAGATGAAATAAAATACACATTCATCGAGAAGGCTTGTTTGGTAGTGGTCTTTGCAACCCAGCAGTTGTGACACTACATGTTGACTCAGGAGGATATGAACAAGCTATTGACTACATGTTGGCACAGGAGGATTCTGAAGGAAAAGAACAAGCTATTTAATACATCAGTAGGAAACTCAACAAATATGAAATAAACTACACATTCATCGAGAAGGCTTGTTTGGCAATGGTCTTTGCAACCTAGTAGTTGTTACACTACATGTTGACTAATATAGTTAGGCTCATGGAAAAAATAGACCCATTGAAATATCTACTTAGTAAAGCTTCTCTAATAGGGAGATTGGAAAAATGGGTCATGATCTTGAGTGAGTTTTACATCCAATATGTCAACGGGAGGGCCATCAAAGGATAGGTAATAGTGGATCAACTACCTGAAGCTCCATTATAGGATCATCATCCAATGAACATTGAATTTCTGGATGCGGACATCCTAAATTTTACAACACAATAACGGAGGCTCTATTTTGATGGATTGAATACACACAAAAAGGGTCTAGTGTGGGAATTCTATTTGTCACGCATAAAGGGCATACCATCCCAAGATCCTATAGGCTAATGTTTCCTTGTTCCAAAAATGTAGCTAAGTATGAAGCATTCATTATAGGCATCAAAGTAGCTATTGAATGGAAAATCATAGAAATGCAAGTGTATGGGGACTCATAACTTGTCATCTATTAGGTAAATGATGAGTATCAGATAAAAGATGAAAAGCTCATGCCTTACAAGAAAATGATGGATGATCTTGAAAAGTACTTCATGGATATCAAGCTCGAACAAATACCAAGGGAAAAGAACAAGGTTGTAGATGCCATGGCAACAATTGCTTCCCTTTTGCAATTACCAAAAAAGCAAGGACATTATGAGTTTATGTTGGAACAACTATCTAACCCTGCATATGGAAATCCTGATTCATAGACCCTATGCCAAATAACCAACACTAAAACCTCACTCCTTCCCCCTGATCTCTCTGGAAACCAAAAGCATAACTTTATTCATCAATCTGCTTGACATACATTGATTGTTGACACCCTATATCATCGAGGTCTAGGTGGTACTCTTCTTCAGTGTCTAGAACATCACGAATATGAAATATCCTTATGAGAGGTCCATCAATGTATTTGTGGAACCCAGTCAAGTGGGCTAACCTTAGCTAAGAAACTCCTCCATTTAGGGTATTACTGGTTGAACACGGAGAAGGAGTGTTATCAATATGTTAAAAAGTGTCAAAAATGTCGAATTCATGCTAATCTAATTCATGTGATAGCACAAGAGTTACAACCCTTCACATCAACATGGTCCTTTTGTCAGTGGGGACTCAACCTAGTGGGGAAAATAAATTTGTCTTCATCTAATGGACACATGTTCATCATCATAGCAATAGAGTATTTTACAAAATGGACAGAAGCAGTTCCTTTAACAACTATCACTGGAAAGCAAATTTCATCTTCCATACTCAACTACCTCATATGTCAGTACGGGGTACCCCAATCCATTGTCACAGACAATGGTAGGCCTTTTAAAAACTAGGACATCCAATAATTATGTGAACAATTCCATATCCAACATTGTTTCTCAACACCATACTATCCATAGGGAAATGGCCAAGCAGAGGCCTCAAACAAGACAATTCTGAAAATACTAAAGAAAATGGTAAATGATGTTGGACGTGATTGACATGTTCAACTAAAACCTGCACTATGGGCCTATAGAACCAGCATTAGAATACCAACATGAGCTACACCATATGCCTTGGTGTATGGATCAGAGGTCATCCTACCCATTGAGGTAGAAATACCATCACTTTGTTTCTCACTGAAGGGTATCATTACATATGAGGATTACAAAGTCTCTTGGATATAGGAACTGGAATTACTGGATGAATGTCATCATCATGTTGTCAATCATTTAAAATCCTACCAGCAAAGAATGTCAAGGAGCTACAATCATAGGGTAAAACCTAGAGTCTTTCAAGTTGGAGACTTGGTCCTAAAGGAAAACCTAGGAATCAACAGGATAGAGAAAAGAAAGGGAAGTTTGAACCTAACTAGCTAGGTCCCTTTGTAATCATATTAGTGTATGGATTAGGAGCATATCAATTTTCTACACCAACAGGGGATCTTTTTGATGAACCTATCACCATTATCCATCTCAAAAAGTTATATACATGAATCACCTAGTGCATGAATTAGTTTCTAAAAATGGTTACCTTGATGAAAACCTAGAAAACAACCATCTTGGTCATAGAAAAATACAAAAAAGAAAAGAAAAATAGGAAAGTACAAAATAATAATAATAATAAATCAAAAATACTGAAAAATGCAATAAAAACATATAGTGAAAACTTAGAAACATGCATTATTTTTTATTCAAATCAACTCTTCCATCTATTTGGACACATGTCATGGTAATTGCTTTCATCATCATTTTTACATCCATTATAATATCATATCAAGTGGTCATGTCTCACCCTAGCTTGGGGGAAACATCTGAACATCATTTGGGGAAATAAAACATCGAGCTTAATCAAATGGACAAACAACAAGAAGGCAAACACAAAAAAAACAATGATCAAAACAAAACCCAACATGGAATATCAATCAACATCGAAAACACATTGGACATCCATATCACAACAGAAAAACAAAAAATAGGTCAAAAGTCAGTCTCCAAAAAGTAAAAAATAGAGTTTATGTCAATCAAACTACGTGGTCTTTGCATGTATAGCATAGGCAAGGCTAATCTTTTATCAACCCCCAAGGCACCTAGGATAGGTCTTTAGGTTAGGTCTTTGGTCAAAATCTCAAAAATCACAAAAACATCATAAAATCAGGATGGATAATCTAATCTAAATAATTATTGAAATACTTTAAGAAAATGTTGAATATGTTGCACTTTGATCATTGTTATCATTTCTTTGGAGCAACTCAATGATGTATTGAACTAGAGAAGCTAGGAAGAAGAATGATATTTTTGTATCTACTGTCCTTGAGTTAGTCATTATTATTGTGTGAATTGTCGCAAGACGTGCTCTACAAATTATCATTGATGACATTCCAATTCAAATAGGAAAATGATTAATTCTTGTCTGTTTACACAAGAAATTCTTAGGTCATCTCAATTTAATTATACCTCAATGCTTTTGTTTGCTTACAATATCAAAAATCATGAAAGTAGTACTTAGGTCATCATTAGTTTACATTATACCATCAATGCTTGTACTCATTTTCATCATTTTGAAAGCTCTATGATGATACAAAGCACAATAAAAGTATTGTTAAGATGCCAATGTTTTCATGTAGATTTGCATGTTAAATTAGATTACATTCATAATAATGTTACATCTATAGAGTATTTGTTACAAAAATTGGTGAAATCATTCAAAAACTTGATGCTATATTTTCTCATTAATGGATTGAGTATACTTTCAACATTAACAAAAACATCATCATTGTTATATAGCTGCATAATCATTTTCATTGCATACATTAGAAGCATTTAATTTATCATCTCATCTTTATCATTATCATATAATTTGCATTAATCATGTCATATCTTCATTCTTGCATTACATCATAAAATTGCATAAGAAACTATCAAAACAAATCATTATGTAATTTCATATTCATTTATCCATTCAACACATTGTATAACGTATATTCAAACAACAATAATATGTCATTATTTTCATCATTCATTCATCGCATCATAAAATTTGCATTTGATATCAAAATGTTCATAAAGTGCACATATCCCATTTACATCATACATCATTTAGCATTAAAACATCATATCCATTAGCATATATAGGTACATTATCACATAGTTTTGAATTGTACATCATCATACATCATGCATCCATACATCATCATAAAGTGAATCATAGATAGAACTCATAAATCATAAGCATATCATCATGATTAAATTGCATCCATCACATCATAATATAAGGATCATCACATGAAATATAGAACATAGAAAAATAAATTGCATCCATCATAGAATCATGTAGAACACATATGGATCGAAGAGTCCACTGCATATCGTATAGATCAAAATAATAATGTCAAGTATACAATGATGTCTAAAATGAAGAGAGATATATCATCAAAAAAAGGTTGTAATCAAAATGTACATCATCATCTCAAATACAAAAGGAAAATCACATTAGAATCTAAGTACTATTGGCTCTAGACAGTGTAGGCATAGTAAGATGGGTCCCTCCACCCCCACCAGATGTACCGAGATCTCTGACGTCTCTTTGAAGAGGTTGTATCATACCTGCACTAATAGTCCTAGAATGAGTCCTACTAGATCGGGACTTCCTGTAGCTCATTGTCTACTCAAAAGCGACATCATAATATTTACCTCTATAGTACTCCACCTCCCTACCAATACGGGAAACCTCTCACATATAATCTGCTAGGCAAGTACCATATGGTAGTCTTTGTAATCTCTCAATCGTGGCTTGAGCACCCTCTGTTGTAATCCTAGCGACATCCCTCTCGATTGTCAAGGATGTAATCTGAGCCTGGGCTGCCCCTACAGTCTTCCTAGAAGCATCCCTCTTGGCTATCAATACTACAATCTGTGACTGTGTCATAGCCAACTAAGCCTACACTGATGATAAAGCCTCTACATGTAACTGGGCCTATGCTTGCATCTAAGCCTAAAGAAGTTGCTCTTGAACAGTCTCTAACTACACATGAAGGCTCGCTATCTGTAGTTGATCTGAAACATCCTTCACTTCCTACCTCTTATGAGGCACTGTCTCTAAAAAATCTAAGGTAGGACCTGACCCACTTGCAACCTCTCCACTATCAAATCTATAGTCATCACCAATGCTCTCTTCTTCGTTGCTCTCCTCTCCATTATCCTCCTCCTCACAAACATCCTCCTCCACACCAACATCCTCCTCCTCACCAACATCCTCCTCAACATCCACATCCTCCACCTCAACCTCCTCTCTCCTCCACCTATGACCATGTGCAATAGGAAGATCCTCCTCTGCAGGTAATGGGGCAGGCTCATCAAGAATAGTAAGACGTGGAAAAGGATGCGAAGCTAGAAACTCAACATTTAATTTAGCTATAACTAGTGGCTCCACAATGTCCAGATGAATGTCCCACTCAAATGGTTGCAAATAATGAAACTCCTGGACAGTGGCATCATATGACAAACTAGGCCCTAATCTCTAGAATCTAACTGACAATGGGTGTAATGGGCAACACCCTGGGGCATACTCTAAACCATAACATATTGTCTGTACACTCATCTGATAAAAAATCTCTCCATAACCCAACGATTCTAACCATTCAATATCATTCTCTGACAATGAAAAGGTGCATGAATATCATCCTCATCCCAATGATCACAATCTAGGTATGAACACCATGTCACAAACTCTATGTCATCGAACACTCTCCTCTAATACTCTAACTTACCTAGTCTAGACTGTGTAAAGCGGCTGACATATCTGAACACATATGGTCTCATAGGTGGTCTATGTCTAACTGGCACTGGACACATGACAGCTATGTGTTCCCATGCCCATACCTAAAGCAAAGTGACACCAATAGATAAAATCCAACCTCTAAGATACACAGCTCAATGTAAAAAATGAAATAGGTGGGCAAGCATGCACATGCCCCAAGAAAATATAGTCCCATGAATGACCATACTCTCTAGTACTAAGCCCCAACCAATAGAGAATCCTTTTGACCTACGATCAGTACAAAGGAATCCTTCGATAAAACTAGCAAGCACTATGGGAAAAGTGGCATATGCATCGACCATCTCACGCCATGGAATCCACTCTTCAACAATCTGATCAACCTGAAACACTCTGCGGAGAGCATCAATCCCACCCTGCTCTATAGAATCACAAATGACATCTCCAACAATGGGAAGCTGTAAAATCTGCCAGACATCCTCTAGGGTAATTATCATTTCACTGGTAGGAAGGTGAGAGGTGTTATGCTCGCTATGCCACCTCTTAGGTAACGTTGTTAAGAGACCCCAATTAATCATAAATTGGGTGTGAATAAAAGAGGAGACAATCCACAACATGTAATAATAGCTATGTGAGGTTGTGCCAACTGTGGTATCAAAATAAAATGTCCATGGGAATCACTCTCAAGCCTGAAGGTCCTCCAACCACTCCTATTATCATGAAAAGATCAAAGTCAATATTCCATGTCAATAGTCAAAACATCAAATATCCTATCAAATCTAATCAGATCTTGATGAGAATCTTCATCAAACCTCGTGAGCAAGCATTATTAAACCTCACCTATCATGAGGTCAAATGAACAAGTACAATAGAACCTCACCTGTCATGAGGTCAATCATCAATGAACCAAATCAACCTCACTTATCATGAGTTTCATCAATCAAATTATAATTATTCCTCACCTAT
The DNA here is from genome assembly GCA_007258455.2 of Sequoia sempervirens. Lineage (NCBI taxonomy): Eukaryota > Viridiplantae > Streptophyta > Pinopsida > Cupressales > Cupressaceae > Sequoia > Sequoia sempervirens. The sequence goes on along the minus strand of VDFB02358134.1, from coordinate 100,689,830 downwards.
CATAAGGATAATTATCATCAAATCAAACATCAGACCTCGCCTATCATGAGGTTGAACATCATCCATTTGATTAGGATAATCAATCATATCAAACCAATGGATGACATGATAAAAATTTCACAAAATTAGGGACAATTTGACAAAATTCATCAAACTGACATGGATGTGCTAAAATAGGCATTCAAAGTGCTAAAATCATGACATGTGTCATTTCATCAATCAAAAGTGCTATAACAAGCAATCAAAGTGCCATTTCACCAAAAGTGCCATTCTATCGGGTCAATGTGCTAAACTAATCAAAGTGCTAAAACAAAAGGCCTAAGTGCTAAACAATCTATTCTAAGTGCTAAAGTTTTGAAAGCACTAGTTTATCCTACCTACGCGCTAAAATAGTTATCCTATGAACTAAATTTTTCAAAGCACTAAAACACTATACCTAAGTGCTAAAATAGAAGCCCTACACGCTAAAGTTTTCGAATCACTAAAATACCTAATGAAAGCGCTAAAAAAATTGAAAATTAAAAAAAATTGAAAAATGTGCGAAAAACAAGACAATGCACTAAAAACAGGGGGATGAAGGGTACATACTGGAGGTCCATAGGCTGTTGGGCGCTGGTGACATTGTACACACTTGAATAGGTGGGTGTGATAAGGAATCGGCATCTAGCTCCAAGTGGCTCAAATAGGTCTCTCTCCCCAATTTTTCAAAAGTTAAAATGCACAAATGAGTGTAAAAAAGGCCCTTTTGACCTTTTATAGGTTATGGAAGGTGGGATTTTTGTGGGGTTATTTTATTTTATTTTTAAAAGGAGATTAATTCAATAGCATCCTGGGGCACTTTCTACATTAATTATCAGGAGATAAATTATTTCATCACTGAATATTCATCGAATCTACATTAAATCATTGAAAAAATCATTAAAAAATGAGAAATAAAAAAGAAATAAAAAATTCATCAATTTATCTTCTGAGGGGCACATATCCATCAATCACCTGAAAATCATGTCTAATGCATACTAAAAACAATTCCGTCGATACTAGTAGCAACAACATAAATGATTCTTTAATGCAATGCGTAAACACATCACTTTAAAGAGGAGCAAAATGTATACACCTAAAAATGATCTGGAGAATATAATTAATTAAATATGATTTATTTGATTAATTAACTTTAATTCCTCTACTATTAAATAAATAGAAATATTTATTTATAGTTCATTCTCCTATTCTTCATTTTTTATTAAATATACAACTTCAATAGTTTTTGTTATTTAATTATCACATTATTCAATCTTAACTAAATAAACTAAGTTTTACACTTTATTGTTTAATTATCATATTCCTTATATTTTATTTTAATAAAAAACTTCTATAGTTTGTTTTATTAAATTATTTATTCCCTTTTTTCTAATTTAAATAAATCAAAACATTTAAATAAAGGCATAAAGCAATATTCCTCTATTCACTCACCAATAAAATTAGATTTTTTAAATCTAATTAATTCAACTGGCATTCACGGAAAAGCTTTAGAGACAAACTTGTAGGAAATCCTCTCAATCTCCTTCCTCTGATATTTCCTATCATCTTTCCTGATGTTTTCATGGGGAGAAACCATTCCCATAATCAACTCAAACTTCTTAATCTCTCACCACTCAATTCTCTAGATTGAATCCAAGCCTTTGTTGTGCTGCCCCTATGCAAATGTGCTACCTTGAAATCTATAAATACAACCTTCTAAAGCATGAAAATGATCCAAGAAAATCCCAATTGTGTGCAAACTTACTCTACAGGAATAGTAATCAAGCAATCAAGCAATAGTAATAGCAATAGCATCATAGCAATCATAGCATTAGTAGAATTAGAATCACAACTACATCATAGTTTTTACTATAGCTTCCATTTATCAGTTTTCGTGTCAGAATAGAGTACAGTAGTATCAATATCATCTAGAATTCATTATCAATCATTAGATTATTGCATTTAGCATCACTCCATTCTCTGAATTGGCATTTTAAATAGTCACACTGCTTACCAAATCTGAGAGCCTTCTGTGACTTGATAAATCTTTGGAGATAGGAGACAATGAGACACTTTCAAGTTTTATATGCTTTAAACTAGTTTAATTCATGTTAAATCTTTATATAGTATTTCATTAAGAAGTGATTTATTTGTTTTACTTATTTACTTATTTCAAGGAAAGAAGGAATGATTATGTGAGAGGGAACTCCTTTGTGCATGAAAGACATAATGTTGTAGTTTCTCATTCATTTTATGGGTATTGATATGCATGCAATAAGTTCATCCATAAGGTTGTTGATTGTAAATCCATAATGAATAGAAATAGTTCAACTCTTCAATATAACATTGCTTACTATAAGTGCAATAACTTTGGCAATAAAGAAGGATTCTACAAAAGTAGGTTTATGAAGCCACAAACTCAGCATAAGGAAATAGAGCAGAAGAAAGAAATTACAAAGTTCTGGAAAAAGAAGTAAGAGAAAGATGTGGAAGTAAAGAATGACACTATAACACATGTTCATTATGCATAAGATTTTATAATTGATTGAGATAGAACATTCTCTCAGGGGAGTTATCTTTTGTAAAATATTTTCCCCCTAAAGAGAGTAAAATGTTGCTCATTACAACATGACAGGTGGCCTAAAGTGATTTTGTCTAAAGAATTTGGTCAATAAGAAATGGGGTCTATCGAATAAAATGTTTGGAGAAAAATCTTTTCTTGTAGAGGTATGTGGAATGATTGTGCATCATTATGAATATGTAGAGTACTCTAGTAGCTACTTACCTAACAAGTATGAAGTGTATTAATTGAGGAAATTTAGGGAAAATACAAATCATTTATACTTCATTTTGCACAATAATAGCTCATTTGAATCAAAAATATTTGTGTCCAGAGCTAAGAAGAAAGAGAAGGCATCAAAAGAAACTTGCAAATCCAAATTGATGTGAAACCCTAGCAACAATTCATAGGGGTATCTTTTCAATTTTCTCTTAAACCCTCGTTTCAAAATTTCAAAAGAAATTACAATGGCTACTCCAATGTTGGTAGATTTTTTTAAGAAACCTAGGCCCAAGTATAATAAATATCATTTAAAGACTATGGAGACAAATAAGGACAACATATTTTCTAAGGTTATAGCTAATATCATATTTATTGAAGATGTAAGGATATATATTCATGTTCCCATGAATGAAATTGATCATACAAAGTTTGAGGATTTGACGTAAAACCTATTTGATGATGATTATGCCAGGTATAAACTATAATACACAAATGTGTCAGCTAAGGGTTTGGATATCTGGAAATACTTTCTTGATTTCTATGATAAATTGAATCTGTGTGAATTATTTTGATTAGAATTTGAATGATGAATTCATTTATTTGGACAAACCCTATAAAATTACAAAATATTCTATTAGAGTTGTAACAAGGTTGTGTGCAACCGGACCTATTCTAGTGATGAAGGTAGTGAAAAATGAGAAGGTTACTAAATTAACCAGAGAAAGTTTTGACAAGAGAACAACGAGCATATAAGTGATATCATTGATTGAGGAGTTAAGTATGCATCCATGGCAATTGCTTACAAAATATATTTCACTAATAGAGATGGCTCTACTATTGGTACTATAATCCATGTTGCATACTAGATGGTGAAGGAGGGAAAATACTTTGATTTGTGTGAGTTAATGAGAGAGCAATTGTTTGACAATCTGAAGAGAACAAAAGAGACTAGAATCAATAAATACAATTATTATTTTTAATACTTTGAGCATTATTTAATGAATGATCATCCATATATAGAATTTTTGATGTGGTCCTTAAGGCATGTAAATACTTCTTATTGTGCTTTTGGTGCTAATCATAACATTTATTGTTGGTGGACCTAAATCAATGTGTGTTAAGAACATTTATTTTACCATGGTCCTCTGAAGATTTGGATGCTTGAGGATAAAAATATTTCTAAGAAAAAGATGATCATGTAGCTTTTTATTCTTAATCTCACATAACTATTGAGCTAATAGTGTATATCATTTAACATCTCAAGTATTGCATGATGAATTTCAACAAGCATTTTTTAGTTCAATAATACAATTATACTCAACTTGGGGTGTTTCTTTATGTTTGTTAATGCTCTCTAGAGGTTGTGACGAATTTGTAGGAAAACTTGAGAAGAACTAGGTTGAGGAAGTGTTAATGGACCATAGTGTTTTCTAGTTCAGTTATAATAAGATAGCATCCCTTAAATATTTTAATAAATTTTAACTATGATTCATCAATTTCAATCCAATCAATGGGATTAAAGGGATTCTTGAAATATTTAAATTATTAGATACAATGTACACAACCTTATTAAGTAATAAGTTATTAGGCATTGTAGATGTCCTTAGTGGCTATGTCAAATTAAATAGTTTATGATTTATAGATTGAATGATAAAAATGCTAAAAGTTTGGTTATAGAGTAGTAGCAAATATGATGGGTATCTTTGGTATTGATGGAGGTGACCTGTAATTTTCCATAATCTTTTCCATGTTGTACTAGGGTTGCTATGAGTAAACTCATTTTTCCATTTTTTTATATGGGGTTTGTTTGGACCATTTTTCATACCTATCAAGTGGGGAAACATATTATGAAATGATATATTATCCTCATAATTTAAAAATAGAATTATAGAACATATTGAAATCACTAGGCATACCTAGATTGTCTAGATTTAGTGTCAAGGGCTATGGTTGAGCTTTAGAGAAGACTTATTTTCTATCATGTTTATTATCTTGATGTTCAATTATAGATTGTATCTCTTTAACTATGTCTTCCTCCTTTTCTTGAGCAACTTTCCATATATACTTAGCTTCCTCCCTACAAAAAAATAGAACAAAAAAGATCAAATCTTAATTTACTAGTTTGTTACAATTTTTTTTTTTTTTTAATTATCTTTTCTATGTCAATTATGGTAATAACATCTATAGATGCTTGTGACAATGGTTATGTAGTATCAGAAACATCTAAGTTGCATTCCATTTTGTGTTAGTGTGATTCCTCTACCAATTTTTTCTTTGGTTTTTAAATTCAAAAATGAGCATCTACACATTTTCCTTCTTATGTGGCCTTCAATTTTTTTCATTTAGAATTAAATTTTCCTTGTAAATTGGCATTTATGGACTACCCTAAAATGTGACCTTTTTAATATTTTATGTTATTTTTCACTTATTCTCAGTTGTTTGTAAAAATTAAGTTTCACTTGCTTGTTTTCCACCAATTCACTCACAACACATGGTGTTGATAAATAAGTAATTTTTCCATTCTAATATGTACCTACTCCATTACTTAAAATAGTTTTATAACAATAAATCTACCCTAAAATTATGAATTAACTAATGTAACTATATGATTTAACAATAAAAATCAGGGTTAATCACATAAGCAACATTAGTAGTTGTGTAATCTTTCTTCCCAGTGCATTAGACCTAACTCAACTTATCAAAATAATAAACCTTTAATAACTTTCCCCAAGAATGATGCTAAAATGATAGGCTAAAACTAAGGTAAATCATGGGATAGATCTAGTATTCAAGAAATAAAATAAAATCCAATCATTGTGTCAATCTAAGGTATAAATGTATAAAAGATGTAGTGGTTATTTTTGCAAGAGTATTAAGTAGTGAGGTGAATAAAATGAATGCAATTATTTTAGAAAGTGAAAAGTGTAAGGGTGTTGCTAACTATAAGAAATGACCACATAAAATAAAAATAATAAACAATAACTATAGCTATAAAATAATTAATAATATTTGACCTTACCCAATCACATCTAATTTTAACCAATCCTAAACTATTAATTAGCTAAATATTTTTTATTTATTCAATTAATTTCATCCTTCCCCCATCTTCATCCTAATTTTTAATTAAATAAATATTTATCAATTATTTAATGATTACCCCTCACATGATCACATTAATGAATTAATTAATTGTATTGTATTCTTTATCCTTGTCCATTTAATCCTAGCCTTTAATATTGTTCACATGGAGCATAATCTAAAATTGTCATCATGTGATAAATGTCTCCTTAAATAACTCTTTATCTAGATTCATTGAATCTAGACACTTACCCAAAAAATCAAACTAACTTTTTGTCTTATACACTCATTTCATATTGCACCTCTTAATCCTAACCATTCATATAAGGATTTTTGTACTTATCCCAAAATTAAACCTAGATTTTATCCCTCATGTGCTACTTGTAACATGACTACATCTTTGACCCTAATCTTATTCCACATTCAATCCTATCCATCCATCATCAATCTATCTTAACCATTGATTTTTCCTCTTCAAAACTCTATAACTAGAGGATCTCATCCTTCATCAAGAATAATTTAAGTTAGCTATCACACCCTTATGCTATCATTTTGTTATCTCATTCACATTCATATCAAGGTTATGTTAGTCTATTGAGCAATCCACATCATATCATATCACAAGATAAAATCAAATGGAACTACCATGCATACCATTTTAGCTTATCTAGAATGGAGATTGTTTGAGGTATACATTTGATTTTAATGCATTATCTAATGCTATTTTTTCTTCAATCATTTTTTCACATCTTCAAAAATAATAATTATAACTATAAATATAATTAATAAAATGATAAAATTGATTCTTTAAAAAACATATACATATATTCTTCCTAAATCTATAAAATTAATACTTATTGCTATGATTACACTCCACATAATAAATCCAAACCAACATCAATTCATGAATTATAACTCTACAATGATCATATAGAATGAAACTATAACAAAAAAAAAAACACAAAAATATAATCACCAATATTACACAAGTGTGGACCCTCTTCTCATTACATGCAATAATTGGCCATTATCCTATAATGTGTAGTCTTTTTGGCCAAATAGTTTACAAACAAATTGACATAAAATGGAAGAGTTTGTTTGGCTTCTGACAAAACCCTTTCCAAAACATAATGATCGATGTATCAATCAGTTATAACAAAAATAAATTATCATTTATCAAAGTAAAATCTCTTATCAAATAGGGGAGAGGGGCCCATAGTGGAGTGGGTTCCAATAGTAGATATAGAAGTAGTCCTTACTAGGCCTCATAGTAGAGCACCTTAATATCTAATTGCAAAACACTTTATCTATAAAGTACACAAACTGACAAAACATGTGATGCCACATCAGCACACTAATAAAACATGACTTAGTGCACCACTATTGGTCTCACCTTTTTTTGGGCCTTTTTGGATACCTCAACATAAAGCATGTTGATGTGGCATCATATTTGATGATGTGGCCCTAAGACGAAATATAGAAGCACATGAGTTGTCAAATAAACTATTGTAGAAAATTGAGAATGATTTGAAATTTTCACATAGAATTTTGAGATACTTAAAATTAAGATGCTCCACTATGGACCCCTCTCCCCTAACAATAGTTGTGTGCAAAAAAGCTATCAACCAAAATTAACCATTTAAAAATCATTTCGCATCACTAAATTTGCATTCCATGAAGTATTTTGTCTCTGCGCTATTTCATAATCTAACCGTGTTTTCCCTGAAAAGACATATCTATACCAATCATTTTTTGTTTATCTTCTTCGAGATTCAAATAAAAACATCTTAATTTTTGTATATTAATATAACTCACCTGACCACACATACATCACTTCATCTTTTGAAAAAGAAATAGAAGTATATTCTATTTTTTTCTTTCTGTGGGTATCACTAAAGTTGTTAAACAATAATAAAAATGAAGTGCTTTTATGAATATTATCACTTCTTAAAAAAGGTATTAAATTATTAGTTCCTACCACCAAGCAGGAAAACTATTGCATTCGCCCAAAATGCTTTTCTTGGGCAGCATCAGCCAATCACATTTCGGCATTTAACATATTACTTACTTTTTTGTATAGTTTGAATTTGGAGAGCTATTTTTTATATTGGAAAATTAGCATTTATCTATTTTTCTATTCATCCAAGTAGCTTTATAAATCATTTTCGTTTTAAAAATTCAGGAAAATGTGAATGCATAAATTGATTAATAAATTTAAGCAAAGGCATAGTTTAAAAACTGATAGCTAGAGGTACGTAATCCATGAATGCAGATTAAATGAATTAAAATATGAGGAAAATGCAAGCGCATAGATTGATTAAATAAATTTAAGCAAAGGCATAGTTTATAAAATTGGCGAGTAGACGTACGTAATGCATTAAATGGAATTTGGCTTGAGGTGAAGGTGTTGGAATGGCTTGGTGGCCATGCATGGCCCAGGTACTTAGGTCATTTAATATAGAGTTAAGCCACTTGCTATGCATTTCTATTGCTTTGCCTGTGTTGTTTTTGTGTTCTGTAAGTGCATGTTCTGAGGAAGAGTTTGTAGCGACTGAGTAGGAGATGTTATAGTTGCAGAGTCCAGACCCAGAAACGAGTTACTTAAGGTGATAATTTGTTAATTTTTAGAGTTTCATTACATTAAAATGCATAAGGAAGCTGTATTTCATAGTAGTTTATTGTGTCGCCGAGTAGGAGATTTTGTAGTTGCATAATTGCACACCGGACTACGAGAAACGAGTTGCTTGAGGTCAGAAGAGGTAACTTTTCACTGTTTTCATCTATTTGATATGAGAACTGCAAGTAGGGTTTCATAGTACTTTAAGGCATTCTTATACTTTGATTATAAATTCATATTTTAAAGTACTTTTAGTATTATCTATTCGAATTTCTAGTTGAAATGCAAAGGTTTCATCTGCCTTTGATAGGAATTATGTAGAAACCCTCTTGTCCATTTTACTTCATGCATGTGAGCCATGTAAAGTTTGTATATTTTTTATTACTGCAAAGCACTCCCATAAAGAGAGCTTTGGAACCAAAATTTTCTCAACCTGTGCGATAATGAGAGCTTTTGAACAATGAGTCGACAGTGTGTTGCTTTGAGCTTTTCCATTGTCATCAAAGCATAAAGGATAGAGGGATTTTGTTAAAAGTCGTGGTTATTTTCCTCGTAGGCATAAATGCAAACAATGGGAGATACAGAAAATAGGTGAATTGTTTGACAAAACTCGTCAAACAAAAACTATTATATATGATTGTTTGTTTATATATTCATTCATTTGTAGAAGAAAAAATGGGAAACTAATACAACAGTAGGTAGTTATAACCCGCAAAAAGAAACAAACCTGGAGCAAGAGAAACATCCAAAAAAGTGTGCTTTAAAGTACCTAATGCACTAGAGAATTTACTATAGCAGAATACAAATTTTCATTTGCACAGAGATAGACAAAAGAATGTAGTAGAAACCTATTTTCTATTAGCAAGTATTTAAATTCTTTTAGATGTCGTGGTTATTGTTCTCATAGGTAGACATGTAAAATTCGCAAGCATTTATAAGGCAACTGAACTGTTTTACAAAACTTCTTAGGAAAATGTGCTTCCAGGGAATGCAATGAGTATTAAATCTAGACACCTTGATATTCACATGTTAACTTTGGCATTTTTATCGAGTTGGTAGTTCTCATTTACTCTTTTATCATCTGATATCTAATTAAGTAGGTGGTTGTTAATTAGTCTTTAAATACATAATAATATACATGATTATTTGTTTATATATTCATTCATTTGTAGAAGAAAAAATGGGAAACTAATAAAACAGTAGGTAGTTATAACCCGCAAAAAGAATCAATCCTGGAAGAAAACTTACTGGGTGAATTTTTCCACAATGAAATTGCCCTCAAATATATTCCATTTACAATTCTAAGTATATAATCCTTTTTGTAATGTTGAGAAATCTAGGAATCCATCAAATCTTCTATCAAAACTGTGATTAATGAAGACATGGCTAAATCTGATCTCTTACTCCATTAATTTCTTCGTAGGATTGCATTTCATTCCTCTTGTACTCAAACTTAACACATACATTAAATACATTGAAGATAATATTATATATATAAAAGTAACAATCTATATTTAAATAATTAAACACTATTAGACATTCAAATAGATGCCATTTTGTAGAACTACTATAACTACATATATTTACCTTGAAAATAGCACATGTCATGCTCCGTCAATTTATAATTGTATTTTAGAGTAAGACAACATAATTGCCAAAGAGTCTGTAATGGTTTGAATGGGCTACAACCATTTAAACCATTGAAGAAATCCATGAGCTAGGGTTGAGGTTATTCTCATTTGTGTAATGCCCCGTCTTAATAACCTAAAAATGTTGCAAAAGTTTATAATGGTGTAATATTTTTTTTTTTAAAGTTTAATTATTAAGTTAATTAGTTGCATACATTCATTAAGCTATGCGACGTTACACTACTTTGAGTTTCCATAGGTGACTTAAGTATTTTGTATTGCACATATTAATAAATAACATAAAGATAAACATTGCATAATATTAAAATTTCCATTCAAGATAACATAAAGTACAAATTTGTTTCATACATTGCATTTGATAATATATATACAATACTCATCCATCTGATGAGGTAGTTCAATAATATTTACAATTAATTTTACAAGTGTTCACCTCACAACATTTGAGGGATGTTTTCAAATACAAATTTTACAATAATGCAATAAAGAGATTACAACTCTATCCAAGTGCGAGCTCTCCATCCATGAAGCTCTCAATGCCATGATCACAAAACTGGGGACCCAACGGAGTAAGGTGCACGTTCCACCCAACCATGTGGTACCCGTAGGTCCACCCCTCGTGCTAGGAGATAGTAATAAGGTTACCTAGACCTAATCTACTAACCCTAGACACTAGTACTTAACAAACTAATGGTTACATTGCTTCCAGATTTAGACAATTGAATGTATTAGACACACAAGACTGACTGTTACTTTAGGTGGAGTGTCATCACAACATTGCAAAGGTTACCCTGGTGTTTCTTCCTAGGTTCCGGCCCCCAATCCTTGGGTTACCCTAGTAACCTCTTACGAAACCTGGCCCCTATTGCATACTATTGTGGAATCGAATATCTCTTGAAGAAACAAGACATCGATTTGCCATTCCAGGCCTTCTCATCTTATACTTATGACTAAAATAGCTCACAAGTCATAAGAGAGGCAAAATATCTTGCTAAGAATTTTAATCTAACTAATGTGTCATTTAATTATCACTGACTTACCAACTATTTGTAAGTTACCCTGACACCACTTTGTGTGTTGGCCCTTACAAATAGCCACTCCCATAAACATAACAAGGGTTTCTAAGTTTTCTTGACTGGGGTTTACAAAGTGCACAAAGTACATCACTCATTAACAAATAACCTTCAACAGTATCAAAACACCATATTTAATACATCTACAACCCAAGCTAACTCAAGTAATACATTTGAACGATAAAAAACGCTTTCTATACAATTTATTCTGGAAGACTTATACATTTATAACTCTCTCTATTAGCCCAAAAGAATACACGTTTAAAAGAAAATCAAGAGAAATAAATGTCTATTGTTCGGATATATTAAATCCACATAAATCAGTTTGAGAATGACACAATTATAAATCAGCTTAACAATTTAAAGAACTTGTATCGTCTTATCTAATTACATTTTCTAAATATCACATAATGAGTTAATCATCAATTTTCAAATGATTACATTACATTTATATTAAATGAAAATCTTTTAATATATCCCCCTTTCAAGTTTGTCCCAACATAAAATAATTATTTAAATTCACTAAACAAATTATTCAATTATTATATCATTCATAAACAATATATATAATAATATTATATATCATATATAATATATTATAATATATTATAAATAATATATTATAAATATAATATATATAACATACATATTAATTATATATATAATATATAAAAAATAAAAATAAAGATTAAAGTTTTATCGCATGCGTTTTAAGAAAATGCGTAAAGTAATACCCACGGCCACGTTGTAGCCTCCCATTTAGGGAGGACGTAGCCATTGCTAGGGCTGCGCCCAGTAGCCAATGGTTGTTGTGCACAGCCGTAGCAGCTACGCCCAGCATAAAAGAAAGATGGGGAGGGTTTCAGCCCTCCCCTATAATATTTTTTTTTAAAAGAAATTCAATTTTCAATATCATGCGGGTAAATTTAATTACGATTTTGAAATTTAAAAAAAAAAATCGTGCAATTTTCTACGAAAATCCGTGTACGGGTTTTTTTGTCTCTGACCCTAAATCTCATAAATTTCATAATAATATTATTATTATATATATATATATATAATTTCTACAATAAATCAAATATAGTGTTTGTATAAATACTAGATACATGGTTTTTCTACTGAATAATTAAGAAATTTATCTGTTTAACCCCTTTTTTTCAAAATAAGAATTTTTTTTTTTTTTTTTAAAATCAAAATTCATAATAGATTTGAAACTAAAATTATATAATTCTTTTCTACAATTTTCACAGAGAATTTCATATGAAACTTGTTTTGAATTCTTTCATTTACTTATCTAAATTCTTGAAATTTCTTGCAGACAAATCATAAATATTAACAAAAGACTTTCCACAAGCATTTGCCAAGAAGTTGCAATTAAATAAACAATTTTTTTTTCTTTTCAAAATAAAACAAAAAAAACCAAATAACAAGAAAAATACCTGTTAATAGATTATTGGCTGTAGAAGAAATCCACCTGCCTGTAGCGTACTATTCCAAAATCTTCTTTAAAGGAAATCCCAAATCCAAGAGAGCTTTAACTAACCACCAAGAATCCTCCAAGGGATCTTTCACAAGTATACAACCAGATACAGAGAAATAACAATTTCTAAGAAGAATGAATTTTTTAAACAGCAAAATTTTATTTTTATTTTTTAATTTCCCCGTGAAGAAATCTGATAACCCTACCATAATTCCCAGATCCCCAATATCCTTCGAGAAATTTCTCAACAAACCCAATAAATGAAACTTACACACATGTCGAGAAGATGCAAAAATATCTCAACCACTTCTCGGCAATCTTGCCAATTTTCAAATTTGCATGCAAATAATTTATTTAATTTAAATTTACAATTTCCAAATTCATGCATTTATTTTTATTTTTATTTTACATTTATAATTCAAATTCCATTTCCTCAAGTAATATTTAATTTTCAAATAAACTATTTATACACTTAGTAATTTAATTTAATTAATTTATTTATTTAATTAAATAAGTTTAATCTTTTAAGATCAAACCATTTAACCAAATAAGCTAATTAATTAATTAAATAATCAAGCTATTAATTTCTTCAACATATAAAAATTAATTTAAATAACAACAATTTAAAGCACAATATACTGTCATTAAATATTAACCAAATTTACATTTCAAACAATTTATTCAAACAGAGAAATACTAAACAATCCTATCACTCTAAACTAAAATAGACGATGTACTAAGACCAGGATTATAGATTAAACTAGGGTGAACCAGACTACTATCTCCCGATCAACATTTCCGTTGAGTCTTGACATGCTCAGACCTGAGTACCCAGGTGCAGTCGGTGTCATGTACCTGCAATTCCTGCAACCAAGCAAATAACGTGCATATATATATATATATATAATAAAGCATTAAACAGACACACCATGTGGAGAAAATCACGGATATCATAGGGCACTCACAAGTGAGTGATGCGATTCCATTCTCCACACCAATACACGTCACAACAAACTGATGAAATAAATAGCTGTTAGTCCATCATAAACATGTACATAGCAATAAACAGCTGAAAGTAAACATCTACGCTATATCAAATCATGTCTGAAATCAATAATCACCAAACAATGTATCATCATGTCACAGAATAAATCCACTATCGCTCAAAACCAGCGATCAAAATATCCAAACAAGGTATGATAGACTAATAGTGTAAAAACATAATAGTAGAAAGCATACGCATAAACGGAGGGGTACTACATCCTCCCCCATAGGATCAGGCTTGCTCCTGAAAGCTTGTGAATAGATAGGGATAAATTTCCCTCATGCGTGTCGCATCCTCCCCAGTAGCAGAAGCCTCATAGCTAGGATCCCATTGGACCCTCACCTGATCAATGTCTCGACCCCTGAGACTGAGCATTTGGTGCTATAGGATGGCCATGGGCTCCAAATCTAGCTACCCGTCCTCTACCTGTAATGCATTCCAATCAAGCACATGAGAAATGTCGGGATGATATCGTCTAAGATCTGATACATGAAAAACATCATGAATATGAGACAAACTGGGTGGTAAGGCAAGTCGATACGCAACGGGACCAATTCTCTCTAAGATCTCGAATGGTCCAACGAAACGAGGCGCAAACTTAGAGCCTTTTCCATAATGAATCGGACTCTTTCGCAGTCACACTCGAAAATACACTCTATCACCAACAGCAAACTGTCGGTCTACCCTATGTGCATCGGCATATTTCTTTTGCCTATCCTGAGCTACTATCAGATGTTCTCTAATACGGTCAACCTGTTGCTCCATGTCTTGAAGCATCTCAGGTCCAAGTAACACTCTATCCTCAAGTTGATCCCAACTCAAAGGAGTTCGACAAGGACGACCGTATAATGCCTGAAAAGGTGGCATACCTATGGAACTCTGATATCCGTTGTTGTAAGTGAATTCTACTAAGTACAGATAATCCTCCCAACGTGATTGTTGGTCCATTATGTACATCCTAAGCATATCCTCTAATATTTGGTTAACTCTCTCCATTTGATCATCAGTTTGAGGATGATATGTTGAACTAAATTTCAACTGTGTACCTAACACATGTTGTAATGAAGTCTAAAGGGCTGAACTAAATATAGGATCTCTATCAGAAATAATCCTACGAGGAATCCCATGTAATCTAACTATGTCCTCCATGAATATCCTAGCTACGGATGAAGCATTATATGATGAACGTACTGGAGAGAAGTGAGCTACTTTAGTCAAATGGTCAACAGTTACCATAATGGCATCATGTCGACATGATGACATAGGTAACCCTACAATAAAGTCAATGGATATAATATCCCATTTCCATTTAGGAATGAGATGTGGCTACAATAATCCAGCGGAATGTTGATGTTCAGCTTTAACTCACTGGCATTCAAGACATTTCGATACATAATTAGCAATATCACGTTTCATACCAGGCCAGAAATATAATTGCCAAAGATCAGGATTCATTTTCTTAACTCCTGGATGAGCTGAATACGGAGTTCGATAGGCTTCAGTCATAATTAATGTACAAAGACTCCCAACATGTGGTACATAAATATGACCTAAATGTCGTAATATACCATCCGATTCAAGGACATACCCTGCAAATCAACCTTCTAAGGGTCTACCAAATTGAATCTCTGACCTCACTTCCTGATATAATCTATTAGTAGGAAGTGCAGCTACTATTTGACCTCTCAAATCTACTTCGAGAGTAGTAGCAAAGATCTCATGTCGACGTCGGCTAAGAGTGTCAACCACTACGTTCTCTTTTCCTTGAACATATTTCACGTCAAAATTGTACTCACACAAGAACTCCATCCACCGTCTTTGCCTAGCATTCAAGTTAGGTTGCATAAAGATGTATTGCAAACTACAGTGATCAGTATGAAGTTCGAAATGATGACCTAATAGGAAATGCCTCCAATGAACTCATGCATGCACTACCGCAGCTAGTTCTAGATCATGAGTAGGATAATTTAATTTGTGATCTTTGAGTTTGCGAGACTCATAAGCAACCACATGCCCATCTTGCATCAAAACTGCTCCCAAACCCTCTAAGGATGCATCCGCACATACTACGAAATCCTTAGTAGGATCAGGAACAATCAATATAGGTGCATTAGTCAACTTTTCTTTAAGAGTCTGAAAAGCCAACTGACACTGTTCTATCCAAACAAACTTCTTCCCTTTCCTCTAAAGAGAAGTAATAGGATGACCAATTCTAGAAAATCCCTCTACAAACCGCATATAGTAACCAGCTAGACCCATAAAACTACGAACTTCACCTACATTAGTAGGTGCGGGCCAATCTACAATAGCTTGGATCTTTGAAGGATCCACAGCAATACCTTTTCCAGATATCACATGTCCAAGATATTTAATTTCAGTTTGAAAGAAGTCACACTTCTTTAGGTTTGCATACAATTGATTTTCCCTTAAACATTGCAATACCTGTCTCAAATGTTCTTCATGTTCCTTCATGTTTCTTGAATAAACTAAAATATCATCGAGAAATACCAGGACAAAGCGATCAAGGTATGTACGAAAAACACCATTCATTAAACTCATGAATACTAATGGTGCGTTCGTTAACCCAAATGGTACTACTGTGAATTTGTAGTGCCCATAATGAGTTTGAAAAGTAGTTTTATGGATATCTGCTTCAGCTATACGCAATTGATGATAACCAGATTTCAAATCAATTTTAGAGAACACATTAGCTCCCATAATTTGGTCAAAAAGATCATCAATTCTAGACAAAGGATATCAATTCTTAATCATAACCTTGTTCAATTGACGATAGTCAATACACAGCCTAAGAGATCTGTCCTTCTTCTTTACGAAGAAGACAGGTGCTCCCCAAGGGGAAACACTTGGACAAATGAAACCCTTTTCTAATAGTTCCTCTAACTGAATATGAAGTTCCTCTAACTCCTGAGTTGTCATTCTATAAGGAGCTCTAGATATAGGCTCAGCTCCAAGAACTAGGTCAACTCTAAAGTCAATATCCCTCTTCGGTGGCATTCTAGGAATGTCATCAGGAAACACATCCACGAATTCCCTAAGAATAGGATGATCATCAAGAGATACCTCTCAACTCTCACCCTCTTCCAAATCAGTAACTGTTGTTGCAAACAATTGACATCCCTGACGAAGACATCTCTTTAATTGCATAGCAGATATCATCTGCAAAGAGATAGGTCTTTGAATACCTACGATTTCCACTTTCACACCTAAATCATTAATGCAACTAACTGTCTTAAGTCGACAGTCAATTATAGCATGATAAGATGCTAACCAATCCATACCTAAAACTATATCATATGATCCCAAGGGTGTAACATATAAATCTACTAAGGTAGTTAATATTCCAATTTTAAGTTCACAATTATGTACTAAGTTTTCTACTGCTACTTTCACCCCTGAGGTGAATTCAACTTGCCACTTACCACCTTTCTTTAGTGCCACAAGACCACAACGGTCTACAATGGTCAGTGAAATAAAGGAGTTAGTGGCTCCAGAATCAAAAAGAATGGAAACACTAACACCATGTAACTTACCTGAAGTCTCAACCACTGTGTTCTAGTGATCGGCTTGGCGGTCATTAACCGTAGCATATACTATATGTGATCATCCTGCATCACCCACTGTAGGCTCTGAAACTATAGGTCAAGGCCCAAAACCAATAGAACCTCTCATCAGACACTGCCTAGCTATGTGTCCCTGCTGCCCACATGAGTAACAACCTGTGCCTATGCCTCTACTGAATCCTCTGCCACCCAAAGGTGCATTGGATTGCTGGAAACTACCCCTACTGATAGTAGACTGAGCACTCTACGCAGGCTGATCCTACCTATTGCGCTTGTTGCACCACCAGTTATGACCATTTCCTGTTTGAGGACTATTTTTTTGTTGTGGTTGAGGGTTATTGTTCTTTTGAGGTGTTTGTTGTTGTTGCTACTGCCCACCCTTTGTGGGTGTCTGTTGGTTCCTAGAGGAACCACCTGTCTATGCCTATCCACCCCGTGGACTAAAACCTGCTGTAGGAGCACTCCCAATTTGCACTCCTGTGTGCCCACCTAAAGCCATAATAAGGTTCTCCTCTACTATACGATCTTTTTCCACCACAACTTCCATAGTCTTTGGCTCAAAGACTCAAACACCACCACTGATGCAGGCATTTAAACCCCTGATAAAGTGTTGTACTAGCATAGGCTCATCATCGCCAATACCAGCATACTGCTTGAGTTCATAGAACCTATGTTCGTATTGCTCTACAGAAAGAGCCAACTGACGTAGATCATGGAACTCATCAGCCCTATGCTACCTCCAGTGTTCCGAAAGGAACCGTTTTCTAAACCTCTCGAGAAACATCTCCCAAGACACTAATCCAATATCCAAGTGGATCTTCTACTCCTCTAAGCACCACCAAGTAGAGGCGAATCCTCTCAAGTGCATAATAGCGCATCTAGCACAGGTATTTCTACCATATGGGTGCATGGCGAAGAATCTACCCAAATCCAGTAGCCAGGTCTCTGCCTCTAATCCTCCTTCTGAACCATCAAAGGTAGGAGGGCATGCCCTCAGTAAATCCCTCATGTGACCTGCAATAATAGTATCCTGATGTGTTGAGTCATCTACTCTCCTAGGAGATCTATCTGTCTCTCTGACAACCTCCTGCTCATCTTCCTGTCTAGGTCCAAGATGAGCTAAGACCTACTCTAATAATGGATGTATCTGAGAACCCTCTACTCCTAACTATGCAGGATTATGTCGCTCATTTCTCTGACCCAACTGTTCTACCTGATCACTGTGATGAGGGCTAGGAGGGGGAGTAACCTGAGGGATTGGCCCTCGGCCTCCACCTCGACCTCTACCATGACCTCTTTCTCTTCGCCTAGGCATGTTCCTACACATAACAATAATGAGTCTCAGATACTATCCAACCAAGGCTAACAGTTGTGACACTATGTACTAGGTTAACCTAATGGGCTCGTCATTACCCAGAGCATCCAGTGTTTGTAACCTTCGCTCTGATACCAATCTGTAATGCCCCATCTTAATAACCTAAGAATGTTGCAAAAGTGTATAATGGTGTAATAAATTTTTTTTTTAAAGTGTAATTATTAAGTTAATTAGTTGCATACATTCATTAAGCTATGCGACATTACACTACTTTGAGTTTCCATAAGTGACTTAATTATTTCGTATTGCACATATTAATAAATAACATAAAGATAAACATTGCATAATATTAAAATTTCCATTCAAGATAACATAAAGTACAAATTTGTTTCATACATTGCATTTGATAATATATATACAATACTCATCCATTTGATGAGGTATTTCAATAATATTTACAATTACTTTTACAAGTGTTCACCTCACAACATTTGAGGGATGTTTTCAAATACAAATTTTACAATAATGCAATAAAGAGATTACAACTCTATCCAAGTGCGAGCTCTCCATCCATGAAGCTCTCGATACCATGATCACAAAACTGGGGAGCCAACGGAGTAAGGTGCACGTTCCACCCAACCATGTGGTACCCGTAGGTCCACCCCTCATGCTAGGAGATAGTAATAAGGTTACCTAGACCTAATCTACTAACCCTAGACACTAGTACTTAAAAAAATAATGGTTACATTGCTTCCAGATTTAGACAATTGAATGTATTAGACACACAAGGCTGACTGTTACTTTAGGTGGAGTGTCATCACAACATTGCAAAGGTTACCCTGGTGTTTCTTCCTAGGTTCCGGCCCTCAATCCTTGGGTTACCTTGGTAACCTCTTATGAAACCTGGCCCCTGTTGCATACTATTGTGGAATCGAATGTCTCTTGAAGAAACAAGACATCGATTTGCCATTCCAGGCCTTCTCATCTTGTACTTATGACTGAAATAGCTCAAAAGTCATAAGAGAGGCAAAATATCTTGTTTAGAATTTTAATCTAACTATTGTGTCATTTAAGTATCACTGACTTACCAACTATTTGTAAGTTACCCCAACACCACTTTGTGTGTCGGCCCTTACAAATAGCCACTCCCCTAAACATAACAAGGGTTTCTAAGTTTTCTTGACTGGGGTTTACAAAGTGCACAAAGTACATCACTCATTAACAAATAACCTTGAACGGTATCAAAACACCATATTTAACACATGTACAACCCAAGTTAACTCAAGTAATACATTTGAACAATAAAACACCCTTTCTATACAATTTATTCTGGAAGACTTATACATCTATAACTTTCTCTATTAGCCCAAAAGAATACACGTTTAAAAGCAAATCAAGAGAAATAAATGTCTATTGTTCGGATATATTAAATCCACTTAAATCAATTTGAGAATGACACAATTATAAATCAACTTAACAATTTAAAGAACTTGTATCATCTAATCTAATTACATTTTCTAAATATCACATAATGAGTTAATCATCAATTTTCAAATGATTACATTACATTTATATTAAATGAAAATCTTTTAATATATCCCCCTTTCAAGTTTGTCCCAACATAAAAATAATTATTTAAATTCACTAAACAAATTATTTAATTATTATATCATTCATAAACAATATATATAATAATATTATATATCATATATAATATATTATAATATATTATAAATATAATATATATAACATACATATTAATTATATTTATAATATATATAAAATAAATAAATAAATAAAGATTAAAGTTTTATCGCACGCGTTTTAAGAAAATGCATAAAGTAATATCCGCGGCCGCGTTGTAGCCTCCCATTTAGGGAGGACGCATCCATTGCTAGGGTTGCGCCCAGTAGCCGATGGCTATTGTGCGCAGCCGTAGCAGTTGCGCCCAGCATAAAAGAAAGATGGGGAGGGTTTCGACCCTCCCCTGTAATATTTTTTTAAAAAGAAATTCAATTTTCAATATCATGCGGGTAAATTTAATTATGATTTCAAACTTTTAAAAAAAAATTCCGTGTGATTTTCTACGAAAATCTACGTACGGGTTTTATTTGTCTTTGATCTAAAATCTCATAAATTTCATAATAATAATATTATTTTATATATATATATATAATTTGTACAATAAATCAAATACAGTGTTTGTATAAATATCAGATACATGGTTTTTCTACTGAATAATTAAGAAATTTATCTGTTTAACCCCTTTTTTTCAAAATAAGAATTTAAAAAAAAAAAAAATCAAAATTCATAATAGATTTGAAACTAAAATTATATAATTCTTTTCTACAATTTTCACAGAGAATTTCAAATGAATCTTGTTTTGAATTATTTCATTTACTTATCTAAATTCTTGAAAATTCTTCCAGACAAATAATAAATATTAATAGAAGACTTTCCACAAGCATTTTGTAATGCCATGATTTTGACACGAAGGGTAAAAACACAACCATCAATTTTTTTTTTAACAAAGCTACATAAATGCTAACAAAAGATACTAACTATTGATAACCGAGCACTAGAAAGGTTGTATACTACACACTACGAGGAATGTTGTTGGTACAACATCCCCATCAATGTGCCATGCGAAAGCAAGGAGTGGAGGAGTAAACGAAGTCGGGTGCACGAATCCCAACGTGTGTGCCCTCAATCCCCATGAGACAGGCACTGAAACCCAAGGTAAACAAAGACTCTAAAGATGACCTAATTATCTCAAGATATTACACATTAGGTTTACTTAGCTTTTAATTTCTACGTTCACAGAGCTAGGGTTGGTATAGTGGTTATTCATAATGGTAACATTCATTATTATTTTATTTTATTTTATTTTATTGGGGTGGGGGGGGTTTCAAGTCTAAGAGTACCAAGTTTTGGTTCCATGGCATACATTACCAAAATTTATCCTTAAAAGACATATTAATGAATCACTACGATGGTAATATTAATGGCATTGTTCCAAGAAAGTTAATATTATTGTTATGATACTCATCTAGAAAGATGCCAATACCAATAGAATTAAAAACAACCATATTATTGATACTCTAACCTTACAAATAATAATTTTATTTTGTATTAAAAGAACATCATAAATATTAACATTATAATTCTAATAAAGAAAAGGAGTTCATTTATTATTACCTATATATATTATTACATATCAATTTATTTATAATTTATTTGATCACTCACTTAATTATCTACAAATAATTACACTATGGCTACTTAGTAGCATATTAATTTATTTTTCCCTAGTAAACAAAGTAAAGAGAAACATATCCTAGTAATACTAAATTTAGCCTAAAAGAAAGCTTTCTTCTTCTTTTTCTAAGAATATGGGAAATATTCCCCTTACTTTATTTTAGGAATAAGTTAACTTTAATTTACCACGATGGATAGTTTTGTTTTATTTACTTTAAAAGTTAGTGGGAAAATAATCAAGGGATCCTTAAACATAGGAGTACGTGGGACCTCCTAAATCGTAGGGATAGGAATTATGCGTAGAAGTAAGGAAAATTGTGTTTTGTGCTGTTTTGTTTTTTTTTTTTTTTTTAAAAAAAGACAAGACAAAGAAGCATACTTCCCTAAAAGTGATGATGAAGGATTTTAATTATTTTTAGGAGATTGAATCATCAATGATGCTTTTATTGAACGGACAAAGAATGTAATGATATCTCTAAGAGCCTATTTTAACGTGCAGCAAGAGGATGTTGCATTTATACAGGCCAACAATTATGGGGCTGACTTAAAAGCATTTGAGACCCAATGAGGATTTGCAAATCAAGGAAATCAGTATAGGATTTAAATACCACCCACACAATAAATAAGAAAAAGACGTAACTAGCACAGAGATAAGTATAAGCATTAATTTCCTTAATGCTGCTGTGAATAGCAAGAGTTTGGATTGGACTACGGTTGACTTTGAGAAGGCAGGGTAGCTGTAGACAAGGCTCAGCAAAACTTTTAAAGAGGAGCGATATGAATGCTGATGTAGCCCTAATTGAGATATCACTACTTAATTTTGGAGTCCATTAGAATAATAACATGCTAACATTTGTTTTTATTTATTATTATTATTGAAACTAATTATTAATAAACTGAACCTCTTAGCAAACTGTTCTTGATGTGCTGCAATTATTAATGCCCAGATCTCTTCCCATTATTACGTACACCAATAATGAAATTGGAAGCCCCAGCAATACTAATATTTCAAGAGCCAGTAAAATTAAATATGATGTTTAAATGCAAGGAGGAGATCATAACAAGGTTCAAAGGCAGTTAGAGTAGTTATTTATGAGACATGACACGCTATTGTTATCATTTCCTTTAAATAAATAAATAAAATGCTATTTCCTTTGAACAGCATAATAAAGGTGCAGTAAGCTGACACCAATTAACTCTATTGATTTACCAGCTGCAGTGAGATGACTGATTACGGTCTTCTTGACGCAGACCATTATTGTTGATATCTAAATCCAATCACTACTCAAGACATAAGGCTACTTGTGCCTGCCTCTGGAATTAATTTTTCTAACAACCAAATTTGAATGTTGATTGGACAGTTGAGGGAAGTTTGGGTAGAGGGATTTTTATTTTATTTTTTTCAATTTTAAAAGAAGAGTTTAGTTTGAGAACATAACTGATCGTACCAAGATTAGGGTGACACTGTGCCAAAAAAAAAAAAAGAGAGTGGGCACGGACAACTAAAGGAAACCCAAAACTCGCTAAGCTTATCCAGGCATCGCCGCTACCCCTTTTGCATTGTGGTTTGCAGTGCAAGTTTGTTATTCTGCTTTAATCCCTTCTTGCTCGACTGGCCTGGGTAGCTAGACGTTTAAGGTTGCAAGCATCATTAGTAATGCAAGGAATGTACAGCGCCTAGGGAGATGCTGGCAGCGAACAAATAATACCCTTTAGTGGTTGTGATGGGGATTTTCAACACACCTCAAGATTATTTTTAGCATGACATTCACCATACTATGCGTGGATACACCAACCATTCCCCAACAGGCATGCAATGGTAGAC
The DNA here is from genome assembly GCA_007258455.2 of Sequoia sempervirens. NCBI lineage: Eukaryota > Viridiplantae > Streptophyta > Pinopsida > Cupressales > Cupressaceae > Sequoia > Sequoia sempervirens. Next base: position 100,666,109 of record VDFB02358134.1, on the reverse strand, counting down.
TCTAGTTCAATTACTTCTCACATAAAATGAATACTTTCATTCTAGAGAATTAGGAAGCCATGTTTTTAATGCAGCTGTAGCTATATGTGACAGTTACGACATGGATATTCCAAGCTTTTGCAGACAATCAAATACAGAGCTTCTATTTTATCCTTTCTTTCTTACTGTTATTTTTATTTTCTGACAACAATTACAGCACAAATTTGAACAGCCAACTGTTCTTTTATTCAAAAATAAATAAACAAATATCGCGTCTTATCATTTCCCTTCCTACTGTATAATGCACATACTCTACCCTTCTCTTTAATCACGTTTTCAGAATAACAATACTGCAGAAATCTATTTTACACTTGGCAGTTGAATTTCATCTATTCACTAGACATAAAATATCGATTTGCTATCATTTTAAGATATATGAGAAAACAATACTAACAGAATGCATTTGTAGAATAAATTTCACTTATGTAAGCTTTGCTTCAAGTCTTTATTTCAAGCAAGCACATTACAGATTTGCAGCAAAAGATCATACAAGGAAGCCTGAGTATGTCAATTTCCACATTTCATTTCCCCACACGACACAAGTAGTAATTTTGTTCTTTCTTGATAATAAGATGATTTAGCATTTTACAGACTCACAACAGATTACATACTTTTTATGGCAGCCACACAGACTTTAACATTAATACTGTAAGCATTAATACAACAAGCACTACCACGACAAGGATAATAAGACTGATCGCATTTTCGTTTCATATACATAGATCATACAGAGGAACAAGTTCATCTCTTCAAATGTTTATATACTATTTTACATGCTTTCAAATGTCTATCCACAAACTGCAACATAGCTGAACATTGAGGACCATATATCTTTCTTTCAAAACTTTTTACACAGCTGCAAAGGTGATCTTTAAATCTGCAAGTTATAAATAAAACAAATTTCTTCATGGCCATTCGGGTGTGCTCACCTCCCAACCTTGGGTTGGAAAACCAACCACCCCCCGAGCTAGGAGGTAACCAAGCTACCGGGTACACACAACAATAGAGTAAACAGCCATTTCAAACCACAATGCTCAAAACAAAATACTCCCAACCAAGATTCACACATTTACTTAGGGATTGTTTATAAATCCAAAGATGGGGATAGAGGTGGACATCACTTCCATATGGGGAGACCTATTAGCAAGTAGAAATAACCAACAACACAATCCTTCTTTTTCTCCAATCCACCCATTCAATAAAGCTCTTCATATCATACATCCTCCATACAACAATCTTCCCAAAACACCATATTATCATGAATCAATTTTGGGTACTCATACCCCTTTTTGTGCCTCTCCTTCTCAAAGGAGGAACAATCTCCCCATAGAGGTTCCTACACATTCCTATCCCCCACAAGGATTCTCTTCCCACATTGGGTGAGTTTATCCTATACAACCCCAAACCATCACAAGGAAATGCAAAGACACATAAATGGACAACAACCCATATAACTCATGTTCTCAAACTTCCATACAAAGAGGTAAAATAAATGAAAAGAAAACATACATAAAGATAGAGTAAAACCTACCTCAAATCCAAGCCAACAATGAGAGAAGTTTGAAGATGAGCTCCAAATCCCTACTCCTTCAAGACCAAGCAAAATTTTCCTTTCTCCAAGCAATCCAAACACCAAGTCACAAAGGAAGAACCCTTTCTTCTCCTTTCCAAAGGATTCAAATAGGAGTCAAGGGTTAGAAACCCTTGGAGGAGAGTGTGACACATGTCAACCTCCTATTCACTCCCATGGACACACCCCCCCACAAGTTTTCACACATGTGTGAGAACTCTTGGGGAAGTGAAAGGCCAAAGAGTGTTCAACACTCAACAAGGTTTTCAAATCTCATAAATGAGATTTTGGAGCCAACACTCCAATCCCATCCCCAAAATCCGTCACCCTTCTTGATGGCTAATTAAGAAGGGTCACAACTTGCAATTTTGACAAGTTATGGGTTTGATTTGACCCCTAACCCATAGGTGACTATCCTAGGGGTTAATTAAGGGCCAATTAACCCAATTTAAGAACTAATTAAACCTTTGAAAACCCTCAAAAGAGAAATTGAAATTTTAACATAATAAAATAAATCCAACATGCCCCAAAACCCTCAATAAAAGTTTGATTGACTTTAAAAACATAATCTCAAGATTCAACATTAAATATTTTTAATCACAAATTAAAATACAACACAAGAGGCTATGGTCCATTCTCCAAATGAACCATAGTAGCTTCACTAGGTTGATGCAATTGGGTACCCTTGGTTACCTCCAATCCCATTGGCCATGGGCGCGTACCTGCACACTCAATTTCCACTCGTCAATATATCCAATATATGATAATCTATAATTAAATCCACAATTCTATATATATAATTAACATAATCAAATATTGAAATAGATGAATTAGAAATATCAATACACATAATTTATTCTTTCTCTTGCAAATAAAATATTCTACAAACTCATGACTAGTAATGACGTTATAAATAGATCACATCATCACTTGATTCAATTTCAACATCTTCTCAATTCTATACCAAAACCACTTACCCATTCTTACCATGATAATCAAATCCACATGAGCATATCAAATAAGAAAGCATAGCATGCATATAATCGTCATAGGCATCATAAACAGAAAAGAAACATAACACCCAAGGTCCATAATCATCCTAAATAGTTTAAACCACATAGAGTAGCAAAATGTTCATATCAAAATGCCGCCAAATAGGGTGTATCAAATAGTAGGCCTCACACATTTGCCAAGAAGTTGCAATTAAATAAACAGATTTTCTTTTCTTTTCAAAATAAAACAAAAAAAACTAAATAACAAGAAAAATACTTGTTAATAGATTACTGCCTGTAGAAGAAATCCACCTGCCTGTAGCGTACTATTCCAAAATATTCTTCAAAGGAAATCCCAAATCTAAGAGAGCTTTAACTAACCACCAAGAATCCTCCAAGGGATCTTTCACAAGTATACAACCAGATACAGAGAAATAACAATTTCTAAGAAGAATGAATTTTTTACACAGCAAAAGTTTTTTTTTTTTTAATTTCCCTGTGAAGAAATCTGATAACCCTACCATAATTCCCAGATCCCCAATATCCTCCGAGAAATTTCTCAACAAACCCAATAAATGAAACTTACACACATGTCGAGAAGATTTAAATTTACAATTTCCAAATGCATGCATTTATTTTTATTTTTATTTTACATTTATAATTCAAATGCCATTTCCTCAAGTAATATTTAATTTTCAAATAAACTATTTACACACTTAATAATTTAATTTAATTTATTTATTTATTTAATTAAATAAGTTTAATCTTTTAAGATGAAACCATTTAACCAAATAAGCTAATTAATTAATTAAATAATCAAGCTATTAATTTCTTCAACATATAAAAATTAATTTAAATAACAACAATTTAAAGCACAATATACTGTCATTAAATATTAACCAAATTTACCTTTCAAACAATTTATTCAAATAGAGAAATACTAAACAATCCTATGACTCTAAACTAAAACAGACGATGTACTAAGACTAGGATTATAGATTAAACTAGGGTGAACCAAACTACTATCTCCTGATCGACATTTCCATTGAGTCTTGACACGCTCAGACCTAAGTACCCAGATGGAGTCGGTGTCATGTACCTACAATTCCTACAACCAAGCAAATAACATGCATATATATATATATAATAAAGCATTAAACAAACACACCATGCGGAGAAAATCACGGATATCATAGGGCACTCGCAAGTGAGTGATGCGATTCCGTTCTCCACACCAATACATGTCATAGCAACTGATGAAATAAATAGCTATTAGTCCATCATAAACAGGTACATAGCAATAAATAGCTGAAAGTAAACATCTACGCTATATCAAATCATGTCTGAAATCAATAATCACCAAACAATGTATCATCATGTCATAGAATAAATCCACTATCGCTCAAAACCAGGGATCAAAATATCCAAACAAGGTATGATAGACTAACAGTGTAAAAACATAACAGCAGAAAGCATAAGCATAAATGGAGGGGTACTACAATTTGAGAGCTGCCAAAAATTATTATGGTAGCCATGCAAGCATTTACTTGCCATTTATCCCAAAAAATTTTAATTTTAAACTCATTTCTAAGATTCAATCTATATCATTAGTAGCTTATATACATTTTGAATCAAAAGAATTTGCAAAAAATTACATAGAAAATTTTGTTGAAAAGAGAATTGTGCATTGAAATTTGTGCAAAATGATTGAAATTTTGGTAGATTTAATATACCTTTACCTCAGCTCCAATAAATGGGAAGAACAGATAGACATATAATGAAGTAGTTCTTTTTCATTTATTTTATCGATGTTTGTTAGTTTGGTGTAGCCTACAGTTATAGAAGAAACCACGTGCCTTGTCTATACTTACATGTTCTGCATACATGCCAGACGTGTAGAAAGATAGGAGGTGGCATTTTGTAGGAAATTTTCATTTGCACAGAGATAGACAAAAGAATGCAGTAGAAACCTATTTTCTATCAGCAAGTATTTAAATTCTATTAGATGTCGTGGTTATTGTTCTCATAGGCAGACATGTAAAATACGCAAGCATTTATAAGGCAAATGAACTGTTTTACAAAACTCCTCAGGAAAATGTGCTTTCGGGGAATGCAATGAGTATTAAATCTAGACACCTTGATATTCACATGTTAACTTTGGCATTTTTATCAAGTTGGTAGCTCTTATTTACTCTTCTATCATCTGATATCTAATTAAGTAGGTAGCTGTTAATTAGTCTTTAAATACATAATAATAAAAAGAAAGAAATAATTATAAATATCCTTGTGGACATTTTAATTATGGGTTATGATTTGTACTTGCATGTAGATGGATTAAGCAATGAAAAGTCATAGTATATGTAGTGTGTCAACTAATAGGTCCATGTGACATTTCACTCATGCCAAAGTAGTCAATTCCATATTTGTCATTTATCCTTGTATCATCAGATAACTAATTAATTAGGTGGCTGTTAATTAGTCTTTAAATACATACTAATTAAGAGAAAGAAAAAATTACAATTATCCTTGTGCACATTTTACCTATCAATCAAATTCATGGAACAAAGATACCAAGCAAACAGTAATTTGAGATTTTGTAATTGGAGAACTTAGACTGAATGCTTGGGAAGTTAGGAAATTGTATCTTGGGGTTATAAAAAACTATGTCAAATATGTTTTAGAATTCTAATTGCAATGTTGCCATAAAGCAGTCAAGTAATATTGCTTGATGAAATAATTTTAGACTTCGTGCAAAAGAGCAGTTAAATTCATTGCTAGAACATTTGTGGTACAAGAACCCATGGCAAATAGTTTGTGTAGTTAATCTGGTTTACATTTATACTTGTGTCTCTTGAATCTAAAAAATGCTTGCTAGTGTTTTATTGGTTTTGGCTATTAGTATTGATCGCAGTAGGAGCATTATAAATTGCAATTGTAATTTTGGGAGTTGGTTGCATTTTGGTCATTTCCTTGAGCTTTATTGCTATTCTTTTAGAAAAACAAACAAATGGTCTTCGTTTTCTAATGAAAGCTTATTACATGGTGCAATGCTTTTGATTGGAAGAAGAGAGGTGGTGTAGCAGTCCAACTGTGGCAAATTCTTCAAGAAAAGAGTACAGGGTGAGTTTCTAGAATGAACCTTCTCCTTTGTTTACAATTGCATAGAGTAGACAAAGAAAAAGGTTAATTCAAGATTCTCACTATATTGATTGTACTTGTAGCCATATTGTTGCTTTTTGTTACAAGGACAATCTTTACAAATGGGTATTGTGAGTGGCATATGCTATATGGTTCATAAAAATTAAGCAATTGGGGTTCAAAAGTAGATCTTTGTTGCAATAACATGACATCAAAATGCAATAATTATCCAATCAATTTCTTTGGTGGCTGATTGCACTTTATAACTTAAACATAGTCTTTTTTATTTTTAGAGTTTGATTCAAAATCCATATGCATACTTTGATTAAAACTAGTGGCTGAAGGTACATAATTCATTGATGCAAAATGAATGCATTGAATGGCATCTGACTAAAGGAGAGGCTGTTTGGATTGCTAATTAGTCTTTGAATATATAACAATTAAAAGAGAGAAATAAGTATAATTATCCTTGGCCACATTTCACATTTTCACCTTTCAATCAAAGTCAATTAACAAAGTAGTAGCCAGAGCTAAAGAAGGTTCAAGGAGTATGTTGATAGAAAACCATATTCTGGACAATGGCTAGACAATGTGTTGAAATTGCTTTACAAACTTTAAAGCAAATGCATTTTTCCTTCTGTTTACTTTCATTTTACATCTTAAATGGAAGCTGGGTTTCACATTGCTGCAATGCATTTGGATACTTTGATTATAAAATCATAGTTTAGATCATTTTAAGTGTTATCCATTTCGAATCTTTCCTTGAAATACCAAGGATTCATCTGAGTCTCAGAGGCATTATGTAAAAAACCTTTTGCCCATTGTGCTTGGTGCATGTGAGACCAGTCAAGATTATATATCTTCAATTGCTGCATAGTTGTTCCATAAAGAGAGCTTTGGAACCAATGTGATGTCATAAAGGATAGAGGAATATTGTCAAATATTGTGGTTATTGTCCTCATAGGCACACATGCAAAATATGGAAGCATATAGAAATCAAGTGAACTCTTTAACAATCCCATGAAACATAGTCTTTCTATGCATCCATGCATATAAGTATGCATGTATATATGTGTGCATGTAATTATGTATATATGTATGCATGTATCTATGTTGCCATGTATGTATGTGTATATATAACAGATTACTATTGCATTTGCTTTAAATCTTTTTTGTGGATGGCACCAGCCAGTCATACTTCAGCGTGTTAACATATTGCTTTTATATATATATGATCTCAATTTCGTAAGTTATTTTTTATATCAGAAAATTGGCATTTACCTATTTTCGCAATCCATGGGAGTAGCTTTCTGAATCATTTTTGTTTTAAAATGCTCATGAAAATGCAAATGCATAGATTCATTAATGGCTATGTGTCTTCATGCATATATGCATATTTATAGGATTTATTGCTATCATGTAAAGGCCACATAAATATTCATTCCCCAACTCGATGGGGTCATATGAATATATGCATATTTTAAGGGATCTATTAATACATGGATATATGCATCCATGGATGCAAGGATGCATATATAGATGTATGCATGTAATCATGTATATATGTATATGTGTATATATGCGTATATCCATGCATGTATGTATGCATCTATGCATTGAAGCATCTATGCAGCTATGTGTCTATGTGTACATTTTATCCACCAATCAATGTCAATTAACAAACTAGCACTTGCACCTAAAGAATGTTCAAGGATTGTGCCAATAGAAAACCATATGCATATCAATATGTTAGAGAGCATGTATCTATGCATAGGTGTGTATGGATTCTAGTTGTTCTGAATTCTGGTTGCATGTGATTGGATTAAACAATTAAGAATAAGTGCTAGATAATTGAAGTAAAATGACTGCATTTAGTTGGCAGATCAATATTTCTCAACCCTTTGTACATGTTAACTAAGAGTTTTGAAGCTTTTGTTGTTCATTGGCAGCTAGTTTGGCATTTAACAATAGAGAGAACTTGTTATGAAATGTGGTTTCATAGGCATTATGTAGAAACCCTTTTGTCCAATCTGCAAAGCTCACCCATAGTGAGAGCTTTGGAGCCAATGTGCTCTTAACTCGTTCCATAGAAAGAGCTTCAGAGGAATGTAAGGACAATGTGTTGAAAATGCTTTGGAAACTGTCAAGAAAATCCAATTTAGAGAAGCGAACACAAACTCTGGAATTGCATTGAGCTTTTTTGCTATCGGCAAAGCATGAAGGATAGAGGAATTTTACTGCTATCAGATGTCATGGTTATTTTTGTCCTAGGCACACATGCAAAATATGGAGGCATAGATAGGGCAAGTGAACCGTTTGACAAGATTTCTCAGTGATATGTAGTCCCTTGGAATGCAATGAGTATTTACTCTGTGCATCTTGATATTCACGTGTTAACTTTGTCATTTTTATCTAGTGTCTAGTTCTCATTTACTTTTCTATCATCTCATATGTAATTAATTAGGTTGCAATTAATTAGTGTTTAAATACATAACATTTAAAATGAAGAAATATTATAATTATCCTTGTGCACATTTCACCTATAACTCAAAGCCAATTAACAAAGCAGCAATAGAAAACTATGTCCATGTTAATATGGTGGACAGTATATATTTGTGCATAATTATATAAGGATACCATGCGTTGTGATTTCTAGTTGCATGAAGTTTGATTAAACAATTGATAGTTAGTGCTATCTAGTTCTCATTTACTCTTCTATCATCTCATATCTAATTAATTAGGTAACAGTTAATTAGTGTTTAAATACATAACATTTAAAAGGAAGAAATAATTATGATTATCCTTGTGCACATTTCACCTATAACTCAAAGCCAATTAACAAAGCAGCAATAGAAAATTATGTCCATGTTAATATGGTGGACATTATCTATTTGTGCATAATTCTATAAGGATACCATGCGTTGTGATTTCTGGTTGCATGAAGTTTGATTAAACAATTGATAGTTAGTGCTAGACATCCAAATGAAATTAACTTGGGTACATGATACCAGGCTTGCAGCCATGAGACTTTTTTAAGCTTAAATGTCACAATATATGTAGCATATTACCCAATAGATCTATCTCACATTTCATTCATGTTGATTTAGGCAATTCCATATTTCCCATTTACCCGTGTATCATCTCATATCTAAATAATTAGGCAATTGCTAGTTAGTCTTTAAGTACATAGCAATTAAAAGAAAGAAATAATTACAATTATCCTTGTGTAAATTTGAACTATTAATCAAAGGCAATTAGCAAACTAGCACTAGAAAACCATGTACGTGTTAATGTGTTGGATAACATGTATCTGTGCATAGGTGTATATGGTTGCTATGAGTTGAGATTTCTACCATTATGTAGCACTTACTATTACTTGTGCAATCAAGCCAAATGCAAGTAGAATCCATAATTCATGGTATCCAGATACACTCAAGGACAAATACAAATCAAGGTTGTTGGCATCCTGATAAGAAAGATGATGAGATACATCCAATTAATGTATGTCACAATATCTTATTTAATGAAGATGATTTGGATAGGGAGGTTACAAATGAGAATCATTATTGGTGTGTGAGTAATGCTCTTTTTGAAGACTTCTCAAGAAAATTGCTTATGAATACTATGAGTAAACAGGTGGAATCAGATTTATTAATTGACTATGATTGATGGGTCAAATGTGTACAAGGATAGTTAAATAATTAATTAGTCTCTAAGTACATAATAATTAAAACAAAGAAATAATTACAATAATCCTTGTGTACATTTGAACTGTTGATCAAAGGCAATTAACAAACTAGCACTAGAAAACCTTGTGTGTGTTAATATGTTGGATAACATGTACTTGTGCATAGGTGTATATAGATGCTATGAGCTGTGATATCTATTTGCATGTAGCTAGTTTAAACATTTAATAATTAGTGTTGGATAATGGAATGAAATGAACTTGGGCAAATGGAAATAGAATGACCCCATGGAGTTGGAACATAAATGTTTATGTAGCTTTAACATGATAGCAGATTTGCATCCATGAGACTTAATTCAATCTCAAATGTCATAGCCTATGTGGCGTATTAGCTAGTTGGGTTAACATCATAGCTTTCAAACAAGTTAATTCAGCAATAAATCAAGCTAATTGAATAATGAATTAATTATGTTGAGTGGTTAGTCATAGTTAATTATTAGTCATCTTTATCCTTTAAATCAGTTGAATCAATATTGCCTATTCACATTCACAGACGTAGAGCTAGATTACACAATCTCTCTGAGCATTTTGTATGCTTTTAATAAAATAGGAGCTTTAGAACAGGATATGTACATTCATCTAAGCATGATAAGACGTGGAATTCTAACAGATATTATGGTTTGAAATACTATCATGAATGTGCATACAGAATATGGAAGCACAAGAAAAACATGTAAACTGTTTGACAGAATTCCTCGAAGAAATGTTGGCTCTTGGTGTGTAATGATTACAAGTTATCCAGAGAATTATTTGTTGAAAGATCTTTTTGCAAACTTTGAAGCAAATTAACTAAATAGATGATCAAGTTAACTGTAAATCAAGTTACTTTTGTTTCAGCAATAAATCAAGCTAATTGACTAATGAATTAATTGTGTTGAGTGGTTAGTCATAGTTAATTATTAGTCATCTTTATCCTCCAAATCAGTTGAATCAATCTTGCCTATTCACATTCACAGACGTAGAGCTAGATTACACAATCTCTCTGAGCATTTTGTATGCTTTTAATAAAATAGGATCTTTAGAACAGGATATGTACATTCATCTAAGCATGATAAGACGTGGAATTCTGACAGATATTATGGTTTGAAATACTGTCATGAATGTGCATACAAAATATGGAAGCACAAGAAAAACATGTAAACTGTTTGACAGAATTCCTCGAAGAAATGTTGGCTCTTGGTGTGTAATGATTACAAGTTATCCAGAGAATTATTTGTTGAAAGATCTTTTTGCAAACTTTGAAGCAAATTAACTAAATAGCTGATCAAGTTAACTGTAAATCAAGTTACTTTTGTTTCAGATATAAATCAAGCTAATTGACTAATGAATTAATTGTGTTGAGTGGTTAGTCATAGTTAATTATTAGTCATCCTTATCCTCCAAATCAGTTGAATCAATCTTGCCTATTCACATTCACAGATGTAGAGCTAGATTACACAATCTCTTTGAGCATTTTGTATGCTTTTAATCAAATAGAAGCTTTACAACAGGATATGTACATTCATCTAAGCGTGATAGGACATGGAATTCTGATAGATATTATGGTTTGAAATGATATCATGAATATGCATACAAAATATGGAAGCACAAGAAAAACATGTAAACTGTTTGACAGAATTACTCGAAGAAATGTTGGCTCTTGGTGTGTAATAATTGTGAGTTATGCAGAGAATTATTTGTTGAAAGATATTTTTGCAAACTTTGAAGCAAATTAACTAAATAGTTGATCAAGTTAACTGTAAATCAAGTTACTTGACCAATCAATGAAACTAGTTCATTGATAGATCAATTTTCTTGAATAGTTAATTATAGTTAATTATAAATCATCTTTATTCACCAAATCAATTAAACCAATCATGGGCATTCACATGCAAAAAAAGAATTTCTTGAAATTGCAAAACCTATGCTGACATCTTCCTTTGTGTTTCTTGTGCTACAAATATTCAACTATGTCCATCTTTATGCATAAGCTATAGCTGTCCATATTAATTGTATCCCTTTGTCTATGTTCAAGTCATTTGTTTATTCTATTGCTTTTCCTATTATTTCTTGAAAGCTCAAATTTCACAGTATATGTGGCGTATTAGCTAATAAGTCCATCTCACATTTCGCTCATATCAATTTAGTTTGTTTCATCTTTCTTCAATGCATTAATCAAAGTCAATTAACAAATAAGTCAATCTTACACTTGACTCATGCCAATTAAGTCAATTCTATCTTTTACTCATTAATGAAATTAACTAATCAGATTAACAAGATAGCTCTGAAACAAGTTACGTCAGTGATAGATCAAGTTGTTTGACTGATGAGTCAATTGAGTTGAATTGTTAATCATAGTAATAGCAAAAAAATCCTTGTTAGATGATGTCATAGTTGAATTTGTTTTGTGTGCTTGTGTGCACTTTTGCTATAGCTTGAAGCAATGATGCTTTATAGTTCAACTATTTAGTGTAATTGGAAACCTTTTTTAATTTAAATTGATTGATTTAAATCTATTTGGAAACCATATTTACAGTGGTTCTTTAGGCTTGATGCAAAAAAAGCAATATAGTTAAAATGCATAGTGAGAGCCTATAGAGAACCATGAATTTTAACAAAATCCCTCTATCCTTTATGCTTTGATGACAACGGAAAACCTTAAAGCAACACACTATCAACTCATTGTTCCAAAGCTCTCATTATCGCACACGTTGACATAATTTTGGTTCCAAAGCTCTCTTTATGGGACCACTTTGTAGTAATAAAAAATATACAAACTTTACAGGGCTCACATATGCATGAAGTAAAATGGACAAGAGGGTTTCTACATAATTCCTATCGAACATAGATGAAACCTTCAGATTTCAACAAGAAATTCAAATAGATAATACTAAAAGTAGTTTAAAATATGAATTTATAATCAAAGTATAACAATTACTTAAAGCAATATGAAACCCTACTTGCATTTACTTGCTGGTGTTTTTTGGTGTTTTGACTATTAGTATCCATTACACTATCACTGTCATCCATTGCAGTTGTAATTTTGGGAGTTGTTTGCACAAATGTGTTTTGATGCATTCTAAAACCCAACTTGCATTTCTGGAATAAAATTAAAAAAAAAAAAAAAAGTAGCAATTTGTTACCTTGAGTAACTCGTCTCTTGGTGTTCTTTCGATGAGCATAGGAACTTTTGCTCTATCACTGTAAATGTCCCCTTTGTATTGATGAAAGTTGTCAGATTTCAAAACAATGCCTTTGCTTAAATTTATTAAATCAATTTATATACTCAGAAGTTGCCCAGTTCCATGTAAAGCAGTAACCTTCTCTTCTTTACTAAGATATTTGAGTTTCTGTAATAAAGAGTTATGATAACTAACAAATGTTGTTGTTGAATCTTCACACTCTCTTTCTCTACACAAGCCTCTTTTAGATTTCTTCTTTCTTTTCATGTCTCTTTGGGATTCACCAGAACCATCAATTCTGTAAACATTTGAATAGTCACCTGTGTGGACAGAGTGAAATAATAGAAATGAGTAAATGTCTTCGAGGACCCTTGTTAACTTTATGCTTCAACTCTATGCAATACCATCTCTGAAATATCTTTCAAATATTGTTTTCTATAAAGACTATTAGCAATGGCATTAGAATGTGAAGCCAAATATCTTGGAAATTCTTCCCAACACAAAACATACAAGGTGTGGAAGAACAAACCTGTAAACATCTTGAGTCCCTGTCAACAATACTCTTTTTGCATCAACATTTCCAGAGCAAGCCCCATGATCCATCATCAGATTGAGGAGCTAGAGATACTAAAATTGTAGAGCATTACAAAGTTAACAGAATGAGATCATATTCTCATAATGTACATCTACTAAAGAAACATGTTGGCTTTGGGAAAAGAGATTCTGAATTGATTTTGATATCAAAAACAGTTATGTGCCAAGCTTTCTATATATGTATTATGTCTATTCTTTGTGACATTATTGCCAACCATATCAAAAGAACCCAACAAACAAATTTTAATAAATCATTTTGAATCAAAATACACAAATCATTAAAAAAAAAAATATTTCTTTCTTTGCCTTATATTGTTACAGATAGAGCTTCTTTTCAATGATCATATGTATACTCGACATATTCCTAGCTTGACTGTATCAACTTAGAGAGTCTTGAGAAATTGCCACAAGAGCTAACTATTTTCATCTTTGCATAAGCCTCCACTGTATTCCACACTATATTATTGTTGTCTATCTTTTTACCATGAAAACTTGTCTACATATGGCAAATGACTAAAATTACACATCCTTTTGTTGGATTACTTACCATGGTCTGCCACCTTAAAAAGTTCAAAATTAATTGATGAGTCTATATGCTCAATAGATATATGTTGTCTTGTACTTTCTTTTGCTTCTTCAAGATATTTGACCACATCTCCAACCATTTCCAAATCACACTTTTGTGTAGCAGTCAATATGAAACTGACAACATCAGCAGACTTCAAATTTGTTCCTTTTTCACATAGTAATTTTGCTATCAATTCATATGACCCAAGAACTGCTTCCGACAGAGACACACTTCCTCTTCCATCTGTTTTAGTTTAGTAGAATTTGGTCAAGAACTTTATTTTGTTAAATGAAACAATCAGGAATCTGGAAAACAGAAAAAATCAATGGATTGTCGAGCTTTGTAATTAATCATGACTATTCAATTTTTTTACCCTACTTTTAGAGCATACTGAATAACAAGCAACTGAACACAACATTCAGAACTCTACAATGCTCTTGTAGAATGAGAACACAAACAAGTATTCAAGGGTACCTATGCTCTTATAAAAAAAACAAGTATTCAAGGGTACCTATGGTCTTTACTTCTGCTCCAAACTCTAAAAGAAGGCTCACAGAGCCTTTGTATCTATTTGCTGTTGCAATGTGCTAAACACAGGATATCAAAAACATTTGTCATATTGTTCCAAACTCTCAATAAAAAAATATCTTTATATCCTACCATCAAAGAAAATGCATTAAAGTCAAAGGAGTTTGAAATTGAATCATGTAACTCACCTTTTGCAACCTCTGTAAACATTTTTGACCTTCCAATGCAAAATACATAAGCAATATGAAGACTAAATGAAATAATTATGATGCAAGCACTAACTAAAATCTGAATGAGTGACCATATGCTCTCTGAATATTTATCAGCCTTCATGTTTAACAAATACAGAAGCTAGCTCAATCTTCTTGCAAAAGAAACAAATTATCTAAATCTCAAAAAGAACAAGAACAATTAATGTATTGCATATGTTCATGTAACTTTATTTTAAAGCATTTGAACACACAATGCTTCACAATCATTGCAATTTGCAAGTGAATTCAAAAATAGTTCAGACATATACAAAGAATAGATAACATATGGCTTAAAATATGCATACATTCAATCTTTAAAATCATAGAGTTGATTGGTATGTGTGAAATGGTCATGGTCTACTATTTGACTGGGAAGTTTTCCAAGCATTTGAAGAAAAAAGCTCTTTCTTCAGATTTCTATTTGCTTTGACAATGATACGTAATGTTTCATTCTGCTTGATGCCTGGAATAGTACCAAAAAAAACTGTTCTACAAAACATCTCTGGTTTAGGCCATGAAATTTGTTGAGCCATCTGGCTGCTATGCTGGTTTGAGCAAGTGGATAGCTTGTAGTTGATTTTCATCAGTTTATAGTTGTTTCCTGTGAACCCATTTTTAATTTGCGTATGAAAATAAAGATAACAAACCTATTAGCAGTCACTTGAATAAATTGTTTTTTATAGCTTGAATTTTAATGGTTCCTAGCATCAAGGTAGGAATACTTATGCATCCACTTGAAATGCTTTTAACTGACAGCATCAGCCAATCACATTTCAGCATTTAACATATTACTTATTTTTTTGTATAGTTTGAATTTGGAGAGCTATTTTTTATATTGAAAAATCAGCATTTATCTATTTTTCTATTCATCTGAGTAGCTTTATAAATCATTTTCGTTTTAAAAATTTTGGAAAATGCAAACGCATAAATTGATTAAATAAATTTCAGCAAAGGCATAGTTTAAAAACTAGTGGCTAGAGGTACGTAATCCATGAATGCAGATTAAATGCATTAAAATATGAGGAAAATGCGAGCACATAGATTGATTAAATAAATTTAAGCAAAGGCATAGTTTATAAAACTGGCGGGTAGATGTACATAATGCATGAATGCAAATTAAATGCATTAAATGGCATCTAGCTCGAGGTGAAGGTGTTGTAATGGCTTGGTGGCCACATGTGGTGCAGGTACTTTAGTCATTTAATATAGAGTTAAGCCACTCGCTATGCATTTCTATTGCTTTGCGTGTGTTTTTTTTTGTGTTCTATAAGCGCGTGTTCTGAGGAAGAGTTTGTAGCGACTGAGTAGGAGATGTTATAGTTGCAGAGTCCAGACCCAAAAACGAGTTACTTGAGGTGATAATTTGTTATTTTCCATAGTTTCTTTTTTTCAATTAAAGTGCATAATGAAGTTGTGTTCCATAGTGCTTTAGTTGGAGTATCACTATCACTTTGTGTGTGATGTGTTGATGCATGTATGTATGTATACATGTATCTATGTACATATGCATCTATCTATGTGCATATCTATGTGAACTTTTGTGGATGCATGTATGCATGTATGCATATGTCTCTAGATATATCTATGCATATATGTATATATGCATATATGTATGTGTCTATAGATGCATCTATGTGTATATGCATGCATGCATGTATGTTTACGTCCATACATGCATTTATGTGTGTCTACATGGATGTATCTATGCATATGTATGCATATGTATATATATGTGTGTGTCTATATGTCTTTTCTAGGAAAGATTTTACAGTGACAGGGAAAAGGTTGTCATGGTTCCAAAAAGGACACTCGTAGACAAGTTACTTCAGGCAGTAAATAGTTATTTTCATCAGTTTTCTTTCATTTTAGAGTCCATAGGCAGATTGGGTTTCATAGACTGGCTCCTTAGATGAACAATTGTCTTCTGTCCAGTGTACAATATGGGAGCTTAACAATAACTTGGTATGTATGAGTCCTCTAAAGATTACATATCTTCAATTACTATAGAACTATTCCATAGTGCAAGATTTAGGGCCACTGTGTTGTTAGCATGTGCCATAATGAGACCTTTGGAACAATATGTGGACAATGTGTTGAGAAGGCTTTACAAACTGTCAGGCAAATGCAATTTATAGATATAATCCTAAACTCCACAATTGCTTTCAGCTTTCTCGTTATCATTAAAGCATAAAGGAAAGAGGAATTTTTCCACACTCCTAATTTATGTACTTTTACATGATAATTCACCTTACTAATTAAAGAATCAAATTATCTTAATTAATTAATCTTCTTTTACCCTTTATCATTTCATATCTAATTAATTAGGTAATTGCTAAATAGTATTTAAATACATAATAATTATAACAAAGAAATAATTATAACTATCCTTGTGCACATTTGATCCATCAATCAAAGTCAATTAATAAATCTAATTTGACCTGTTCACTGATAGTATTGGCATGCAATTTTCTTGAGGAGTCTTGAAAAAGAGGATTACTCAGACACCAATAAGGATTCTCATTTGTAATGTCTATATCCAAATCATCTTCATTAAATAAGATGTTGTGGCATACATTAATTTGATGTATCTCATCATCTTTCTTATCAGGATGCCAACAACCTTGGTTTTTATTTCTTCTTGAGTGTATCTAGATGGCATGATTTATGAGTTCTACTTGCATGTGGCTTGATTGCACAAGTAATAGTCAGTGCTACACAATGGTACAAAACAAGCTTATGCAAATGGAAATAAAATGACCCCATCTAGTTACAAAATCAATATTTATGTGCCTTTCACTATTAAGTGATAGCTGGTCTACCATTAAACAGTAGCTAGTAGATGTTTTTATTAGAACTTAGCAGTGCTAGTGCAGGCCTCTGTTGTTTTTTGGCTTAGTTTTGATAGGTTACCATGGCCTATTTACACTTCTTTAGACGTTTAAGCAAATATGGCATGTATTCCATTAATTTCCCTTAAAGAGCTTATGCCACCATTGCAATAACAAAATTACACTAATGCATACATATGCAAAATATGTTCTATATTATAGGGTACACAAATAACAATAAGTATTTGAAAATTATAAAATGCAATTTGCATTGTAAGCAACAAAAGTTCTTACTTAGGTTCTTTCTTCTCAAAATGAATCCACATAAGAATTCAATTTTGTTTTTATGAATAACGTAATATATGTCACATTGTACTCATTTGTCTAGACTGTCCTTGTAATAGGGATTGGTACTTTCAAGTCTATTTAAATAATTACGCACAAACTGCAATGTGAGGTTAGCATATTAACGTTCTTTTTTTATAAAATAAAACAATACAGAGTTTTGCAAATATGCACTTCTGGGAAGATTTCCCATGGTTGTAGATGAAATAGTATATGTTTTTATAGTTTACTCATTTCTCAATTTTTTCATTGTACTAGGAAAAATTACTTGTGCCTATAATAACAGCCAAAATTTCTACATTGCTGCAAGTGTACTTGATCATTCAATAGTAGATTGCAAGGTCAACTTTCCAAATTGTCTTTCTGCTTTTCTTGAAATGCAATTGAAATTCTTCAATATAGTGACTGCATAAAGTTCTATTTCATGTTTTCATTTTGTCATCTTGTATTCCTCATTTCTTTGAACATGAATGATTTAAAAGGCTGCTTGCACATATAGAAACAGGAAAATGCATTTTCCACAATTGCAATAGTAATTTGTCTTTGAAAAATAGAACAAGTTTAGCTTATGTGTTAACTAGTTATACTTCCTCTATACAATATTCATAGAATAGAATGAACTACTAGAATGCAATTTTCAAACCCTGTTTGTAGTTTCAAATAGCCTACAAAGTCATAAGTCTTAGTTTTATGTCAACTAGTTCTCACCTATATGCATTTAAGGCAATTTTGTTCATAAGACTACTTATATATGTGCCAAGTTCCTATGCACTGTGCAAGTGAACGTATGTTTATTCTTCCTGTATTGGAAAAAAAGACCAGAAAGTTAATTTCAAAAGCTGACATGGCACATGAGCACAATGAATGATGTACTACGTTACTCATAGACATGAGGCAATATTTTTTCATGGTCTTGTTTACATGCAAAATGATATTAACCACAATTTTTTTTTGCTCACATTGCCAATTTCACTGTGTGCTTTAAACCTCTAAAGTAAGAGAAAATTGAGAAAAAAAACTATTTATCGCCTCAAGTAACTCATTTCTGGTTCTGAACACTGTAAATATAACAAAGTCTGCTCAATCACTATAAACTCTCCTAGAACAAAGACTTGTAGAATAGAAAAACAATCTACATAGAGTAATAGTCATGCTTAGCAAGTGACTTAAGTCTATAATAAATGAACAAAGCAACCTTGCTATACATGTTCACCAAGCCATTTTAGCAGTTTCTCATCCATCCATATGCTATTTAATGCATTGTGTGCTTGCACCTCCGAGTTTTAATCTCTTATTTTTATTACTTGATCAATCTATGTCTTCGCTTTTGCTCAATGGACCTATGTCTTTGCATCTTCCTAAAAATTTTAAAACTCCAATGATTTTTAAAGCTATTCTCACAAATAACAAAAGCCATAGATCTTCTTTGATCAATCAATGCCTTTGCATTTCCCTGATTTTTTTAAAATAGAAATGACTTATGAAACTATTCTCAACATGCCACTTAATGCATGTTCGTGTGAATAGCTTTTAAAATCATTTCCTCTTTAAGAAAATCAGTCACTTAGAAGTGCATAGAAAACAAAGCAAACCGATTACACAAAATATTTAAAGACCATAGATTGAGATTCACAATGTGAGCAAAAAAGGTTCTTATCCACCATTTCTTGCATGTAAACAAAGCTACCTGAAAATATTGTTTTGTGTTTGTGGCATCAAAAGTATACATCATGCATTGTACTCATTTATCTAATTTTTCAATGTAACAGGAATAACTACATACAATTCCGGTGGGGGACAATGGATGACAAGTTTAGGTTGAAGAATTAATACTGTTTTTCCCTTGTGCTTCTAAAAAATTGTTTGTTGTACTATATGTCTTCCAAGATGCTTGACAACATGATTAATACTATAGAAAGCTATTGAGTAAAAGCAAATAGGAAACATAGGAAAAAACTATAGATTTAGTAATCTAGATGATAGCTTTTGATACTATTCATACATAACATCTGTTATTCTCAAACACATTAGGATACAAAAAAAAAGAAAGAAAATGATAGATGTTGACACCTATGAGTTGACAAAGCACCCCCAAATATCAAACATTGACTATGCACTTAAGAGTGAGGGGCTTCGTAGATTAAGTACTTTTGCATACAATGTTGGCGATTGTTTGTTTGACTCATTACAACTACTGCTTAACAATTGCTACACATCAATTCAACTATGAAATGGATCTATAGATTACTTCTTGATTTTCCTTCAAAATAAGGACAACGAAGCAATAAAATCATACAACTATGAACTAGACCCTGATACTCTATATACATTGCACAAAGTACATGATCCACAAACGTATTTCCACAAAATGCGATTATCTACAAAGCCATAGTAGATTGCACTTAAAGTGGATTGTGGGGCGACTTATTATGCATTCAGTGGGTATCCAAATGGTGGAAAATACAAATATGCCTTTGGTCAAGAACAACAGCAAGAAGGTACTTAGAGTTCAATAGTTCTGATTACACAGAATCAGTCTCTATACTATTTCATGACATGAATTCTTTAAGTGGACACTTTGAACCATTGTTAAAAATTGAAACACAAAACGTAACTTCAAAATAGTCCCTAGGTTCACATGAAATTAAAAAATAGTGCACAAAGTATCCTGGAATATCAAACATTGACAATGTCCTTAGAGCTGAAGGCCTTTATAGATTAAGCACATTTACATATAATGCTAGTGATTGTTTGTTTGACTACCTTCAAGTACTACTTAACAATCAGTACACCTCAACTCAAATACGAAATGGGGCTATAGATAATTTCCTAACTTGCCTTCAAAACAAGGACAAAGAAGCAATTAAATCATATAACAATGAACTAAATCCTGATACTTTATATATGTTGCACAAAGTACATGACCAAGAAACATACTTCCGCAAAATGCGATTGTCTGCAAAACCATGCACAGACCATAGTGAATGTGGATTGTGGGGTTACTTGTTTTGCATTCACTAGATATCCAGATGGTTGAAGATACAAATAAGCCTCTGGTCATCAACAATAGCAAGAAAGTACTTAGATTTCAATGATTCTGGATATATAGAATCAGTCTCTATACTATTCCATGATACAAACCCTCTGGCTGGACATTTTGAGCCGCTTCTAAGAATCAAAGCCCAAAATCTAACTCGCCAATGCTCAACAAGCTTACTCCAACTTAAAAAGTTGATTAGAGGTGGTCCACAATACAAAATTACCTACTTGAACAAGACACATGCTTTGCCAAAAAATAAGAAGAATTTGATACCATTTGTCATAGCAAACAATTTCAAACATAAATCAACAATAAGACTTAACCACCTGAAGAACTATCTTGTTCCATTTTTGTAGACATGTTACTATTGCAATCAAATGTGTAAAGCATTCATGTCCAAAGAAATTAGAAACAGGAGTTGCAATATGTTACACAACCTTCTGTTATGCCTCTAGCAGTTTTTTCCATTGCATTTCAAGAAAAGTAGAAACTAAATTTTTATTCATATTATTTCATCTATGGCATTTGCAGCTTTTGCAATAATTATTACAGACATTGAGTTCAGTGTTGAATAGTTCTATTGTTCATGTCATGACTTCAACATTTCTTTTCTTGTATTGCTTAGTTTTTGATAGACCTGTATGTTCTTCCTTGATGTTCTTATGCAATCTATGGTTTGTACATTCAAGATATTGGAATACTGTGGCCAAATCTACCCCACAAGACAATGCATATATGTTTCTTACACCCATTACATGTCAAATTGCATTATTTGACAAATTTTTAACATGTGAAAACCAAAGTGTCCATTATGAACACTTATTGCATTCCATGGGACCATATTTCTTTGAGGAGTTTTTTCAAACAATTCGCTTCCCTTGTGTATGCTTCCATATTTTGCATATGTGCCTATGAGCACATTAACTATGATAGTTCACAAAATTCCTTTATCCTTTATTCTTTCTTCATAGCAAAAAAGCTCAAAGCAATTGTAGGGTTTAGGTTTAGAGAACACAGGCTTACATAACAAAAAAACAACACATGCAAAGCAATAGAGATGCATAGCAAGTGGCTTAACTCTATATTAAATGACTAAAGTACCTGTGCCACATGTGCCACCAAGCCATTTCAGCACCTTCACCTCTAGCCAAATGCCATTTAATGCATTTAATTTTCATTCATGCATTACATACGTCTATTTGATACAAAAAATGCAAGTAGGGTTTCATAGTGCTTTAAGGAATTCTTATACTTTGATTATAAATTCGTATTTTAAACTAATTTTAGTATTATCTATTCGAATTTCTTGTTGAAAAGGTTTCTTCTGCCTTTGATAGGAATTATGTAGAAACCCTCTTCTCCATTTTACTTCATGCATGTGAGCCCTGTAAAGTTTGTATATTTTTTATTACTACAAAGCGGTCCCATAAAAAGAGCTTTGGAACCAAAATGATGTCAACCTCTGCGATAATGAGAGATTTGGAACAATGATTCGACAGTGTGTTGCTTTGAGCTTTTCTGTTGTCATCAAAGCATAAAGGATAGAGGGATTTTGTTAAAATTCATGGTTATTGTCCTTGTAGGCATAAATGCAAACAATGGGAGATACATAAAATAGGTGAACTGTTTGACAAAACTCTTCAAACAAAAACTATTATATATGTTTATTTGTTTATATATTCATTCATTTGAGGAAGAAAAAATGGTAAACTAATACAACAGTAGGTAGTTATAACTTGCAAAAAGAATCAAACCTAGAACAAGAGCAACATCCAAAAAATTGCGCTTTAAAGTACCTAATGCACTAGAGAATTTACCATAGCAGAATACAAATTTTCATTTGCATAGAGATAGACAAAAGAATGCAGTAGAAACCTATTTTCTGTCAGCAAGTATTTAAATTCTCTTAGACGTCATGGTTATTGTTCGCATTTTCCTCACATTTTAATGCATTTAATCTGCATTCATGGATTATGTACCTCTAGCCGCCAGTTTTAAAACTATTCCTTTACTTAAATTTATTTAACCAATTTATGCGTTTGCATTTTCCCAAATTTTTAAAATGAAAATGATTTATAAAGCTACTCAGACAAATAGAAAAATAGATAAATGCTAATTTTCCAATATAAAAAATAGCTCTCCAAATTTAAACTATACAAAAAAAAAGTAATATGTTAAATGCCGAAATGTGATTGGCCAATGTTGTTGGTTAAAAGCATTGCAGGAAAATGCATAGGAAAATTAAAAATGGGATCACAGGAAACAACTATAAACTGATGATAATCAACTACAAGCTATTACTTGTGCCACTCACAATACCCTTTTGTAAAGATTGTCCTTGTAACAAGAAGCAACGATATGGCTACAAGTACAATCAATAAACTAAGAATCTTGAATTAACCTTTTTCTTTGTCTACTCTATGCTATTGTAAACAAAGGAGAAGGTTCATTCTAGAAACTCACCCTGTACTCTTTTTTTGAAGAATTTTCTACAATTGTAGAGTTTAGGTTTACATTGTTCCAAACTTCTCATTATGGCATAGGTTAACAACACATTGGTTCTAAAGCTCTCTCTATGGGTCAGCTCTACAACAATTGAAGATATATAGTCTTTATAGGGCTCACATGCAGTTAACAGAATAGAAAAAAGGGTTTCTACATAATTCCTATTAAACCACATTTCATGGATCGACATTTATTCGATGACTTCTGTCAAACAGTTCACTTGCCTTTTGTATGCTTTCCATTTTTTGCATATGTGCCTATGAGGACAATAGCTATGACATTTGACAAAATTCTTCTATTTACATGCATCCATGCATCCTACCCATAGATACACATATACATGCATCCATGTGTACTACAATACATGCATCTATGTATACATGCATGCATGGATATATGTATCTATGCAACTTCATATGCAACTCATGGATATTTCCATACATGCATATTTAAGCATTTATGTATCCAAATATGCATGTATCTATCTATCCATGCAACTATGTTTCTATGTATTCTTTTACCTATACATTCATCCACGCATATATGTATTTGTGCTTCTATGTCCATATGTATACAGGCATCTATACATATATGTGTCGATGTATCTATGGATACATCTATTCATAGATACATGTATCTATGCATCTATGGATACCATGATGGATGTGTACATCCGTGTATCTATGGATACATGTATCAAGTAGCTCATTTCTGTGTCTTGATTCTACAGCAATAACATCTCCTATGACTACACAAATTTGCACAATAACAAAAATCATACGCTCAAACTAATCACAATGCATCTCCAGTCACTTAAATCTAGATTACATGATAGATCCACATGCCATTTAATGCATTGACTTTGAAACACAAACAAGAAAAAAAATAAATGACTAGATTAACATGAGTCAAATGTCAGATGGTCCTATTAGCTGATACGCTATCATTACTGTGACATTTTAGCATCTATCAAGTCTCATAGCTCCAAACCTAGTATCATCTAAAGGCCACATAAATATTCACTTTCCAACCCGATGGGGTCATTCTATTTCCATTTTCCTAAATTTATTTCATTTCATTATCTACTACTTACTATTAATTGTTTAATCCATTATAAATGTGTCTTTTTCTTCATTTCATTATGTATCAATGTATCCATGGATGCAATCATGCATTTATCGATTTATGCATATATCTCACCATCTCTCCATGCATTTGTCTATATATGTATGGTTGTATCTATGGCTACATGTATACATCGATTTATGCATATATGCACCTATGAATTGCAAGCACACATCCATGTATATATGCATCTATCAATATCATGCATGGATACATGCATATATGCATGTCTGCACTCATGCACCCATGTATATTGCATTCCTCGGAAGCACATTTTCCTGAGGATTTTTGTAAAACAGTTCACTTGCCTTATAAGTGCTTGCATATTTTATATGTCTGCCGATGAGAACAATAATCACGACATCTGACAGAATTTAAATACTTGCTAGCAGAAAATAGGTTTCTATTGCATTCTTTTGTCTATCTCAGTGCAAATGAAAATTTGTATTCTGCTATGGTAAAAATCACAACTCATGGAATCCTTATACACTTATGCACAAATACATGCTCTCTACCATATTAACATACACATGGTTTTCCATTGCTACTTTATTGATTGGCTTTGATTAATAGGTGATATGTGCACAACAATAATTATCATTATTTCTTTGTTTTAATTCTTATGTATTTAAAAACTAATTAACAACTACCTAATTAATTACACATGCATTATTACAAGGGTAAATGAGCATTAGAAACTCAATAACAATGACATAGTTAACATGCCAGTCTCAAGGTGTTCAGTCTAAATACTCATTGATTACAATATGCTAAACATATTTCAATTCTCTATGTTTTCGTACATGCATATATAAATGTGTCTTTTTCTTCATCTCATTATGTATCTATGTATCCATGGATGCAATCATGCATATATCGATTTATGCATATATCCCACCATCTCTCCATGCATCTGTCTATATATGTATGGATGTATCTATGGCTACATGTATACATCAATTTATGCATATATGCACCTATGAATTGCATGCACACAT
The DNA here is from genome assembly GCA_007258455.2 of Sequoia sempervirens. Taxonomy (NCBI): domain Eukaryota; kingdom Viridiplantae; phylum Streptophyta; class Pinopsida; order Cupressales; family Cupressaceae; genus Sequoia; species Sequoia sempervirens. The sequence goes on along the minus strand of VDFB02358134.1, from coordinate 100,640,682 downwards.
CAATGTATATATGCATCTATCGATATCTTACATGGATCCATGCATATATGCATGTCTGGACTCATGCACCCATGTATATGTCTTTGTCTCTGCCCATCTACAGATGCATATATGCATATTTCTACACATACATGTATCTACACACTTCTCTATGTAACATATTTATCTTTGTCTACATACATGTGTCTATGCATCCATCTATACATGTGTGCATGTACAACATGCACATATGCATTTGTGCATGCATATACAACACTCTTCCTTAGAACACAAGCATATACAACAGAATGCAACATCCACAAAATAGTTGCGATGCATTGCAACTAGCTTAAATCTATATTAAATGGCCAAAGTATACTAGCCCCCCATGGCCTTCAAGCCATTCCAGCACCTTCCCCACTAGCCAGATGCCATTTAATGCATTTGCTTCAGTTATTTTGACCACTCTATGTGTTCGCATTTTCCTAATATTTCAATGCATTTAATTTGCACTCATGGATTACGTACCTCTACTTGCCAGTTTTATAAACTATGCCTTTGCTTAAATTTATTTAATCAATCTATACAATCGTATTTCACTAATTTTCTATATCAATAATGATTTATAATGCTATTTTTCCAATATAAAAAAATTAAAAATTATATGTTGACATTCATTCATCCATATTGTCCATACATGCATTTATGCATATATGCCTTCATCCATATTTGCATGTGTATATGAGTACATCGTTCCATGTAACATATGCATTTGTATCTATATGCAAATATGCATGCATCCATGTATACATGTATTCATTTCTCCATCTATCTGTATAGTTCTGTTTCCTATCTGTACATGTGTCTGTCAATGCATCCATGCATATATCTGTGGATAGCTCTACGTATTTCTCTGTCCATGCATTTATTGTTCTCTAATGCATTAGCATTTGCATTTTTCCAGTTTCATGATCTTCCATTTTTATTTTTTTCATAATATATGCATTTATTGTTCTCTAATGCATTAGCATTTGCATTTTTCCAGTTTCATGATCTTCCATATTTATTGTTTTCATAGTATATGCATAACAACTTCCACTTTGTCTTCTTTTTTCACTCTTCTATCCTTAAATATCATTATATTTTTATATCTATTCTTCTCTTGTCTCATTTCAAGGAAGCTCAAGGATCTCGGCACCTTGATTAGTACGAAGGAGAGTGAGAAATGCAACATGAGTCTTCCTTCTGTGTTTGCATTGAGACACTCAACCCTATGATGGTTTTTAAAAGCATAACCAATAACAAACTAGACATTCTTCCACCCTTTGTTGGAAGAAATGATCACTTCATACCCTATTGATTCCATTCATTTCCATTTCCACCCTTGCACGTCCTTTCTTCTCAAATCAAATACATTTCAAAATCCATTTATATGCTTGCCTTCAATCACACCAATCTGTTGCATTTCTTTTTTCTCTCAATCCAGCTCAATCATTCAATTTTTTATATCTTGCATTTAATTTTAAGCGTAAAACTAAAAAATGATAAATTCATACCATTTACATTCCATTCATTCTGATATCCACTCTTGCATATACTTGCCTCCCATATCAAATACTTTTTATAACTTATTCATATACCTTACTTGCATCTCATCATTCTCTCAATTCCCTCTCTTTGTTGCACTTGCATAGCTCATTCCTCTTTTTTACCCTCACATATCTTTATCTATATCTATACCTCAAATATACCTTCATCCATCACAACAAAATTCACACCATACCAAACAAAGAAAAAGATGAAGAAAATATCAAGGTTATGAAATTAAACACTGAGGGCTTTGAAAATAACTATCATAACATAGAGTTGTATTCAAGAGTTCTTTCCAAAACGTCTTTTCTAAATCCTACTTTTTACAGATCCCTAAGAGCACATATGACAGTTTCTTGAAGGCTAAAATGTATGATCAGATTTAACAAATATTTACATGTATCCATGGATTCAAATGCATCATTATATATTCTTTATACACTTGTTCAAAAAACACTAATGTATTATACTTTTCTTTCAATCATAAATGTTTTTTGTATATCTTTCAAATGCAAATTGTTTCTGACATTTCTAACTTTATGCACGTAGGCATATATATTTAGGCATTCCTTACATATATGCATTGGTGATATATAGTTCATTTTTCCTATTTTTTTTCATTTTCTACTGCAAATGCAAGTTGAGTCTCATTGTGCTTTGACGCATTTAGAGTACTTTGATTATTGATTTGTATTTCTAATTGATTTTAGTGTTTTCCATTCAAATTTCTCGTTCAGATGTCGAGGATGCTTTTCAATCTTCTATGCATTGTGTGCACATGGATACATGTATACATGAATGCATGTATACTTAGATGGCTCAAGCATTGTTACAAATGTTTAAGATTATTTTCATTTAATAATTCGAACAAAATAATAATACATTTTTGCTTCCTAGATAAGATCATAAAGGATGTTTGTTGCTACAAATGTATACATACACACATGTAAAAATACAAGTATTCATTGGTACATCTATAAAAAACTCCATGTATTTATTCTTTTAATAGTATATGCATACCAACTTTCGCTTTGTTTTCTCTTTTGACTCTTGTATCCTTAAATATCATTACATTTTTATATATATTCTTCTCTTGTCACCTTTCAAGGAAGCTCAAGGATCTTTGCACTTTGTTTAGTACAAAGGAGAGTGAGAAATGGGACATGAGTCTTTCTTTTGTGTTTGTATTGAGACACTCAGCCCTATGATGATTTTAAAAAGCATAACCAATAACAAAATAGACATTCTTCCAACCTTTGTTCAAAGAAATGATCACTTCATACCCTATCGATTCCACTCATTTCCATTTCCACCCTTGCATATCGTTTCTTTTCAAATCAAATACATTTCAAAATCCACTTATATGCTTGGCTTGCATCACACCAATGTGTTCAATTCCTTTTTTCTTTCAATCCAACTCACTCATTCAAATTTGTATATCTTCGATTTAATTTTAAGCATATAACTCAAAAATGATAATTTCATACCATTTACATTCCATTCATTCTCATATCCAGTCTCGCATATCCTTGCCTCCCATATCAAATAATTTTCATAAGGCATTCATATACCTTACTTGCATCTCCTCATTCTCTCAATTTCCTCTCTTTGTTGCACTTACATAGCTCATTCTTCTTTATTACCCTTACATATCTTTATCTATCTATAGCTCAAATATACCTTTACATGTATCCATCCATTCAAATGTATCATTGGATATCCTCTATACACTTGTTCAAAAAACAATAATGTATTATTCTTTTGTTTCAATAATAAATGTTTTTTATATGTCATTCAAATGCAAATTGTTTCTGACATTTCTAACTTTATGCACGCAGGCATATATAGATTCTTGTTTACATACCAAATTACATGTACACATGTACACATCAATGCTTCCATAAATATAATTATATCCATGCATTGCTGATAAATAGTTTATTTTTCCTATTTTCTTTCATTTGATACTGCAAATGCAGGTTGACTCTCATTGTTAACATGGAGTTGTATTCAAGAGATCTTTTCAAAACATCTTTTCTAGATCTTGTTTATTACAGATCCCTAAAAGCAAGTACGACAGTTCCTTAAAAGCTACATTGTATCATCAGATTTAACAAATATTTACATGTATCCATGCATACAAATGCATCATTACATATCCTTTATACACTTTTTCAAAAAACACTAATGTATTATTGTTTTGTTTCAATCATAAATGTTTTTTTGTTAATGTTTCAAATGCAAATTGTTTCTAACATTTCTAACTTTATGCACGCAAGCATATATTGATTCTTGTTTACATACCAAATTACATGGACACATGCACACATCCATACATGCATAAATGTTTACATAGCTCCATATATTTATGCATTTCTTCGATATATGCATTTGTGATAAGTAGTTTATTTCTCCTATTTTTTTTCATTTATTATTGCAAATGCAACTTGAGTCTCATCATGCTTTGAGACTCATTCAGATGTCGGGGATGCTTTCCACTCTTGTATGCATTATGTGCACATCAATTCATGTATACATGCACACATGTATACATAGATTCTCTCTCAATAGTTTTATAGTAGCAAAAAACCTTAAAGGTATATTTCTTATCACTGTATACTTTTAATGCAAAGTACTATAAACATGTGAATTATTAAATATTTCTTATCACTATATACTTTTAATGCAAAGTGCTATAAACATGTGAATTATTAAATATTTCTTATCACTGCATACTTTTAATGCAAAGTGCTATAAACATGTGAATTATTTTAGTGTAGCTACATTTTATCTTGGGTAATAACATTCTTTATATCTTTGCAAATTATTTTTTGTTTAATATATCTCTACATTTCTTTTCTAGTGATTCAACTAAGAATTTATTGTAATATTTATTTCAATTATATATATATATATATATAATTACATTGTTCTATACACAAAAATATGTTTTTGTATTACATAAACAAGATTAAAATCTTATTTCTAATAAAATCAATAGCTTTATATAGAAGTTACCTTCATACTACATTAAAAAAAAATTGATTCATCTTACAAAAGTTTACACTCAAATGAGTTACTCATATCAATGTTCCACCTAACACTAGTGTTTCTACTAGCACTCGCATATTGTCATATGATAAAGTCAAATAGCTCAATTGTATTAATTAACCTAACATGTGTTTTAGAACATTACACTAGACATAAATTTTATTTACAAATAGACATAGAAGCAAAAAGAGAGGTATGGTAAACTTTGTTTGACCATGCATTTAAATATGTGTCTATATGCAATAATGCGGGGACATGGATGACATCTTTATTCTTTGGATTTTTTTTAAAGTTTAGTAGACATTGATTTCCCAAAATTCCAAACACAAATGCCCTAGAAATTACTTACAAGTGTCATTCTTATAAAATGTTGTACAGTAAATTATTTTCTTCTTATCATAAAATGAATGTGTCATGTAAAAATGCATATTTTTAAAGTGCCTGGGCACATGTTTTTCTAAATTGTTGCAAATGAAATTTGATGCTTTAGAAATATTCGTACATCAAAACTTTGTTCAAATTGAAATGATGGATGTTAATGTTGAAATTGAAATAATGGATACATAACATTTATTAAAAAATAATTTTAAAAACTGTGCATTGCTCATAAGTAGTTTATTTGTCCTGTTTTCTTTCATTTAATACTAAAAATGCAAGTTGAGTCTCCTCATGCTTTCAAACTCGTTCAAATGCAGAGGATGCTTTTCACTATTCTATGCATTATGTGCACGTGGATACATGTATACATGCATGCATGTATACATAGATGGCTCAACCATTGTTACAAATGTTTCAGGCTATTTGCATTTAATAATTTAAACAAAATAATAATACATTTTTGCTTCCTAAATAAGATCATAAAGGATATTTCTTGTTCCAAATGTATACATACACACATAAAAATACAAGTATTCATTGGTATATCTATAAAACACTCCACGTATCCATGCTACCCATAAATACAATATCGCATGCATCCATCCACACATGTCAACTGCTCACATGTCTCTATGGACCACGTTTCCCATGGACCCTACACATTTCATGCATTAATGCACCATTGCAAATTATTTCAAACTTTCCTAGCTAAATTTAATACATTTATATTCCTATCTCCTATCTAATTACTTTTTCTAACTCATAGCTAGATGATTTTTACCTCTCAGCAGGAACTTGATGCTTGTGTCACTTGTTTTGTTAGTGTGTACACATGGCAAGGATAATATGTGATTCCCTTGTACCCTCACAATATCATTTTACATCAATAATACCCATTTTTTCTTCAGCGCTGAAGATTGTGATTTTACTTTAGCTTTTGAGTTTAAAATGTGTTTAACAGATGTCTTCAAGTGAGTTATTATGCTTTAATAAAGTTGTTAAAATCTATTGAAGTTGATATTGATTTATTTAGATTTGGCATGGTCTAATTTTCATTAATTTAATATTATGGAAATCATTTTGATTTAAAATTAAATGTTAAACAATATTCTAGGAGAGATCATGTCTTTAAATTATCTCAAATAATCCTACCTTCAATAAGTTAGTTTTTTTCATCTTCTACAATATCAATTAATAAGAGTGGTGTCTTCTCCCTTTTAATGATGTAGGTCTTTTTAACTCAATTGAATATAAGCCTTACATTGTCATAACATGGCAAGGCCTAATTGAAAGAAAAGGTATATATCACCAACAAGGCTCGCCTTTGAAATAATGACAAAGAGTATTAAGTATGTGGGGACCATCCACCCAAGAAGTCATCCAAATGACTCTAACTAGAACAAAACAAGTTGTCCTACTAGGGGTGAAGTAAAACCTCTATGAATTGGCTATGAGCACTTGTATTTGCATTAAAACACATTATCTAATATTAGTGGTGATTTGGTGTGAGTAGAAAATCTAGAATCAACATCAAATTGTTGAATATAGAAAAAAATCTTTCCATAAGCAAAAGAAATTATTTCTAGTTTGAAAGTATGTTATAGCTAGGAGAATTTAGTTAGGAATTTGGTCCCATCATCTAATAGAACACTATGCCATGTGAAAAGCTCAAGGAAAAAGAGCAAGAGAAGCTAAGAATTCATTGTAAAGCATTTTATCCATGGGTGTATAATGGAAAAATAAGTGAAATAGATTTTTCTTGCTAACAAAATGAACATCTAGAGTGCTAGAGGTTGGCCTTGAGATACCAAACACCACACATAATGAGCAATTTTTGGTTCCATCATTTATTTTTAGATTGTTTGAAAGATTTTGTACCATATGAAAGTTGGAAATTGCATAGATCACCTATAATTAAGCTTGTGAATCATAGCAAGATATGATGACAACCATTTGTATCCTTTTCTAGGAGTATAAATGCAAAAGGGATTATCAGCATACCACTTCTATCACAAGACTTAGTAGAGCACACACAAATCTGTGCAAGTTTTGTGATAACATTACCTCAATGATCATTTTAAAAAATCACTATCTAAAGGACATACTTTGAACATATCCATGACTTGTGATGAAGAGAGACAATTAGAAATAACCTTGGAGTATAAATCTTGTAGATTGCAAACTCATCTTCTATGAGGGAGAGTGTCTAAGGGATTTCTTCTAATGGATTATCTTGAAATATAATGGTGAGATATCACCATATAGATTTTTGATCAATGGATAAGCTAGTGTAAAATCCATCTCCATTCAAAGTTAATCACGGTTTAATATCTTCCTTATATCTCCAAATACTCCTAATAATAAAAGTTCCATTCATTTTCATGGGGACCAAAGAGATAAACAAAGAGTGAAAGCCAAAGCCACTCTAAGCAGTTATCCCATAAGGAGATTCAAATGCAATATAATTGCATAACAAAAATTTCCAAGCTTCATTAGTCACACAACCTTTAACGACCCATTTAACATAAAGTGCAACACCTTATCTACTTACATCAATAAGGCCTAATCCACTAGAGTCCCTAAGAAGGAAGACAACATCCCAAGAAAATATGTGAGATCCTTAGTTATGGTCAAATTTGGCCTATAGAAAATTGTATGAGAGTTTAGCAAGATTGCAATATGAGGCGTTGGAAGGGACCTAAAAAGGAGAGAAATAAATATGGGTAGAAACAAGATCTTTTCAGCATATTCAATGATATTTACCTACTAGCAACAACAACTTGGTAATTTAGTATGCTATTTTTTCTTCACTCTATCAATGATGTACTATCACACCATATCTTGCTAAGTTGTGAAGGCAAAGATAATGTCAATGGATTTGAAGATCTCCTCAAGATCAATGGACTACCAACTAAAAGAATTAAGTCAAGTCAAAGGACTGCCAATAGAATTATGTTTTACTCTATTGGATGTTGGAGGTAGAAGCTAAGTAGAATGTGTCTAGATGCTAGACATATTGCTTAATATTTCCCTCATCCTCAAGGAGCATGAGGAAAAAAATGTTGATTAAGTTAGTATGGACCAATTGTTCAAGATTTCTACCAAAAAGGGCAATCCCTTTGACTCTACAAAGTAAGCTAACATTGAAAAAAAGGATAGCCAAATCCTTTAATAGCCAAAACAAAGAGAGAAGGTACAAGAGGGTAACCTTGCCCAATTAACTTAAAGAGGCCAAATTGTTCGAACTAGATGATAGTGATTGTAAGGTTGGCAAAAGCATCCATAAGAAGTATTCAAACTCAAGTGTCCATTTGAATAAATTTCCCATGCTTTTTATGCATTGTAGGGAATGCTTACTTCCCTAGCATTGACTTAATCATTATCTTGTTTAAATTGCAAAAGATAACATAAAAAATGGAGATTCTCCTACCTTTTAACTACAAGGCTCCTATAAACTGCAGCACACTTGGTAAACTTTTTTCACATGCCCAGTGTCACTAGAATGACATGCCTTCTAGTACCACAAAGATGAGGGGAGACTAGACCTTGTAACATGTTGCTTGCAACATAATGCTTTAACCAATTAAACTAGACCTCTCAATCTTTTATTAATTAAATATTAACTTTCATATAAATTTCAAGTATTAAATAATATGATTAATTTTTATTTTTTTTTATTACCATCCCCTTGTCATCCCATATAAACCTCATATCCCCTCACATTCCCAAACGCATTCCATCATCCCCATCCCAAACAATAACGTAAGGCTAACCATAAAATTTGATCCCCCTGCTATAATTTAACTATTTTCTTAAAACTTTTGTGGACGACTTTACTTGATACCCACACCCGAAAAATCAGTACTAATATTAATCTTACATTTTACGATAAATAAAATATAAGTTTGGTATCCCTTTGTCCCCTCGCAATTTCGTCCTTTACGATGTGCATTTAATTTCCTTGATACCTTTAAACATGAAGTCTTATTCCTTTTATTTTAAATTAAAAAAAAAAAAAACTTTTAGGGAAAATACCCGACATTCTTGATTAGCACTAGGATCATAATAAATTATCAATTTTAATATATTATCATTTTTCAAGTGATTCCTAGTCTGTAAAGCTAAAATTTATTTAAATTAATATTGGCTGATTGATTTATTTATTTATTTATATTTGATATGACATGGTAATCATTAATTTGAGAGTATAATTTGATTTAGAATTGAAAGTTATTGTTCTTTTACGAGATTTTCTTACAAAGAGAGATTTTTAATGAAATGTATTATATGTTAAAAGTTCAAAAGTAGAAAGTTATAGCTAAAATGATAAAAATAATATGTGATATGGAATTACAATTTAAAATTAAATTGGTTAAATCAAGAGATGAATTTTAAATAATAAGTAACCTCAAAAAGGAAACAATCATAAAATCATGACCCAAAAAAGGAAATAGTCATCTGAGTCACAAGTTTATAACATAAAATAAATAAATAAAACTAAACAACAAGAGTAATAGAACCAACAATGGGATGGATGTCTCAATCATCCAATTTACCACACCCCTAGTAGCAAATTGTTATCTTCTATAGGCTTCCAACTAGTGAGTGCTTTCTTCTCCCTCCTTGGGTCCATCATGTTGGGGGTCTTGCACATCTAGCTGTATACAATCTTTCATCGCAGGGAGATGGTAAGAGCTAATTGATGAATTTTTCCCTAATCATTGGTGCCATCCATGTCCTTGAGATGACCATGGCTCGAGGAGTAAGCAAGTAATGAGCATCCAACTTAACAATTTTGTAGAGGAGTCCAACCAAAATTTTTCCCAACTATAGTCATAGTAAAACCTTTTTGCATGGACCATGCATACCAAATTGAGGATACATTTAGGTGACCAAGATTAGGATCATAAAAGCCTAATTTTTTGTACATGTAAAACCACAACTCCCTTTTACTAACTATCCATCTTAGAGGCAAATGACTCTGTTATCTAACACCACCTATACCACATTAAATATCCATTTTGGGTAACAGCACAAACCTGTGTCACACTTTCAACTAACTAAATAGTTTTGAGAGAAAGAGCTTTTCCCTAAATAGTTTCACCTGAAAACACGTGGCTTATACATGGCACATATAGTTTCGAGTGAAACACTTTTTCCCAAAGCTATAAAATATTTTTTCCCAAGTTATAAGTTTCAAATGCGCCTCAATTTACATGTAAAGTTTTGGCTGAAACATTTTTGACCAAAATCCTTTTGATTGGAAATATTTTGGTCAAAACCATCTATGTGGTATCTTTATTGGCATCCATCTCAACTTTTTCAAAATTTTCTAAAACTTTCCACTTGAACATAATTATTTTTCAGTTAGAATGATATGTTTCAAAAAATTAAAAACACCATTTGTACCTCAAAAGTCAAGAATCCAAAAAAAAAGATGATATTTTGATTATTTTTAATATGTTATTTTTTTAAATAATGCAAATGGGTTACTATAATAAAATATGAGGTTGATTTGCCAATATGGGCGTGGTTTGGTGGTCATGTCGCTTGGTTGTTGTGGCGGCCACCAGGGTTCAAACCCTCGCTGGGCCATTGTGCTCGCAGGCCTTGTGCCTTCGGGTTTTCCTTCGCTGGGCCAATGTGCTCGTGGGTTTGGTTGTTTCTTGTGGTTTCTTGTACCCGGTTCATAGCTCCGGTCAAAAGCGTTTACCCCTAATAATATGGGTGCATTGCACCTTTTTAAAAATAAAAAATAAAATAAAATATGAGGTTGATTTCAAATTAAAAAATACTAAAATATATTAAAATATTTTGAAAAAAATATGGAGCACTAGAAAAGAGAATCCTCTCCAAAAGGGTATAATTTGTTTTTTGAAAATGATAAAAAAAAAGAGACAAAAATTGATATCAAGTGAAAACTACCAAATTATGGTAAGTTTGACTTTAAAATGTTATTACAAGGAAAATATACATCAATTTATTTTATTTTTTCCTTGCACTAGATATTGAATTTATCTATTTGAGAAAAAAAATCAAGGAAAAATAAAAAATAAAAAATCTCTTTTTTAGGTGACGTTAACTCGACATCACTTTTTCTTGAAATTTTCAGCAATTCAAAATATTCTCTTAAATTTATCAAAAAAAATATCAAAACAATTTTAAATTTTTTTGAAAAATTAAAAGCATAAACTTCATCAAGAGTTCTACATTTCACCAATTTACATCATTTTTAAATTCAAAACATAAAGACCACTTTTATGCAATCGAAGTTCAAAATGTTTGTGTTGGTCGATTCCTTTATAAAAGTGTGACACGTGTTTGTACTTTTACCCCTTCACATCTTAGGTAATTCATCCACAAGACATTATCAAAGTAAGGTCATTTTAATCACATTTTTGGTGCATCTATTAACAATGTCAAATATTTTATTACTTGTTGAAAGGGATCTGTGTGGCCCTATTGGATGAGTCTCAACCATGTATAACATAGTAGGAGTGCCACTTGGTATCCATAAAGGTTGCAACACCTCCCAATCCTTGTGATTATTATTCAAATAGAGATTATTTGGCTACATGATATGACAGAAATAAAAATAAGAAACCAACAACCTTGATCTCTTGAAGACAAAGAATGTACAAAGGAGAAAATCTCTATAAAAAATCCTACATGTAATGAACTTTTAGTTTTATTTCATCAAGCCCCTAACATTCTATGAGACATAGCATCAATGAAAAAGAGGGGATAACAACATATTCTTGGAATCTAACCCTTGTAATGAAAAGAAGTTGTTCTACACAAACAAACTTAGATTGTGTGGAGAAAATTTTCCAAATTGCATGTGTAATTTTGAGGGGAATATTTCCCTTCTTCAACCTCATGAGGAGTGTTGTGTGACTTGTAATGCCCCGCCATGCAACCCTAGAGGAAGTTGCAATTCACCACTTAAACGTACCAATTTATTTTATTTTTATTTTTTGTTTAAGTACAAGTAACATGAAGATGAATACATATTGCCAACAACCTCTAAGGCCACGAGACAAAGATTACTTAAAAACCCAAACAACAACTAACATTAAAATAAACTGAAACATTAATCACTTAAGGAAGTGAGACAACATACATTCCATTCAAGATACATTACAACAAGGATATTAAATACCTCAAGATTCCAATTAACATTTAAACAAAAAGATTACAACACTCATTCCATGAATGAGGCAATTCCAACCAAATGATTACATAATACAATTTCCACCTCGATAACAACTGAGGGGTAAAAAAATACAATAAGAACTGAGAGAACAAGGCATGAGAAGAATCTGATTCCCACGAGCTCTCCAACTAGAAATCACGAACACATGAACAAGAAGAAGAACCAATGGAAAGATGCATGCCACCCGACCACGTGGAACCCAAAGGCCCCACTCCCTCTGTGCTAGGAGATAGTAACAAGGATTTCCTAGACAAGACCATCTACCTCTAGACACAAGCTAGCACACTGAGCTGAAACAAGAACAAAACCCACATTACTTAACATAATGGTTACAATGCTTCCAGAGTACAAAATTGAGTACCATCACTGTACAAAATAAACCAACGGTACAACACCATACCGACTGCTGTCATAGGAGGAGTGTCATCACAAAGGCTGCATGGGATCTCCTGGCAAGTCTTCCTAGGTCTCAGCCCCCCTCTAGGGATATCCTGGAAACCTCAACCGACTCTCGGCCCCACATGCACACCAGAGCGGGATCGATTATCTCTCATAAAGATGAGATAACGATCTTGCCATTCCAGGCCTTCTCGACTCATCTCAAGTCTTGTACAAGCCCTTGAGCCAATGAGCGAGGCTAAATTATCTTATTAATGTTAAAAGCTACTCTCTCCCTAGTAAGTTAATTTAATTTTCACTTAATTAACTGACTCTCACACGAGTTATCCTGGAACCACTTTGGGCCCGGCGCTCATTTGAAAGCCACTCCCCTATTGACAACACAAAACTCAACCACATGCCAAGGGTAGACAATGCACTAACACTTATCACAAATAATTCAAACACCTCAACAGGTAACACATCACTACGGATGTCCAAAACTGAAACCAAAGCATGCATTACCCAAGGCTAACACAAGGTTGACTAACATAATGAAACCCACATAACAACTAATAACTCGACTCAACCATGAGTCACAAGGTCACACAACCCATTCAAAGAACCAGGTAAACACTTAAGCTTAACTCACACACAATCCAAGATAGACAAAGCAAAACATAAGAGACATAACATCATCTCAAGAAAGCACTACTGGAAGACTTACATGATCAACAAGAAATGACTTGAAGTCAACAATCAGAAAGGCTCACGTTCTCTACAAGCCCAAAAATGCAGTTTTGACAACCAAACTTTCTCAAACACAGAAACCAAAGTACAGAACAAAGGCTGACTCACGTATAACCACCCATATCAATAAATGAACCCATATCTGGAAGATTCACAAAACATTCACTCTCATTTCACAACTTCAAAGGCGAACAATTAAATACTGAAAACGTTTCAGACAAGGAAGTAAGCTAATGTTTGGATTTTCTAAATCCATTCAAACATAAATTTCATGACTTGCATCTATCCAATCAATTGATCCCATTTCTTTTCACGACATTGAAATATTTAAAGAACAGATCGTTTACTCTAAATTTCATAACCATATCATAATCAAAACACTTTAATAATGTAGCTTTCTGGTTAAAATTTAAATCAACCGTTCGCTCTAAGTTTCACTAACATACTCAAACTCAAGGTATTTTAATAAATAACATTTAAATTAAATCACTTAATCCATTTTGCAACATAGGACATTCCATCAACTAAAATTGATATTTCAAATAAGACATTAGATTTTCCAAACTCCACTCTTGCCTCTAAAAGCACAATGATAATCATCTTAATACATTTGAATTCTGACACCCCTTAACGCGTCTATTAAATAACATACCATTGCGAAATCCATACAATTAAATATAAAAGCATGTTGACATGATTATTTACAAACAAATATTCAAAGTATGAATATACCTTCATGTACAAAGATACTCAATTTAGCCAACTATTATTTTAACAAATATAAAAAGAAGAATTCCATTAATTACAAAATATATCAAATAACTTTTATATTTCAATTAATCATTTCTAAAACCTTATGATTTAACCAATAGAATAAAACATATTTTAACTTATACCAAATTTCATTTAATTTAATATATATTAAATATATTATATTTTATATAATATATAATATTAAATATTATAAATATTATATAAAATATAATATAAAATAATATTCATTAAAATTTAAATTGAAATAAAAATAAATAAAACAAAGTAATTTTGAATTAAATAGACATTGGAAGAGTAGAAGCCGGGCCGCAGCCCTGCCTCCCGTCGGGCAGCCCGGTGGGCGTGAGTACAAAAGCGCCATGGCCCTCTCCACTACCCGGTGGTAGTGGGCACATTAATGTTCACACCGGCAGCCCCATGGCCCGTGATGGTACGTGTTCACACCGCGACGCCACTAGAGGCGGCTTGACTGTGTGTGCTCACCGCAGTAGGACACCTCCGTAGTGGCCATTGCTTGGCGGTGGCGGTTGTGGGGTGGGGTTCCCGACCTCCCACCACCACAAAATAAAAAGATAAATAAATATAATAATATATTCATGTTTTTCGAAATGAAAATCAATAAAATTTTATGGGGTTCTACCCACAATTTAAAAATTTTCTAAAATAACAAATATATTTGTATATATATTTGTGGGTATCTCCATATATTGATATATATGGTTGTATTCACAAGTATATATACCTAAATTTTTATTTCATACACAAATTGAAAAAATAATTCAAACCCAATTCAAGAAAATATAACTTATTTCAAAACAACAAAATGGGTTTTCAAATTCTAGATTTAACATTGAGTTTTCTTGCATTTTCTTTCCATAGCTTGGTATAAATTTCTTGTTTGGTTTCAATTCCAAATCTATCTACCATTTACCAAATTTAAGAGCTTTTCCATGAATTTCCATTGAATCTAACACTATATTTTCAATCATTCAAAATGAGCAAGAAGATGAAGGGAGAAATGATGGAACCTTGTGTTTCCTCCAAAATTTGCAAGCTTTAACCATGGATATTTTCAAGCACTCTTTCAACTCCACAATCTTAGCCTCCTCCAAGCCTCTCCACCCCAAAATTCAAACCAAGAATCCATAGAGAGATTGAAAGAAAACCCTAAAAGAAAAATATATCCTTTTTTTTCAAAACTTCCCAAATTCAAATTCAAATTCCCCTTCTAATTCTAATTCTAATTCTAATTAAATTCAAATACAAATGCAAACTCACTATCAAATTCAAACTAAATTCAATTTCAAATTCATATTCAACTCTTCACAAATATCTTTCCCCAAAATAGTCAACTATTTTATAAAATATATTTTCTACCCCAAAGTCTTTGCATAAAAACATTTGAATTTTTAATAACTTTGAACAATTTTTCTAATTCCAATTTGAATTCAAAATATTTTTAGCATTTTATATTTAACAAAGAATTAAATCTTTTTACACTTGAATTCCAAAGGGATAATTTGATTAATTCACACCAATTAATTTAAATTATCAATAAAATAAATCCTAATCCACTATTAGATTATTTATTAATTTTATTTAAATTAAATTAATACAATAAATAATTTCTAGCATTTACAACCAAGGCATTTAATCGGTGGTTAAGCAGCATAAGCCATTTGGCAGATTTAATTAAAGAGATCCAAGAATTGAACAAGGCATATGAAACAACCAAACTTGACTACAACCTGACGACACTCGGTGACTAGGGTAACGACTTGACACAAAAAACCTAGCTACTATCTCCCAATTAGGTTCTATTGGTCAATGGACATGCTCAAACATGAAAACCAGGTGGATTCGATGTCATATACCTGCCAACC
>VDFB02358134.1:100596711-100624583 GCA_007258455.2 Sequoia sempervirens | reverse complement strand
TTCTAGCGAACCCCCCTTTAATGGGTTTTATTTTTTAAATTTCATTTAAAAGGGGGTTCACTAGAAGGAGGGTTCTAGCAAACCCCCTAGTTGTAGCGAACCTTGGTTCGCTAGAACCCCCCTTTTTCCCCCTTCTCTCCCTCTTCTACCAAATCTCTGTAAAGATTTTCCCTTCAAAGCTCAAGCCGAGGATGAAAATGGAGGAGACTTCTTAGACCCAACTAGATGATGATAGTCCTTAGAAAAAGCTATCCATCAAATATAATTTTAATATGTTTTAGTAGTTTTATTATGTATTTTTTTAGCTTGATTAAACATACATTTTCACTAAAAATCAAGCTCCTTGTTCTGCACATGTGGATAAATAGTAGATTATCAAGAAAATTTTTTAAAATATAGTGCACTATTGATGTCCTTGATCCAACAAAAAAAATTGAATTTTGATACATACAAAGAAAGTTATGTTTTAGACAGTGAATCATGTCTAAATTGTAACTGGTTTGACAATTTTGAAAATTAATTAAGAAAAAATATTTAAAACAAATTCATGAAACCAATTCAGACTAGATATCGAGATATGAATATAAATTTGAAAATATAATTTTATCCCCCAGGAAAAATGCTAGCCAAGAATAATTCACTCTTTAAAAAGGTGCTTTAGTATTAAAAACTAGTTCGGGCGAGGTGGAAAAGAAGTGCAACCTCGATTCCAAATTTTTGAAAAATATATTTAGAATCTACGTGACAAAATTTCATAAATCACTACTCTTGCATCATCTTCAAATTCCTCACATTTTAGCCACTATAGGTTCTTGAAAGTGAAGATTTAGTGAAAAAAATTTAGTTCAATGTCCAGTTTGGCCAAAAATTGTAAGGAACATAACTTGGTAAGACATGATGTCCTACAAAGCTTCCCATATCCTTATCACAATTCAATCAAAATGGAGAAATAAGTCTCCCTAATTATGCTTGACACCTAAATCAGGCTTTCTTTCCATGGGCCTCAGAAAATCTAATAATTTAGTATGAACCCTTGGTACTTGACCATGTAGAAAATGGAAAACCCTTGTAGCAAGGTGGTTTCTAAAGGTGACAAATCTTGCTTGCTAACAATCCCTATCCCACACATGTGTCTATTGATGAACTAGATACTCAAAGCCATCTTTCCCCTTGTCACATATTTGGAGTGTAGGACCGAGATCCTTTCTTTGTCTATATAGGAACATGTGGGAGAGCAAAGAATACCACCAAAATCTAGTCCTTGTTTTCCCTCCTTGAGATCACCAATGCTTGGTGCATGGTATTGGAAAAGTATGTAGAAAAATAAAATTCTTCATTGACCAGGACATTCTAAATGTCAACTAACATAAACATTCTAGAGCAATCGAAACTATTTCATGTTTATCCATTCCTAAAACTTGACATAGTGAATAGATAGTCTTGATGAAATAATTTTCAAAACTGTCGATCTTGAAAGGTTCCAATTTATTGGGGGAAATCCTAACACAGTTTCCATTGTGGAATTTAACCCTAAATCTTGGCAACAACATAGCTTTTTGTGTGCTCCTATTTTGGTTGTATTTATTCTTAAAAGCCTTAAAATCAATAGGTTTGTTAAATCCAAAATGTTGAGGTTGAATACCTCTACAATTGATTCCCTATCAATCTTTACCATATCCTTTCTTATTGATTTCCTAATAATCTTGATTTTATCATCATATTTTATAGCTATACCCTTCAATAGGTCAACATACATAAACACATTAGGGACAACTAGCTTCCCTAAACCATATTTCCAGACATTTGACATGGGAGCATCAACATTTCACTTCCCATACTAGTGATATAAAAGAGACCAACTGAATACAGGAATGTCAACATCCTTAACCCCATGAAAAAATCCACCAAACCCTTGATGGAACTAGGTCCCTAAACGTTGAATCTCTGAGTAGTAGAACCTAGTAATTAAGCCACTAAATCTTCATGTAAAGCTCTTCTTGTGGTGGAAATAGAAGGGTAGGTTTAGGGAGGAGACATTTTTGCAATGAATTGGGAGAAAACTAGGGTTTCTTAATAATTCTAGGGTTCTTGATGTAATTCAAATAGAAACTAGGGAAAATTTAATCAAGTCACTGAAAAGCAATAAGTTCCTACTTTATTATAAACCCTAGCATTCAATTTCAATGCAACAAGTAGTTACAAGAAATTTTGATGGAAATTGAGCAAGATTTTAGCAAGAAATGCACTTACTAGTTTACAGTTACAAAAACCCTAGTTTGATGTAGAATAGTTCACAAACTCACTTAATTCGATCTATAGACACTAAGAAAGCTTTTGTGATTTGTTAGAATGAGTGAAAATTGGCTTTTATGAGACAAAAGCATTAAATTTATGGCTCAGTGGAATCTCATTTGCTATTACTCTTCACTCATGCAAACCAAAGCATACAACTACCCATTCATCAAATTTGAATATTAGACATTGATATTCAATCAAGCAATTTGATCGGATGACATCGATGGGGTCAAACAAATTTAAAAAGATTGATCTAATTTGAAAAAAGAATGGGATAATCATATTTTTCCATGTGGAGTCACTTTTCCCACTCAACAAAGACTTCACCATGAAATAATTCCTTGGCTAAATCCATGTGGTAGCTTCTCATGCTTCCATGACCATGTAATAAAGCAGTAGATTGAGGCCACGAGAATGGTGGAAATCTATTAAAATCATGGCATGTGGCACTACATAACCACCCATTAAGATTGAATTGTCAAAAATTATCGCTCTTATGGTTTATGACATATGAAAACCAATTTTCTCAAAGTTTCATTCAAGGATACCCTAGAGATCTCAATCAAGGGATGGAATGAGGGAAAGAGATCTATAATAAGGTGTCCTAGGGTGTGATTAAAGGTCAAAAAGGGGGTTCACCACCAAACCAGGGCTTGGAAAGACAAGAAATGTAAATAACATGCAAGACTTAAGTAAATGACCTAGAAAATGAATAGAAATAAGAGCAGCAAAATAGAGATGAAACAAAGGTGCACCTGGAAACTAAAGAAGCTTGAATGAAGGCCTAAAATCTTGGAAATACTACTTTTTGATGCATATTGGGACTCATATACCATTAGGGGAAATTTAGTCCTAGTTTAGGGTTTCAGGCCAAAACCAGAATCTAGAACTGCTAAACCAGGATCTACAATAAATGCCTAAAAATGGGTATATTGGGACTCATACTCCACAAGTGGTGATTTTGTAATGAAACATACTAGTTGTGATCATAATTTTCTGATATGAATCTCAAGAA
Organism: Sequoia sempervirens; assembly: GCA_007258455.2. Classification (NCBI taxonomy): domain Eukaryota; kingdom Viridiplantae; phylum Streptophyta; class Pinopsida; order Cupressales; family Cupressaceae; genus Sequoia; species Sequoia sempervirens. The sequence goes on along the minus strand of VDFB02358134.1, from coordinate 100,621,273 downwards.
ATATTGTCAAACACTTGTCATGTAACCTTCCAACTCTTTATTATAATTTTTTGAGTGTTTGTTTATTATTTTTTTGATGCCAAATGATATGTATGAATGCTTTAGAACAATGCAAACTAACTACTATCAAGGTAGAAATGAAATTCAAGTATGTTTTGGTAATTTTGGATGCAAATATATGAATCTTATATGTAAAAAGTGCATCTACAGCCAAGGGACGTTTTGTCAAACACTTATGTTGCATAATAATATGTTGATCTTGTAGGATATGAAATGCTTATTTACAAAAATATTTGACTGGCAACTTATAGCTCCTTTATTAAGAAATATTGTCCAATACATTGTTGATATAGAAAGGCCAAGACTCTTGGCATTACAATAGACTTCCAATATATGATAATCTTGGTAATGAAATGCACCTACAACTAAAATGTAAACTATTCTATATACTATGATGGATGCAATTCAATCTAAAGGAACTTGGTTACAAGTTGTGCCCTTGAAAGAAGATGAGGCAGCAACCACTAGAAATGAAAAATGGACTTCCTTCAAACCCAATCGTAGTCTTCAATCAACCACCTCTATCCTTACCTAGAAAATGTTTAAATAATTAATTGAAACACCAAACTCCTTCCAATTTTCCCCTAAAACAATTGTCTCGACGATAGGAATTGAATGCAACAATACCTAGAATCATTTGCCCCCTCAATCAAAATATATGTTTAAAAAACATGAAACTCACATAGGCTGATTGACCTCCATGACAACAGATTATGAAGGTCTGAAAATGCAACTAAAACTTTACAAAATATCACCCAAAATACTCCCAAAGGGAGCGCCCTTATTCTCCTCAATGAATCGATGCCAAAATGGATGTCAACAAACAATCTTCTGCATACTCCAAACCTAATCGACCTCCATGAGAGTTGAAGTAAGATGCAATAAGCTCAATGTGAAAGGCTGACTATCTTCCACTCACAATGCAACCCTTCAAAGGAATATTTCACCACCTCATTTATGCTAATCAATGGGAGTTATCATTCCCAAAGACCAAAGTAGAAATTTTGTAGAAACCCTGTGCTCCACAAAGATTCATCAAATTCATATAACAATTCATGGATGATGAGAAGCAAGCCAACATAATCTATTTATTATTTTTCCCTTAATAGGTCGGCCCCTTCTAAAAGCTTACAATAAATAATATTATATTATATTATATTTACACTTTATTATAATTTAAAAATATAACTCATAAAGTGCAAATATAAAATACAACACAATATGTTATCCAACAGTATGTTTTCTTACACAATGTGTTATCAAATAGTATGTTACCAAACAATGTGTTATCCAAAACCCAAGATACCATAAGAATCATCCAATTAACTCTTGAATCCATGAAGTGATTCAACCACCATCTAGGTAACTACCAAGAAGACCCTCTAGACATGCCCTATTAGCCTACGAGGGCCATTGATGGGCTAATGCAACCACAAACAAACATTGAGCTAGAAAAGGGGACATTACAAATTTAGTCCTAATATTAGGGTTTCTCTGAAATTTTGATATCCTCTAGTGACTTCCTATAGCTTCTCTCCTTTCAAATCTTCAGGTTTCAAACTTTGAATTGCAACCTATAAATGAATTTTCATGATCTTGCAAGGTAGATGACAACTTTGACAACTTTCTCCAAACTTTATCTTCAATAGATCTTCAACTTAAACCACCTAGATATGCAAATCACACATCAAAGAGAGGGGAAAATGTTTTTTTGTTAGTGGATAAGGCTTTTCCTTGGTCAAACCTCGTTTTGGTAATCAAACCTTGAAATTAATAGAAATATAATGAAGGAATGATGAATGAACAAATATGCAATGTTGCAACTTACCAAACTCTTGAATAAGATGTTTCAATCTTGTAAGTAATGGCTAACATTAAAATGTGGATCTTGAATCTTGCTTGAATTATATGGATCTTGACTTGAATACTTGCTTGAATCATAAAACCCTACATCACAAATGTTAGCTCAAAAAAAAACATGATGCATGATGACTTTGACATGATGCTTGATACTTGAATAATGCTCCAAAATGCTTGATAATCATTCTTGAATGCTTTTGAATTCTCTTACAAACTAAAATTTTGATATAATGCTTGAATAATTGAATTGTTAGATGACTTGTAAGCTTGCTAAGTGAAAATAAGTGAAATAATCTTGTATTTATACTTGTTTATGCCAACTTTTTTGAAATTACAACACTACAAGCTGGCATCAGATCTAGGAGAATAAAATTCCACCAAGAATTTGAACTTAAATTAGGTCTAAGATAACTGGGACTCATACGCCAGTTGTGCTATATGAGTCCCATTAGGCTAAGCTTGGGACACATTTTTCAAGTAAGGCTTAATTTTATGTTAAATTTAGATCTAGGCCTCGAAACCTAGGTGGGACCCATAAACCGAAGGTGGTGTATGAGTTTGAGATCTCTAAAATTGGGCCATACAATACAAAATCATTAATTTCTGATTGGTCACTTGATATATGTTAGGATTATCCTTGAAAAGATGCATTAAATGAGGCTTGTAGATGCAAAATAGGACCAAATAAGGCATAAAGAAGCCCCATTTTAGCAAGGAGGGCCCAAACAAGTGTGAAAATGTTAAGTCAAATTTTTTCTACACTACAAAGCTCTTTTTTATAGTCACAACACTTATCAAATTCTTCACCATCATGTATTAGTTCATTAGACAACTCAAACTTTTCCATGTGGGAGCCTCTCGCTCTTTCACACTAGGTGATCCCATAATACTAGTTTATAATTCCATTAAGGAGGGAAAATTGCAAAAAATCTCCCATGAAAAAAATTTGGTTTTTAGGGGTTCGCATGAACTGGGGGTTCGTATGGACTCAAAATGGGTTCGCTTGAATGCCCCTTTGAGTGAACCCTCTTTAATGATGGGACCCACCTTTTGGCACATTTTTTAAAATGAAGACAAAGTAAAATTCAAAAAAAAGGGGGCTTCATATGGACCCCCATTTGAGTGAACCCCCTTCGCTTGAAAGGGTTAGGGGGTTTTCTTTAAGGGGGGGTCCATACGCACCCCCCTTTTCCCCCTTCTCCTCCTCTTCTACCAAATCTCTACAAAATTTTTCCTTTTGATGCTCAGGTTGAGGATGAAAATGGAGGAGACTTCACAAACCTAACTAGATGATGATAGTCTTTGGAATGAGCTATCCATCAAATATAATTTTAATATGTTTTGGTTTCATTATATATTTTGTTTAGTTTGATTAAATATAGGTTTTTTACCAAAAATCAAGGTCTCTATTATGCACATGGAAAAATAGCAGATTATCAATTTTGTTTTTTGAAAAATATTAGTGCACTAAATATTGATGTCCCTAATCAAACAAAAAAAAAAGAATTTTGATACATACAAAAGTTATGTTTTAGCCAATAAATCATGTCTAAATGACCAAGGCTTGAATTTAAAACTTAATTAAGAAAAATATTGAATGAAATGCATGAAACCAATTCCATGCACTAGATATTGTAGTTACAAAATCTAAATTAAACAAAGAAAATTTTATCCTTCATGTGAAAGTTATGTGTTAGCCAAGAATCTCACTCTTTAAAAATGGTGTTTACTGTTAAAAACTAGTTTTTGAAGGAGATGGGAAAAAAAAAGTGCAATCTGATTCCAAAATTTTTGAAAAAAATATATTTAGAATTTATAGAAAAAATATCAAAACTCACTTTTTTGCATCATCTTCAAATTGCTCATGATTTAGCCTCTATAGGTGCCTGAAAGTGAAGATTTAGTTAAAAATTTGTAAACTAGTATTGTGGGATCACCCCACTCCTATTAAGCATGTAGTCAAGGCCCCTGAAAAAAAGGCGGAAATGGTCAAGATTGTGCCAAGTGGAACCTTGATATCCTTTAGATGATGGGCTCGCTTGAAAGCTTCCCAGAGATGAGATACGTGAAGCCTCCTCATGATTTCATGGCCAAGCTTTAAAGAATAAAATATTACCGACAGAATGGCAGAACTAATGAAGCATTGGCACATGCCAAATATTGAATTGAATCATGGATGAATTAAAGCACTTTTAATGCATGTGCATAATAAGTTATTTTAAAATGGGGTTGCACCTAGGCTTATGAAGAAATAAGACTCCAAACTTAAGACTTAAGAATTTAGGATTTTTAGGATGAAATATTTCAAAGTTATAAAGTGGCCTTATGATTATTTAAAGGTGATGGGACAACTAGGACCATAAGGAATAAAGGTTTGTTGGTAAATGAACGAATAAAAAGGCATAAGTTGTAACTTAATAAACTGACAGCCAACTATAATGGGTCAACACAAGATTAGAAGAAAATATAAGGCACTAAATTTTTAGAGTTTAAGAAGGGTTTTAGACCTTAGGAGAACCTTAAATGCAATTTTTAATAAACCCTAGGTGAAAAATGATGATTAGAAATCTTAGGTAAGTGGGATCAAGACATAGAACCATGAAAATTTCATAAATTTCTATCAAGATGTTTGACCCTCATTTATGGTAGCATTGAAATTTTTTATAAGCCAAACCATAAGATATTTTTTATTAATTATAATTTAATTTATATGAAAAATTTGTTTGATCAAAATTTTCTTATATTGGGGCACCCTTGAGTGGTGGTACAAGGATAAATTACCTCCCTTTGGACAAGTTGTATCCCTTAGAGAAATCACCCCAAGTGGTATATAAGGAAAATGAGATGGAGGTAAATTTGAATGAAAATAAAAAATATGTAATATGATTCCAATATAAGCAAAATTTTGAATAAGAGTGAATGTGTGGAAAAAAAAACTCCATCTATAGTTATATTTTACAAGGGAGACTCAACTAATCATCATCCATTGAAGAAGCATCACATGGAGCTCATGCTTTGTCTTATCAACACTGTTAAAACATTTCTAAAGATAAGAGACAGATACTTAAGGAAGTCTAAATTTGGCCCCAAAACCATTTTTCATCGGTACTTGTGCAATTGCAACATGGAAGGAAAACCTATCAATGTCATCATTTTTTGTAAACCTTTCCATTGGTGTTTAAAGATTTGCAATAATGGGATCACAAAGATTTCCCTTTTGGAAATAACACCTAAAGTGTGTGATCTACAAACCATCTTGATTGCCCAAAGTATTCCTAGTTAGCTTAAAATAAGTGTTTTTTTGGTGGCTTCTCACATTGAAAAACACTTAACTTTTTTCTATCATAGGATTCCTAGTTGCTCAGTGTGAAGTGTAGAGAGATGGGTAGTGAAAGGGTGAGGATGGAGCCAAATAACTTTGAGGAATTTCACAAGGATCCTCTAGTTTTCCATGTCTATGTTGAAGGTGGGTTGGCACTATTAATGGAATGCTTGGTTGGTCATGATCTAAGGATGTTGGTATAATTTGTGAGATCTTGTAAAGATAGGAGGGTTACCATGGGTGGTATCTCCTTCGAGGTTAATGAGGAGGTTATTTCTCAAGAAAATGGGCTCTCTTGCACTGGGAAGAAGTACCCTAAGCGCACCAAGTCTTAGGCAAATGAAAGCCTCAATGCTTTTTTTAAAGGAAATGAAAAACCTGTTCGCTCCCAGTTTGGCTTCGTAAGAGAAGTGCTCCCTTGGCCGTGGGACTAGGTTTTTCTTGCCTTAATGAAGTATGTGACTTTGGAGGGTAGACATAAGGTTTTATATTATCACCTACCTCTTTTAAATCATCTCTTCCACAAATGTTGTCGATTTTTTCATTTTTTTAAATACTAATTTAGAAATTTTTGTTGAAAAATGTTTGGACACTACTGCCCAAAACCTTGAAGAAACACCACCCCTACCACTTCACTAGGGCCTCATCCTGAGGCTTTTTCTTTTTCATCTGGCCCTCTACTTTTCCAAACCCATCTTTGTTGTTCATATTGAGGAAGTTGAACCCCCTATTCAGAACAATGTGAGTCCCTCTCTAGGGACTCAAAAGGAAAACCCCTCCAGTGACTACTAAAATCCCCAAGCCTAAACCTCCTACCAAAAAGAAAAAAAGGGTAGTGTGGGGTATGCTTAGTCGAAAGCTGCAGTTAAGGAAGAGGAAAAAGGCCAGGTGGAGCTACTAACCAGTGGTAGCAAAGGGAAGAATTTGGTGGGAAAATATTCCAAGGAGAACACCATGGTAGTTGCTACTGTGGAGACGGGGTTAGAGAATACTAGCATTAGGAGATCTAGTAGGTTGGAAAAAAATAGCAAGAAAGTGTTGGTTAATGACATTTCCAATGATGAGGAGCAGTTGGGAAATAAAGGTAAAAGGAAGGAAGAAGAAACAGAGGAGGAGGAGGAATTCATTGAAGGGCCCAATCGCTTTTCCAACCTCAACAAGATGCTTGAGGAGGATTCAACGACCCAATCCTCTAATCCATAGGGTACAAATGAAGAAGATAACATGAAGACTGTGGACAAAGTGGAGGATTATAGCATGCTATTGGAGTAGGTGGAGAAGCTCGAGAAGAAATTCACTAATTTGGCTCGGTTCACTATCAAGATGATCCACCATGCAGTTGGTACCCTTTCTACTATTCTCAAGGATGAAATGGATAAGAAGGCTATGAAGGAGGGCCCCAACTAGGTTGGGGAGGATGTTATTAATCTCCTCTCAAAATTGGGAGAGTGCTAGTTAGTATGTTGTTGTGTCCTGTCTGCTAGTTGTTGTTTTGTCTATTGCCAGTCTATCGTTACTATGTTTTTTTTGTGGTTAATGTTATAATTATCTAGACCTAATAATTTTGGACCTTGTGGCTCATTTTGTAAAGGGTACAACACCCTATAAATGTTACTTATATTATCAAAAACATTCAAGAAGGCAAACAATTTGTTCATTTTGAGGTTAGTGCCTCCTCATAGAAGAGATTGGTGTCTCTTGTTGAGTTGGTGCTTAGTAGTGGGTATTGGTGTCTCCTTTGGGTTGGTTCCTACATAAATTTGTAAGAAATTTTTATTTTTGGGTCTATCTTGATGGTAGATTCAAGTAGTCTTCTTTCACGATTTTCTACTGAAAGGGTTTCCAAATAAATCTCTTACCTCTTATTTGGTATATCTTATGTGATTGTCATTATTGTGGTTGTTAAAATTTTAATAAGTAAAATATTATTTTTTACTAATTCACCCCCTATCAATATAAGTGTGTGTTCTCATCAATAACTACTAGATATAGTATACATGAAGTTAAATCCTATTTAAATGGGATTAGTGCTCTAGGAATTAATTCTTTGGCCACACTAACTATTAAAATATTAGATAAAATTGGTACGATGGTTTTTTTCTTATATCTAGGAAGGAAAGGGCCTCTAATACATATTGGAGCATGCATTGTGTCACTTTTTTGACAAGGTGCTTCCAATTGTAGTATTGTACATGGAGATGCTTGTCATATGTCACAATTAACAAAGATAGGAAAAATCTAGTAATATTTGGATCTATTATTAGATTTATCATTGTATTTTCCCATGTGAATCTAGTGTTTTATTTGACCTTGAAGAAGTACCATCGTGGTGGTGGTGTTATCTTCAATAATGCATTTTTCACAACAACAATGGTTTTTGAAAGAAACAAAATAGAAACATAACTTGTTCATACAAATTCCATTTATTTTTAAATGAGAATTTTCTTCTTTAGTATTTATGTGCATGTGAGACCTGTGGAACCCTTTCCCATCATCTTAAAACCATTTTTTGGTTATGTTTTCTATTTTTATGAGGGTTTCAAAGATCCCTAATTCATTTGGTGATTTCCTATTCAATTTTGGTGGGTAAATTTTGTCTTCATGAATAGCCATGTGTGGACTCCTTTGTGTAGGCCAAAGTAATTTCCCACTATTTTTGAACCTTTTGTAACATATGTTCATGATATTAATTGTCTCACCTTCTTCTCATCAATATTTAAAACATCAATGTGTAGACACTCAAATTTGTCCTCACAATTGTAACGATATTCTTCTATTGATTAAATAGATATTATTATTTACTTAATCAATTCATTCAATACTTTCTTCTATCCATGCATTTTATCAGATCATTAAACCATCTCATGCTTGTTCATTATCCATTTACCTAAATGATCATATCCGTCCCATGGTCGTTTACTAACCATTTGCATAAACGATCATTCTTGTTCATTTCCATTCAATATCTGTTTCATAAATGTTCATGTTTGTTTGTGTTAACGTTCATGTCCATTTTCACTATCGTTCATACCCGTTTGCATAATAAATCATAGTCATTCATAATCCATTTGCATAATAAGTCATAAACATCATTTCCATATTAAATCAATTATCATTATCATCCATAATTGTTTCATATTCATCTCCATTAATAAATCAATTATCATAGTCATTAATTATTATTTCATAATAAACTAATTATCATAACTTGCATATTAATCATATCACTTGCATAAATCATTAATGAAATATTGCATTTTAGTAAAGCATCTTTAATCATTTTATTCATATTTAATCATTTAGGTACATTTTAATCTAATAACCCTTTATCACTTTCATTCTCATCCATAACATTTAACCCAACAATGAGGGATAATGGCATTTCCTTCTCTCACATCTTTTATCCCACATTTCATCTTCAACCCCTCTCCATCCTCAAGGAACTCCTATTTAAAATGGGATTTCCCTCTCATTTTGTCTCTCACAAATTTTGCTCACAAATTTACATACTCATATCATCTTTGCATCTTGATTGCATTTCTCATTCACCATAACCTCTTTATTGCATTTTGTGCTCATAAAATCTGAAAGAAAATGCATAGACAAAGATCTTGGTGATAGAGAGACAATGGAGATTGATTTCTTTAAAAGGATTATTTTGTTTTTGTAGTTTAGATTTGCATTTTTGGTTTTTCTTTTAATTAGAATGGCTGTATTGATGTGGGTTGAAATTGTGATTCTTACTCCATAGAACCATTTATTTTTATGGCTCTACAATTGGTGAACCTGACATGTTTAAAAGCTTTGTTTGAATAAAAGCTCATCCATATTCATGCTTTAAATGTTTTAAAGGATATTACTATTTTAAAAGCTTTCATTTTGGTACAGACAGGGAGGATGCTGCTAAAGCAAGTTTTACACCTGCCAATAGCATTTTTTTGAAAGTTTCTTAAGTTTTTTTCAACAGAGCCATTTTGTGCATATTTCGCACAGCATTGCATGCCCTTCCACACATTTTTGAATATCACATGCTTTTAAATTTGTTTATCATGTGCTTGGAAATTTTTGAATAGAATTAGTTTGGCTCATTTTCTGTGCCCTACAAACTTTTATCACCAATAAAAGAGTTTTTTTTTTTCCAAATAGCATTTGCTTGCAAGTTTCTTATGCCTTTGGCTTTATACTTGCAAGTGGCATTTGCTTGAAAGTTGCTAAAATCTTTTTCAAACAAAAAGAAAGAAAAGAAAACCATCTTGTGCACATTGGCAAACAGTTAACATACCTTGTCTATGCCTCTGTCAAATAGCTTGCCTTCCTTGTCCATGCTTTCATATTTTTGCTTGCATCTCTCAGATTTTTGATTAGCTGTGTTTTGGAAAATAATTTGCATATTTTATGTGCTCATTTTGCATTATGTGCAGGTCTTGCAATCATTACAGTTCATGGGGCAGTGGCTATTCTGAGATATTCGGTCAGGTTGCAATCTTCTGTGTCTGGAAGATGTTTACTCTCAACATGCAATTCTTTTTTCTTGTTATCTGACTTTGATTCTCCTTTGATTTTAATTTAACAGTCATTTTTAGTTTGTTTTAGTTTTTTTTTTAGTTTAGTATTAATATAGTTTAATTTTTTAATTTGATTTTGTTAGTTTTAGTTTGAGTTTAATTTTATTTTAATTTAGCTTAGTTCAATTTAGTTTTAGTTTAATTTAAGTTAGTTTTTAGTTTAGTTTCTAATCTCTTATTTAGTTAGATTTTTTTTTTAATTTAGTTTAGATTTTAGTTACTAATTTAATTTAGATTAGATTTTGGTTTTTACAGTTTTTTTTTCTTTCTTAATGTAGCTTTTAAATTTAATTTTAGATTTAAATTATATTTTAAATTTAATTTTTATTTTAGCTTAGACTTTTAAATCATGAAAAATTAATAAATTAGATTTTACTTGGATTCTTAGTTCATTTTTTATTTTTTAGACTTTGGCTTTCTAAATTAGATTCTTAGTTTAGAGTTAATTTAGAATTTAGATAAGAAATTTAGATTTAATTTAGTTTTTAATTCTTAAATTAGTTTTTAACTTTAGATTAATTCTAATCTAGAGTAATTTTTAATATTGGCTTTTAGTTGTAGATTAATTTTAATTTAGAATAGCTTTTAATTCTGATTAATTAGAATAATTATTTTTTAAGTTTTTAATTTGCGCTGACTTTTAAATTAGATTAGTTTTTAATTAGTGTCTAACTTAGATAAGTTTTAAATTTGGATTAACTTTGAATCTAGATTAGTTTTTAATCTCTAACTTTAGATTTTTAATTTAGATTAACTTTTAATTTTAAATTAGATTTTTATCTTAGATTAGCTTTTTCTTTCCTAGATTAATTTTCTTTAGATTTATGTTAGTTTTCATTTTGGTTAAGTTTTGGTTTTGTGACTAATTTTGTTAATCTGGTTTCTTTTGCTAGGTTCATTTGGTAAAGAATTGAAAATCAAAACATACGCTTGTCAAAGAAAGGAGGCATGAAACTACTAATGAGATTTTGATGTAGGACGTTCGTCGAAGACATGATTTTGAAACCAATTGTCTTTTAGATTAGAGAACACTTCAATCGGTGCATTAAGAATGAACAATTGTCTTCTCTCACATAGATCTAACTAGGGGGTGAATGAAAACTATTTGTTGTGCTTGAGATGGTAGGGAGTATGCTCTCACCTTGTACAAAACTTGGTGATTAGAAACCAGACCCATCTATTTTTATGTGTCACCCCGATTCAATAATCGAAGTATCCTCTTCCCTTGCATACTTGTGTGATCCTGGGTGCAAGAGAAATGGTTATTGACTCTGGGACTTGGGCCTTCCTTGGTGGGAGAAATTACTCACCCCAAGGTGACTCAAACCAATAACGGAGCTCTTTGGCTGAGCTACCCCCGATTGGTATATAAATGTGAATCCTAATGGAAAACTTAGGATTACAATTGAAGATGTGTCATATTGACCAAGTAGTACTCCCCAAAACCTTGTTGAGTATAACCTCTTTAGGATGGAGTGCCTCCTAAATGAAGATTAATCTTGCACCCCATGTATGGCCACTTGAACGGGGGTCCCGAATTAAACACCTTTGTGTAGTATCCAACAACCTTCTATTTGCTAGTGCAACACCGGTCAGTGTGAAGCATCCACATCTTCACAATTTTTAGTAGAGGTGATCAATCTTCCATGGGAGTTTCATGGGGGTTGGAAGCTTGGTTGGCCTAAGAAGTGAGTGCACTATAAGGGGGAGCCCCTGCGGCCAAGCTTCTGAATTCACATGCTAAGAATATGTGGTTGGGGAAACCCACATGGAATCTAGCAGAAATTGTCCTTTCCAACCTTAGGATTTGTGCTTGTATTGCAAAAATAAAAAAAACATTCATAATTGAAAACAAACTCAAAAACACTTTGTTTGCTATGTCTTGCATGTGTGTTCAAAAATAGACCTCAAACAAACATGATCACACCTAGAAACTTGCAACATCTCAAACTTTGCAAACCTCAGAAGGTTCAACAACACAAACATCCCACATGAACCTATCACTTAGATTTCTTGGGCTCATCATCCTTCAATTTTGATCTCTCAATCCTTGCATTCCACCTAGTCCTTGCATTTTGACCTAGTCCTTGCATTTCACCTAGCCCTTGCATATTCACAGTCCTTACATATTCATATCCCTTTCATCCTAGTCTTGCATACATAAGTCACATTAAATAGTCCTTGCATACATATATCATTCCACCTAGTTCTTTCATGTTCAATCCCTTTTGCATATCAAGACCATCTCACCTATCCTTTGCATGTTCTAAGAATTTAGCCCTTTTCATATTCATCATCGATCAAATAAAACCTTTCGCTTACACTTAGGCTACTCTTCCTAGGTCTTGAAATCAAACTATTGACTATCTATCACCCGCATCACTTAAGGCTCACCATCCTTGAGTTAGGGAAACATACCCTTATCCTTGAGTAGGGAAATCCTTTTGTAGTCCATCATCTCCTACATACCCTCTCTTGATTATTGGTCCTTGTGTCCATCCATCATAACACAAGTAAAGCCTTTACATCATAACCAACTTTGGACCTAGAGTTGCCTTTTAGCTTTTGCATTCTTAGCTTGTCATATCATACCATACCATTTTCATATCCCATCGTAGAATCGTATCCATTTCATTTGTATCCTAGTCTTAGGTCTCATACATTACCTTGGATTGAAAATCAGAACAAATCACCTATGACCCCTAGAACAAGAGCAAAAATATTTCAAGAAGAAGGGAACCCTTGGGGAAAAGACTTTTGATGGGGAAGATCATATTATTGTTGCAACTAGTGAAACAAGTGAAACTGATAGTGAAGGAATAACACAATCCACCATAAATGAAGCTCTTAATGATAATAGATTCTCTAAACTTCTTACAGAGGTAGTCAAATGTAACCCACAACAATACTTCAAGGCCCTTGCTGATGAAGGAATCAAAATGCCAACTGATTTTGACATATCATTACTCACAATGAATGACCAACCTAAATCTAGTAAATCTAAGAATCCCAAAACAAACAATGATGGTAGGATCAAAGATCATAGACCCTTTTATCTACAACTTGGTTACAAGTGATCTTCAAAGACATCAAAACTTGCACCTACAAATGATCCTATTTTGGATGAGCTTAGAAAATTAAGACAAGAATTGGATACTCTCAAGAATAGTAAAACATCGACTCACAAGTTCTCCATTGAAGACATATGTCCTTATCCCTTCAATCCAAGCATACCAATGACACCTTTCCCTAACCATTGGGAAATACCAAAAATTGAAAAATATAATGGAGATCCTACAAACCACTTAAGACAATTTTGTGCCACTACCATGGAATTTGCAGTTGATGAAACGTACCTTATGAGATTATTTCTTCACAGTCTAGGAGGAGAGGCTATGGAATGTTTTTCATGATTACCCCGACCGTCAAATATTTTCAAGAATTGGATGATAGATTTGTCTCCAATTATAGTTTCAATTGTGACCTTAAACTGACCATGAAAAACCTTTTCAACACCAAACAAAAACAAGGTGAATCTTTTGTATCATTTTTACAAAGATGGAGACATTTAACAAAACGATTGCATTATTCCATTCCTGATCAAGAATTAGTTGATCGCTTTTGTCAAAATTTGAACAAAGAAATTAGAAGGGAAATTTGCCTAAAATGCTTGGATTCCTTTGATGAAGCCATAAAAATGGGAGGGTAAGTGCAAGAAGTTGAGTCCATAAAACATGGAAGTTTTTTCCTTAGCCAAAAAAATTGGTGACATAAAAACGGATCCCGTTTCCATTTCTGATCCCGAGTTTCCAAATTAAAACGGATCCCGCTTAAAAAAATGGTATCCCGCTTTAAAAAAAAAAACTAGATCCCGCTTAAAAAATTCGATCCGCTTTAAAAAATTCCATTTTTGGTAATTTTCAAACGGGATCTCAGATAAAATTTTCCAAAACGGAAATTTTCAAAATGGAAAGTTTCAAACCCGGATCCCCGATTTGAAATTTTTCTTGAAATTCTGTTTTTAAAATTTTCAAAACGGGATCCCGTTTTTTAAAATTCTAAAAATGGAAATTTCCGGTTTTTGGCAATTTTGAAAACGGGATCCCGTTTTAAATAACAGGATCCTGTTTTGTAGAACCAAAACGGGATCCCACTTTACAAAATGGGATCCTACTTTGTAAACGGGATCCCGTTTCCAAAAAATTGAAATTTGGTTTTCTTTGTAGGCAGGTTTTTGCCTTGTATTTTGGTTCGGGAAAAGCATTGGGAATCCGAAGCTAGGCCTTCAACCTAGTTTGACCTACAAGTTGAAGGTCCTAACAATGTCAGAGAAAAATACCGAGTTTGGACATATGGCTGAAAACTTTTTTTGCAGAATTTTTTGACGAAATTAAAACCCATTTTAGATGAGACAATTTAGATTCCAAATATATAAATTTTTTTACAATTGGATTATTTTTTCTATTTTTCAATTAATTTCTAATGAAATTAGTCCATAAACTTTAAATATTAGGGTTTTTAAATATTTTAATAACTTTTGGTCAACATAACATTTTGACGAATGGATTGCACGAGAACAAACTTCAGACAATTCTTTTCAATTTAAAAAAAAAATCAAAAAATGATAAGTTAAGGTCATCTTATGCATGTCATACATGACGATTTTTCAAAATGACAAATATGCCTAATAAAAAATTAACAAAAAAAAAGTATTGAATAAAAAATTATAAAAAAATATTGAGAACAAGCTTTAGTGAGTCACAAATATTTTCCCAAAAGGATTTAGAAAAATATGATAATTTAGGTCAAAATATGGATGTTGTACATGTGCATGGTATGGTAAAAAAAGGTGTTTTTTAGACAATGGTTTTTAGAAATTCCTATTGAAACTCAATTTGTACAATCTGGGTATTGAAATAAATTATCGAAGATCCCGACGATGGATCTGACCGGATCTCTCGAGAAAGCGACCGACAATGAATCACGGATAATTGATCCTGATCCGATCCAAAATCCCCTGATCATGGAATCCTGATAACGATAATTGATCCAACAGATCCTTTTTAACAGAACAAGAATGTAGTCAATGACGGAGTTGTCGATGCAAAAACAACTAAAACATCATCGCTTGTTTACAATCTCAAAGGTCCATCTTCAGATAAAGGAAAAGAAAAATAGACAAGTTTCCCTAAATGAAATTTTACACCATTTGGACAATCACTTGAATATGCATTAAAAGAGCTTCTTGAAACCAATATTATAACATTACCCAAAATAAAGGAATATAATCCACAAGTCAAACCCCCATGGTGGAATGAAGATCACTTTTATGACTATCATAGACACAAAGGACGTAAGACAAATAGCTCCAATGAACTTCAACATTTAATACAAGACCTTATTGATAACGGTAAGATAGCAGTTGATGGAAACACTCTTGGTAACTCTGATCATGAGGTGTTTAAAAACCCTTTCCCTAAGCATGACAAGGATAAAGGAAAGGCTCTTGAATCTAGTGATGGTGTAAACTATATTACTGCTAAGTATGATTATACCATACATAACATCAATGAGGTCGATAATCATTTCAACACTTTCATCATAAGAGGAAAAGAACTTGATTGCAAGGTTACTACCTGCAAAGGCACCGTTACCCTTAAAGGTCCTAATGCTAAACCTGATACACTTGCTTCAGAATACAACCTCATAGAGCACTTAGGAAAAAAACCCGCACAAATTTCTATACTCAAGCTGCTATGCCTATCTCCTGAGCATAAAGCTATCTTAGATAAAGCACTTGCTACTACTACAGTGCCTACAGACCTACATGTAGATCAACTCCAAGCTATGGTGGGACACATCACTTCTCCTCATACTCTCACTTTTACTGAAAATGATGATTCATCCCTTCGACAACCACACAATGTAGCTTTACACATTGACGTCCTCATCCATAATGTTAAGATCAAGTGAGTTTTGATAGACAAAGGAGTAGGCCTTAATATTTGTACTTGAGAATTGATCACAAAATTAGGGTTCTCTAAAAATGTAGTTGATCGAAGTAAAAATATTACCATAAAAGCATATGATGAAGAGGAATGCTCATCTAAAGGATCAGTTACTCTACCAATTAGAATTGGCCCTGTGGTAAAGGATGTGGTTTTCCAAGTCCTTGATTTCCCACTGACCTATAATATCCTCCTTGGAAGACCTTGGATTCATGCAATGCAAGCAGTACCTTCTACATACCACCAGTGCATTAAATTCCTCCACAATGGTGTTGAAATCACAATACGAGGAGATCCAAATCCTTTCATGTATTGCCATAATCTAAGCCCTAAAATTGAAATCACAATCCCAAGTAACCATGAAGCATTTCCTTCCTAAGCATATGTTGATCTTGAGTCTTTAAAAGCATCTTCCTCAAAATCCAATGCAACCAAGATCAAAATACATGTAAAAGAACAAGGAGTAGGAGGATATACCTTGAATCACGCCCTTTGCATTGGAAAGCTACCTTTATCTCCCCACACCTATGGAAAACCAAAAATGAATAAGACCAAATCAGATGAAAATACTACAATGATTTGTAAATCAACTACCTTCAAAAAATGGGGAGCCCTTTATAATGAAACAAAAGAAGCTGATCTCCTAAAATGGTTATACAAAAATGAAGATACTGTAAAAGAACAGACTGAAATAAAGATACCTGTTGAACAATATGGTAAAGGATTATATATTATGAAACAAATTTGATATGATGGTAAAATTCTTCTTGTCTTACAGAAACAGGGTATCTTGGAACCAATACAACCTACTCGTATGCAAAAAGCCCCTAGTTTAGGATATGATGCACATAAAGATAAGACATTGAGTACTGCGTGTTCTTCAAGTAAGGAAGTAGAGTCCTCTAATGATACACAGACAAATGAGGAAAGTTCCATCGATTCAAATTCATTGAAATTTATGACTATGATAGTGTCCCTACACCTAAATCTTATCATAATATTTTTACCCTTGAATCCATTCAAAAAATTAACTCGAATCACTATTCTTTACCCTTGGTTCACTCTGAATTCATTGATTTCGATTAGAAGGGACCACCACAACTGGATGTATTTGAAAATGATGAGGCAATCATCAACTTTCTAGGAGCATGAGAAGACACACCTCTTGAGGATCATAAAGCATGATTCATCATAGAACTAAATAATGCAGCTTATTTTGGGGGGAGTGCCAAGCCTTTTAGTCATAAAATTATTGAAAATATAAATAGGTCTTCTAGTGAAAACTTCTCTACAGTGCTATTAGACCCCACAAAAGTAAAAATAAAGGACATATCCAAGGGTGAAAACCTCTTTGAGGTGCCCAAGGATGGAAGGCTTGACAGACTTCCCTTAGTAGTATATCATGAAAAATCATCTATGTTGGTGGAGAAGATAGTACCAACAAATCTGGGCATAGAAGAAAAACCAAAGATAATTCATTTAGTAGAATCATTAACACTTGAAGAGAGAATAGAGCATATATAGTTTTACAAGGAAAGACAAGTTAACTTTAAATGGTCATATGCAGATATTCTAGGACTTAATCCAGATCTAGTAATGCATCACTTGTCTTTGCCACTAGGGGAAAAACCTATTAAAAAATAGTTGAGAAAAATGCACCCACACATTGTTGTATTGGTAAAAGCTGAATTACAAAAGTTGCTAGATGTGGGATTTATCAGACCTGTTGACTATGTTGATTGGATTTCAAATTTAGTACCAGTTTCAAAGCCTGATGGGGGCATCTGAGTTTGCACAAATTTTAGAGATTTAAACAAAGCTTGTCCTAAGGATGACTTCCCACTTCCAAACATTGAGATGATAATGGATTTGATAGAAGGGCATGAAATTTTATCCCTCATGAATAGTTTCTTAGGATACAAAAATTTCTAGATGTGGGATTTATCAGACCTATTGACTATGCTGATTGGATTTCAAATTTAGTACCAGCTTCAAACCTGATGGGGGAATATGAGTTTGCACATATTTTAGAGATTTAAACAAAGCTTGTCCTAAGGATGACTTCCCACTTCCAAACATTGACATGGTAATGGATTTGATAGCAGGGAATGAAATGTTATCCCTCATGGATAGTTTCTCAGGATACAATCAGATTAAAATTGCTCCTGAAGATAAAATTAAGACAACATTCACTTGTCCTTGGGGAACCTTTTGTTGGAATTCCATCCCCTCTGGGTTGAAGAACACCAAAGCTACCTACCAATGTGCAATGACCACTATCTTCCATGACATGATGCATAACTATTTGGAATACTATGTAGATGATTTGTTGGGAAAATCCTACACCAAAGCTGGACATCTAGAGATCATGGATACAATTTTCACAAGATTAGAACAATACAAGGTTCGATATGTGCCTTTGGGGTAATATCTAGAAAACTCCTTGGATACATTGTCTCATCTAAAGGAACTGAAGATGATCCTACAAAAAATAAAGGTTATACTTGAAATGCCTCTGCCTAAGAATATCAGTAAGTTGAGATCATTACAAGGAAAAAATTAGTCTATCCATCATTTTATAGCAAAACTTGCAGATAAATGTCAACCTTTTCAGCATCTGTTATACAAGAATGTTTCATTTAGATGGAATGACAAGTGTGAACAATATTTTTAGAAAATCAAAGAATATCTTATGACACCACTAGTATTAGTACCTCCTACAAATGACAAGCCTATACTTCTATATATATCCACAACCACCACAACACTAGGGGAAATTTTGGCACAACATGAATCTAAAGGAAAGGAATGTGCAATATATTACATCAGTCGTACTCTAGTGGGATACAAGCTTAATTATAGTCCTATTGAAAGAGTGTACCTTGCTATAGTTTTGCATCATAGAAGTTGAGACATTACATGGTTACACACCAAACAAAGCTCATTACAAAAATTGATCCTCTTAAGTACCTCTTGAACAAAGCAACACTCACAAGATGATTAGCTAAATGGGTGATGATTCTTAGTGAGTTTGATATTGAGTACATAGAAATAAAAGCAATCAAAGGACAAGCTATCATATATCAACTCACCGATGCTCCTATGACAGATGGCCAGGCTCTTATTACAAAGTTTCCTGATGAATCAATCTTCAACATGGAATCTACACATATGTGGACTTTGTATTTTGATGGCTCCTTCACACAAGGTGGTTCTAGCACTAGAATTCTCTTTGTCACTCTGCAAGGGGATTGTATACATAAAGCTTATAAGATACAGTTTCCACATACCAACAATATTGTAGAATATGAGGCATTACTTTTTGGGTTCCGTATAGCTATGCAATGTAAGATCCTTGAGTTGCATGTTATTGGTGACTCTCAGCTAGTGATCAGACAAGTTAATGATGACTATAAAACAAAAGATGAAAAATTGATGCCTTAAAAAACAATGGTGGATGACTTCAAGGCCTATTTCACATCAATCTCTTTTGAGTAGATTCCCTGAGATAACAACATAGGTGTTGATGCAATGACAACAATTGGTTCACTTGTAGAAATGCCAAGTAATGCCACTTATTGTGAGTTCTTGGTAGAACCTCTTTTGGAACCTACTTATAATATACCATAATCTGAAATCATTTGTCTCATTGTTGGTCCTAATTCCCAATGGTATGGGGATATTTATACCTATCTTCGAGATAACACCTTGCCATCAAACCTATCCAATAAATCCTATAAAACCTTTATCCATCAAGCTTCCCGCTATGTGATCTTAGCCAATACCCTTTATCATCGAGGTCTCAATGGTACTTTACTCAAATGTCTTGAGCACAATGAGGTCAAAACTGCTTTATAAGAAGTACATGAAGGTATATGTGGGGCACATTCTAGCGGTTCTATCTTAGCCAAGAAACTCTTGTATATGGCTTATTATTGGCCTATAGTGGAAAATGATGCTTATCAGTTTGTTAAAAAATGCAAGCAGTGTAAAAAACATGCAGACTTGATACATGCTCATGCATAGGAATTGTAGTCTCTTGCTACACCATGTCCCTTTTATCAATGGGGACTTGATCTCGTGGGAAAGATCCATCCACCATCATCCAATGGTCATAAGTTCATTCTCGTTGCCACCAACTAGTTCACGAAATGGACTGAATTTGTTCCTCTTACTCATATCACTAGAAAAAAAATATCACCTTCATACTGAACTACATCATCTATCATTATGGTGTTCCTCTATCCATCATCACAGATAATGGTTGTCCATTCAAAAATTAGGATATCCATGAACTCTGTGAGAAATTCCATATACAACATCGTTTTTCCACACCTTACTATCCTCAAGGTAATGGCTAGGTTGAGGCTTCTAACAAAACCATTCTCAAAATTCTTAAAAAGACGGTCAATGAAGCTGGTCAAGATTGGCATATTCAATTGAATCCTACACTGTGGGCTTATCGCATGAGTGTTGACACTCCCACAGGTGCTACCCCATATGCCCTTGTCTATGGCTCTGAAGCCATCTTTCCCATCAAGGTCAAGTTTCCCTCTTTACACATCTCTTTGCACAATCAAATCAGTGATGAAGAATATTGAGTTTCCCATCTGCAGGAGTTGGAACTATTGGATGAACGAAGACAAACTACTTTCAATCATCTTAGAGCATACCAACAATAGATGTGTCAAAGTTATAATCAAAAAGTGAAACCAAGTACATTTGAGGTTGGGGATCTTGTTCTTCGTGAAAAGCCTCACACTCAACAAGACAAAGAAAAAAAGGGTAAATTTGAGCCTAACTGGTTGGGTCCATACGTTATCACTGCTGTGTATGGATCTGGGGCATACCAGATATCTACTCTAGAAGGTGAATTTCTTAGTGATCCCATCAACAGTATGCACATTTGCAAGTTTTATACCTAAATGCTTCAAAGGGTACAATCTTCTCAAAGTCCTGAAAAAATACCAAAAAAAGGAAAAAAAAAAGAGAAATCCATTCATTCAATGGTAAAAACCACTTTGGTGGCACCTTGAGCAAGTACCATGGTGAAAACCAAGAAATTGACACCATTTGTAGAGGCTTTGCTCCACTTTCCTTGGGAGCTCTACTTGATCTTTTCATCCCATTTTCATTCATCCTCCACTTCATAATGACCTTTTCACACTCACCATGGCTTGTGAATTACTCGACATTCCCCTCGCTTGCTCGCTTTTCCATGCATACTAGGTTGGTCCTATCCCTCACTAGGGCATCTCCTTAACCTTAGTTATGGGTTAGGATACTAAGCATCTCATGGTCAGAGAAACTACCGTCTTTGTCTATATGCTTGTCCATTTCCATTGTAAAATGTCCTAAAAAATCCAAAAAAACTCATAAAATGTCCTGAAATAATCCAAAAAAACCATAAAATGTCTTGAAATAATCCAAAAAAACCATTAAATGTCCTGAAAAAATCCAAAAAATCATAAAATGTCCTGAAGAAATCCAAAAAATCATATATTCCAAAAATCCTAAAAAAATCAAAAATTCCAAAAAATAGTGACACTTTCAGATCACCACACAGCTTTGAACTTCAACAAAATAAAAACATGCAAGTGTTGACAATCAAGCAAACATTATAACATATATATCAACCCATCTTACAAATCCACCCAAACGCATAAAATGTAACAAGAATCAGTTCTACATCGAAGCAGAACCCCTGTTTGTTTGTTGATGTTTGCTTATTTTATGATTTTATCTTTGGTGACACGTGTTTTAGTTTTTTCAGGATGTCTTTGACTAGAGAGGAAAGGATGGGGCATGTTCATTTGTTTGTTGTTTGTGGATTGTTTCTTATTCATAGGTAACTCGTCTTAGGACATGGTTGTCTAAAACCATCGAGGACCTATGAGTCTAATGTGGAAGAGAGAATTCCTTGTCTGATAGTGTCTTCCATGCAATAAGTATTCAGGTCATCTAAGGTTCTTATACCTAGATGCTTATACTTCATTACTAAATAAAAAACACAAACAGTATTCAAATCATCTAGATGTTCATGTTATCTAGATGCGTATACTAATTTGTGACATAATAGACTCGATGATGATAAAAGCACTTAAACACAAGAGGCTTCATCACCTTCATTCTCTTCCATCTTCCATTTAATTTTCTTCATCTTTCTTGTCACAAAGAAATCAATAAATTTCTTAACTCACTAATATATGTCTCTTGAATCAAATCTCAAATCAATCAACCTGCTACTCAAAATTTCATGTCCCCTTAATCAATTAGTCAATCCATCATTGCAACACCTTGTCTTGCATAAGCATAATTCTCAATTAGCTTAATTAGCTCAATCAGCTTCATCAACTCATCAACCTGGCTATACTAATCATTTCCACCAATTGTTTAGTAACACCCATCAATTGTGCATTTTCATCAAAATGTACATCACCACTTTATCACTTGCACAATATCAGGTATCTAATCATTTTCTAGACATCTATCGAGAGATTAATCTTCTTACAATCTATTTGATTAGTCTCTCGATTAGGCATATAATTCTTATCATAATCCTTATCAGGATATCTTTGGGGCATGTATTAGTTGATCAATCTTTTTCTTTGAAACAACGTGACAAGTTGCATTGTCTCAAAGAGGGGAAAAATGTAGACACTCAAATTTTTCCTCACAATCGTAACGATATTCATCTATTGATTAAATAGATATTCTTATTTACTTAATCAATTCATTCAATAATTTCTTCTATTCATGCATTTCATCAAATCATTGAACCATCTCATGCTGGTTCAATAACCGTTTCATACACTTTAATGTCTGTTTGCATTAACGTTCATGTCCATTTTCACTATCATTCATAATCCATTTGCATAATAAGTCATAAACATCATTTCCATATTAAATAAATTATCATTATCATGCATAATTGTTTCATATTCATCTCCATTAATAAATCAATTATCATAGTCATTGATTATTATTTCATAATAAACTAATTATCATAACTTGCATATTAATCATATCATTTCAATAAATCATTCATGAAATATTGTATTTTAGTAAAGAATCTTTAATCATTTTATTCATATTTAATCATTTAGGTACATTTTAATAACCCTTTATCACTTTCATTCTCATCCATAACATTTAACCCAACAATGTGGGATAATGGCATTTCCTTCTCTCGCATCTTTTATCCCACATTTCATCTTTAACCGCTCTCCATCCTCAAGGAACTCCTATTTAAAATGGGATTTCCCTCTCATTTCAGCTCTCACAAATTTTGCTCACAAATTTACATACTCATATCATCTTTGCATCTTGATTGCATTTCTCATTCACCATAGCCTCTTTATTGCATTTTGTGCTCAAAAAATTAGAGAGCAAATGCATAAACAAATATCTTGGTGATAAGGAGATAATGGAGATTGATTTCTTTTAAAAGCATTGTTTTGTTTCTGTAGTTTAGATTTGCATTTTTGGTTTTGCTTTTAATTATAATGGCTCTATTGATGTGGGATGAAATGGTGGTTCTTACTCCATAGAATCATGCATTTTTTTGGCTCTACAACAACATCAAAGGGGATATTTAGATACTTGAAGGATACTCCAAACTATGGTTTATGGTATCCTACACATACTAATTTCTCCTTGAGTACATATATAGATGTAGATTGGGCATGTTGGATAGATGGAAAAATAAGTACAAGTGGTGGTGCTTTCTTTCTTGGAAGAAGATTGAGTAAGAAGCATGATTCAGTGTCATTATCTACGATAGAGGTAGAGTATATTGAAACAACATCATGTTGCACATAGGTGTTATGGATGAAGTAAACATTGAAGGATATCAAAGTATCATATGATGAACCTATTTCTATCTTATGTGATAACACAAGTTCTATCATTATCTCAAAGAACTTTGTAATTCATTCAAGAAAAAAAAAAATCTCTATTTAGTATCACTTTCTAATAGAGAATATTGCGGAGAATAAGGTGAAGCTAGAGTATGTGCCTATAAGAGATCAAGTTGTAAATATCTTTACAATGGCTCTTCCAAAAGATACATTTGAGTATCTCTAGTAGAACTTAGGAGTTATCTCCCCTCCTTTCAACTAGATGCATAAGTTGGTGAATCGATCTAGGTGAGCATTCAAGATACATTCTTGGTCTTGGATTGATGTTGAAGGCTACCTCTTAGTGAGAGTAGGTAGTAGTGATTTTTTATTGATCAAATGGAGCATATTTTTTTCCCCTAAGGGGTAGAGTACAAAAAAGTGAGTGTAATTTCTTGTTGGCATTGCAAGTGTTGTCTAAAGTGGTGTATGCAAATGTCAAAACAGAAAAAAGGAATGAAAAATTCCATGCAAATGATGTGTGAAAGGTGCAGGAATTTCCCTTTGATTGTTGTCAATGGGGGAGAGAACAAGAGTTCAATACAAAAAAGAGAGAATAGTGAAAAATGTGAAGTATGCAGAAAAGAGAGTTGGATGAGTTTATGGCCCTTTGCCATTGATGCCAATTGGGGAGAGATTTGGTTGAAAAACCATAGTGTAGAAGAGTATTGAAAGAAAATATTATGGTATAAAAAACATATGGGGAGAGAAAGTGATGAGAGGATGGTGTCTAAACAATAGAAGTAAAGGGAGAAGAGATGACCCAATAAGGGGGAGTTTTGCTTGTTGTAGAGTTGCTATTGGTTCTTTTATTTTTGGTAGTTTTTTAGAGAGATGGTGTTACCATAA